>CAKKTE020000025.1:0-214219 GCA_920105625.2 Clusia tigrina
TACCCTTGAATCCCAAATCAAACACTGATAAAACTTCAAATGGCCCTAACTTTTATACGGTGCGTAATACACATATCAAAGTTTGCAATATTCAAATGCTTGTAACTTTTTAGAGGAGCGTCATGAAATTTGAAATTTTGTGACAATAAAGGACTTGTGCCTCTTATCAATTTAAGCTATCGCTCACTCTTGAGTCCTAAATCAAACCCTGATAAAACTTCAAATGGCCCTAACTTCTATACGGTGCATCCTATACATATCAAAGTTTGCAACATTCAAATGCTTGTACCTTTTTACTGGAGCGTAATAAAATCTTGGAATTTTGTGACAATAAAGTACTCGAGCCTCTTATCAATTTAAGCTATCGCTCATAGTTATGCTACCCTTGAGCCCCAAATCACACAATGATAAAACTATAAACGGCCCTAGCTTCTGTACGGTGCGTCCTATACTTACGAAAATTTGCACCATTCAAATGCTTGTAACTTTTTACTGGAGCGTCATAATATCTTGAAATTTTGTGACAATAAAGTACTCGAGCCTCTTGTCAATTAATTTGAGTCCCAAAACAAACACTGATAAAACTTCAAATGGCCCTAACTGCTATACGGTGCGTAATACACCTATCAAAATGTGGTATATTAAAATGCTTTTAACTTTTTAGAGGAGCGTCATGAAATTTGAAATTTTGTGACAATAAAGGACTCGTGCCTCTTATCAATTTAAGCTATCGCTCACCCTTGAGTCCTAAATCAAGCACTGATAAAACTTCAAATGGCCCTAACTTCTATACGGTGCGTCCTATACCTATCAAATTTTGCAAGATTCAAATGCTTGTAACTTTTTACTGGAGTATCATAAAATCTTGAAATTTTGTGACAATAAAGTAATCGAGCCTCTTATCAATTTAAGCTATCGCTCACAGATATGCTACCCTTGAGTCCCAAATCAATCATTGATAAAACTTCAAATGGCCCTAACTTCTGTACAGTGCGTCCTATATCTATCACAACTTGCAACAAGGTTTGCAACAAGGTTTGCAACAATCAAACGCTTGTAACTTTTTACTGGAGTGTAATAAAACCTTCAAATTTGGTGACAATAAAGTACTCGTGCCTCTTGTCAATTTAAGCTATCGCTCATCGCATGCTACCCTTGAGTCCCAAATCAAACACTGGTAAAACTTCAAATGGCCCTAACTTCTGTACAGTGCGTCCTATACCTATCAAAGCTTGCAACATTCAAATGCTTGTAACTTTTTACTAGAGCGTCATAAAATCTTGAAATTTTTTGAAAATGAAATACTCGAGCTCTTGTCAATTCAAGCTATCTCTCATCGCATGCTACCCTTGAGTCCCAAATCAAACACTGATAAAACTTCAAATGGCCCTAACTTCTATACGGTGCGTAATACACCTATCAAAGTTTGCAATATTCAAATGCTTGTAACTTTTTAGAGGAGCGTCATGAAATTTGAAATCTTGTGACAATAAAGGACTTGTGCCTCTTATTAATTTAAGCTATCGCTCACTCTTGAGTCCTAAATCAAACACTGATAAAACTTCAAATGGCCCTAACATCTATACGGTGCATCCTATACCTATCAAAGTTTGCAACATTCAAAAGCTTGTAACTTTTTACTGGAGGTTCATAAAATCTTGAAATTTGGTGACAATAAAGTACTCGAGCTCTTGTCAATTCAAGCTATCTCTCATCGCATGCTACCCTTGAGTCCCAAATCAAAAACTGATAAAACTTCAAATGGCCCTCACTTCTATACGGTCCGTCCTACACCTATTAAAGTTTGCAAAATTCAAAAGCTTGTACCTTTTTACTGGAGCGTCATAATAACTTGAAATTTTGTGGAAATGAAGTACTCGAGCCTCTTGTTAATTTAAGCTATCGCTCATCGCATGCTACCCTTGAGTCCCAAATAAAACACTGGTAAAACTTCAAATGGCCCTAACTTCTGTACAGTGCGTCCTATACCTATCAAAGTTTGCAACATTCAAATGCTTGTAACTTTTTACTAGAGCGTCATAAAATCTTGAAATTTTGTGAAAATGAAATACTCGAGCCTCTTGTCAATTTAAGCTATCTCTCATCGCATGCTACCCTTGAGTCCCAAATCAAACACTGATAAAACTTCAAATGGCCCTAACTTCTATACGGTGCGTAATACACATATCAAAGTTTGCAATATTCAAATGCTTGTAACTTTTTAGAGGAGCGTCATGAAATTTGAAATTTTGTGACAATAAAGGACTTGTGCCTCTTATCAATTTAAGCTATCGCTCACTCTTGAGTCCTAAATCAAACACTGATAAAACTTCAAATGGCCCTAACTTCTATACGGTGCATCCTATACCTATCAAAGTTTGCAACATTCAAATGATTGTAACTATTTACTGGAGCGTCATAAAATCTTGAAATTTGTGACAATAAAGTACTCGAGCCTCTTGTCAATTTAAGCTATCGCTCATAGCTATCCAACCCTTGAGTCCCAAACCAAAAACTGATAAAACTTCAAATGGCCCTCACTTCTATACGGTCCGTCCTACAACTATTAAATTTTGCAAAATTCAAAAGCTTGTACCTTTTTACTGGAGCGTCATAAAATCTTGAAATTTTGTGACAATTAAATACTCGAGCCTCTTATCAATTTAAGTTATCGCTCATACCTATGCTACCCTTGAGTCCCAAATCAAACACTGATAAAACTTCAAACGTCTCTAACTTCTATACGGTGCGTCCTACGCCTTTGAAAGTTTGCAGCATTCAAATGCTTGTAACTTTTTACTGGAGCGTAATAAAATCTTGGAATTTTGTGACAATAAAGTACTCGAGCCTCTTATCAATTTAAGCTATCGCTCATAGTTATGCTACCCTTGAGCCCCAAATCACACAATGATAAAACTATAAACGGCCCTAGCTTCTGTACGGTCCGTCCTATACTTCCGAAAATTTGCACCATTCAAATGCTTGTAACTTTTTACTGGAGCGTCATAATATCTTGAAATTTTGTGACAATAAAGTGCTCGAGCGTCTTGTCAATCAAATTTATCGCTCATAGCTATACTACCCTTGAGTCCCAAATCAAACACTGGTGCGTAATACACCTATAAAAGTTTGCAATATTCAAATGCTTGCAACTTTTGTGACAATAAAAGACTCGTGCCTCTTATCAATTTAAGCTGTCGCTCACCCTTGAGTCCTAAATCAAACACTGATAAAACTTCAAATGGCCCTAACTTCTATACGGTGCGTCCTATACCTATCAAAGTTTGCAAGATTCAAATGTTTGTAACTTTTTACTGGAGCGTCATAAAATCTTGAAATTTTGTGGCAATAAAGTAATCGAGCCTCTTATCAATTTAAGCTATCGCTCACAGATATGCTACCCTTGAGTCCCAAATCAAACATTGATAAAACTTCAAATGGCCCTAACTTCTGTACAGTGCGTCCTATATCTATCACAATTTGCAACAAGGTTTGCAACAAGGTTTGCAACAATCAAACGCTTGTAACATTTACTGGAGCGTAATAAAACCTTCAAATTTGGTGACAATAAAGTACTCTTGCCTCTTGTCAATTTAAGTTATCGCTCATCGCATGCTACCCTTGAGTCCCAAATCAAACACTGATAAAACTTCAAATGGCCCTAACTTCTATACGGTGCGTAATACACCTATCAAAGTTTGCAATATTCAAATGCTTGTAAGTTTTTAGAGGAGCGTCGTGAAATTTGAAATTTTGTGACAATAAAGGACTTGTGCCTCTTATCAATTTAACTATCGCTCACTCTTGAGTCCTAAATCAAACACTGATAAAACTTCAAATGGCCCTAACTTCTATACGGTGCATCCTATACCTATCAAAGTTTGCAACATTCAAATGATTGTAACTATTTACTGGAGCGTCATAAAATCTTGAAATTTGTGACAATAAAGTACTCGAGCCTCTTGTCAATTTAAGCTATCGCTCATAGCTATGCAACCCTTGAGTCCCAAACCAAAAACTGATAAAACTTCAAATGGCCCTCACTTCTATACGGTCCGTCCTACAACTATTAAATTTTGCAAAATTCAAAAGCTTGTACCTTTTTACTGGAGCGTCATAAAATCTTGAAATTTTGTGACAATTAAATACTCGAGCCTCTTATCAATTTAAGTTATCGCTCATACCTATGCTACCCTTGAGTCCCAAATCAAACACTGATAAAACTTCAAACGTCTCTAACTTCTATACGGTGCGTCCTACGCCTTTGAAAGTTTGCAGCATTCAAATGCTTGTAACTTTTTACTGGAGCGTAATAAAATCTTGGAATTTTGTGACAATAGAGTACTCGAGCCTCTTATCAATTTAAGCTATCGCTCATAGTTATGCTACCCTTGAGCCCCAAATCACACAATGATAAAACTATAAACGGCCCTAGCTTCTGTACGGTGCGTCCTATACTTCCGAAAATTTGCACCATTCAAATGCTTGTAACTTTTTACTGGAGCGTCATAATATCTTGAAATTTTGTAACAATAAAGTGCTCGAGCGTCTTGTCAATCAAATTTATCGCTCATAGCTATACTACCCTTGAGTCCCAAATCAAACACTGGTGCGTAATACACCTATAAAAGTTTGCAATATTCAAATGCTTGCAACTTTTGTGACAATAAAAGACTCGTGCCTCTTATCAATTTAAGCTGTCGCTCACCCTTGAGTCCTAAATCAAACACTGATAAAACTTCAAATGGCCCTAACTTCTATACGGTGCGTCCTATACCTATCAAAGTTTGCAAGATTCAAATGTTTGTAACTTTTTACTGGAGCGTCATAAAATCTTGAAATTTTGTGACAATACAGTAATCGAGCCTCTTATCAATTTAAGCTATCGCTCACAGATATGCTACCCTTGAGTCCCAAATCAATCATTGATAAAACTTCAAATGGCCCTAACTTCTGTACAGTGCGTCCTATATCTATCACAACTTGCAACAAGGTTTGCAACAAGGTTTGCAACAATCAAACGCTTGTAACTTTTTACTGGAGTGTAATAAAACCTTCAAATTTGGTGACAATAAAGTACTCGTGCCTCTTGTCAATTTAAGCTATCGCTCATCGCATGCTACCCTTGAGTCCCAAATCAAACACTGGTAAAACTTCAAATGGCCCTAACTTCTGTACAGTGCGTCCTATACCTATCAAAGCTTGCAACATTCAAATGCTTGTAACTTTTTACTAGAGCGTCATAAAATCTTGAAATTTTTTGAAAATGAAATACTCGAGCTCTTGTCAATTCAAGCTATCTCTCATCGCATGCTACCCTTGAGTCCCAAATCAAACACTGATAAAACTTCAAATGGCCCTAACTTCTATACGGTGCGTAATACACCTATCAAAGTTTGCAATATTCAAATGCTTGTAACTTTTTAGAGGAGCGTCATGAAATTTGAAATCTTGTGACAATAAAGGACTTGTGCCTCTTATCAATTTAAGCTATCGCTCACTCTTGAGTCCTAAATCAAACACTGATAAAACTTCAAATGGCCCTAACATCTATACGGTGCATCCTATACCTATCAAAGTTTGCAACATTCAAAAGCTTGTAACTTTTTACTGGAGGTTCATAAAATCTTGAAATTTGGTGACAATAAAGTACTCGAGCTCTTGTCAATTCAAGCTATCTCTCATCGCATGCTACCCTTGAGTCCCAAATCAAAAACTGATAAAACTTCAAATGGCCCTCACTTCTATACGGTCCGTCCTACACCTATTAAAGTTTGCAAAATTCAAAAGCTTGTACCTTTTTACTGGAGCGTCATAATAACTTGAAATTTTGTGGAAATGAAGTACTCGAGCCTCTTGTTAATTTAAGCTATCGCTCATCGCATGCTACCCTTGAGTCCCAAATAAAACACTGGTAAAACTTCAAATGGCCCTAACTTCTGTACAGTGCGTCCTATACCTATCAAAGTTTGCAACATTCAAATGCTTGTAACTTTTTACTAGAGCGTCATAAAATCTTGAAATTTTGTGAAAATGAAATACTCGAGCCTCTTGTCAATTTAAGCTATCTCTCATCGCATGCTACCCTTGAGTCCCAAATCAAACACTGATAAAACTTCAAATGGCCCTAACTTCTATACGGTGCGTAATACACATATCAAAGTTTGCAATATTCAAATGCTTGTAACTTTTTAGAGGAGCGTCATGAAATTTGAAATTTTGTGACAATAAAGGACTTGTGCCTCTTATCAATTTAAGCTGTCGCTCACCCTTGAGTCCTAAATCAAACACTGATAAAACTTCAAATGGCCCTAACTTCTATACGGTGCGTCCTATACCTATCAAAGTTTGCAAGATTCAAATGTTTGTAACTTTTTACTGGAGCGTCATAAAATCTTGAAATTTTGTGGCAATAAAGTAATCGAGCCTCTTATCAATTTAAGCTATCGCTCACAGATATGCTACCCTTGAGTCCCAAATCAAACATTGATAAAACTTCAAATGGCCCTAACTTCTGTACAGTGCGTCCTATATCTATCACAATTTGCAACAAGGTTTGCAACAAGGTTTGCAACAATCAAACGCTTGTAACATTTACTGGAGCGTAATAAAACCTTCAAATTTGGTGACAATAAAGTACTCTTGCCTCTTGTCAATTTAAGTTATCGCTCATCGCATGCTACCCTTGAGTCCCAAATCAAACACTGATAAAACTTCAAATGGCCCTAACTTCTATACGGTGCATCCTATACCTATCAAAGTTTGCAACATTCAAATGATTGTAACTTTTTACTGGAGCGTCATAAAATCTTGAAATTTGTGACAATAAAGTACTCGAGCCTCTTGTCAATTTAAGCTATCGCTCATAGCTATGCAACCCTTGAGTCCCAAACCAAAAACAGATAAAACTACAAATGGCCCTCACTTCTGTACGGTCCGTCCTACAACTATTAAATTTTGCAAAATTCAAAAGCTTGTACCTTTTTACTGGAGCGTCATAAAATCTTGAAATTTTGTGACAATTAAATACTCGAGCCTCTTATCAATTTAAGTTATCGCTCATACCTATGCTACCCTTGAGTCCCAAATCAAACACTGATAAAACTTCAAACGTCTCTAACTTCTATACGGTGCGTCCTACGCCTTTGAAAGTTTGCAGCATTCAAATGCTTGTAACTTTTTACTGGAGCGTAATAAAATCTTGAAATTTTGTGGCAATAAAGTAATCGAGCCTCTTATCAATTTAAGCTATCGCTCACAGATATGCTACCCTTGAGTCCCAAATCAAACATTGATAAAACTTCAAATGGCCCTAACTTCTGTACAGTGCGTCCTATATCTATCACAATTTGCAACAAGGTTTGCAACAAGGTTTGCAACAATCAAACGCTTGTAACATTTACTGGAGCGTAATAAAACCTTCAAATTTGGTGACAATAAAGTACTCTTGCCTCTTGTCAATTTAAGTTATCGCTCATCGCATGCTACCCTTGAGTCCCAAATCAAACACTGATAAAACTTCAAATGGCCCTAACTTCTATACGGTGCATCCTATACCTATCAAAGTTTGCAACATTCAAATGCTTGTAACTTTTTACTGGAGCGTCATAAAATCTTGAAATTTGTGACAATAAAGTACTCGAGCCTCTTGTCAATTTAAGCTATCGCTCATAGCTATGCAACCCTTGAGTCCCAAACCAAAAACAGATAAAACTTCAAATGGCCCTCACTTCTGTACGGTCCGTCCTACAACTATTAAATTTTGCAAAATTCAAAAGCTTGTACCTTTTTACTGGAGCGTCATAAAATCTTGAAATTTTGTGACAATTAAATACTCGAGCCTCTTATCAATTTAAGTTATCGCTCATACCTATGCTACCCTTGAGTCCCAAATCAAACACTGATAAAACTTCAAACGTCTCTAACTTCTATACGGTGCGTCCTACGCCTTTGAAAGTTTGCAGCATTCAAATGCTTGTAACTTTTTACTGGAGCGTAATAAAATCTTGGAATTTTGTGACAATAGAGTACTCGAGCCTCTTATCAATTTAAGCTATCGCTCATAGTTATGCTACCCTTGAGCCCCAAATCACACAATGATAAAACTATAAACGGCCCTAGCTTCTGTACGGTGCGTCCTATACTTCCGAAAATTTGCACCATTCAAATGCTTGTAACTTTTTACTGGAGCGTCATAATATCTTGAAATTTTGTGACAATAAAGTGCTCGAGCGTCTTGTCAATCAAATTTATCGCTCATAGCTATACTACCCTTGAGTCCCAAATCAAACACTGGTGCGTAATACACCTATAAAAGTTTGCAATATTCAAATGCTTGCAACTTTTGTGACAATAAAAGACTCGTGCCTCTTATCAATTTAAGCTGTCGCTCACCCTTGAGTCCTAAATCAAACACTGATAAAACTTCAAATGGCCCTAACTTCTATACGGTGCGTCCTATACCTATCAAAGTTTGCAAGATTCAAATGTTTGTAACTTTTTACTGGAGCGTCATAAAATCTTGAAATTTTGTGGCAATAAAGTAATCGAGCCTCTTATCAATTTAAGCTATCGCTCATAGATATGCTACCCTTGAGTCCCAAATCAAACATTGATAAAACTTCAAATGGCCCTAACTTCTGTACAGTGCGTCCTATACCTATCACAGTTTGCAGCAAGGTTTGCAACAAGGTTTGCAACAATCAAACGCTTGTAATATTTACTGGAGCGTAATAAAACCTTCAAATTTGGTGACAATAAAGTACTCGAGCCTCTTGTAAATTAAAACTATCGCTCATCGCATGCTACCCTTGAGTCCCAAATCAAACACTGATAAAACTTCAAATGGCCCTAACTTCTGTACAGTGCGTCCTATACCTATCACAGTTTGCAGCAAGGTTTACAACAATCAAACGCTTGTAACATTTACTGGATCGTAATAAAACCTTCAAATTTGGTGACAATAAAGTACTCTTGCCTCTTGTCAATTTAAGTTATCGCTCATAGCTATGCTATCCTTGAGTCCCAAATCAAACACTGCTTAAACTTCAAATGGCCCTAACCTCTGTACGGTGCGTCCGACACCTATCAAAGTTTGCAGCATTCAAATGCTTGTAACGTTTTACTAGAGCGTCATAAAATCTTGAAATTTTGTGACAATGAAATTTTCGAGCCTCTTATCAATTTAAGTTATCGCTCATACCTATTCTACCCTTGAGTCCCAAATCAAACACTGATAAACCTTCAAATGTCTCTAACTTCTATACGGTGCGTCCTACGCCTTTCAAAGTTTGCAGCATTCAAATGCTGATAAATTTTTACTGGAGCGTAATAAAATCTTGGAATTTTGTGACAATAAAGTACTCGAGCCTCTTGTCAATTTAAGCTATCGATCATAGCTATGCTACCCTTGAGACCCAAATCCAACACTGATAAAACTTCAAATGGCCCTAACTTCTATACGGTGCGTCCTACACCTATCAAAGTTTGCAACTTTCAAATGCTTGTAACTTTTTACTAGAGCGTCATAAAATCTTGAAATTTTGTGACAATGAAATACCCGAGCCTCTTATCAATTTAAGTTATCGCTCATACCTATGCTACCCCTGAGTCCCAAATCAAACACTGATAAAACTTCAAATATCTCTAACTTCTATACGGTGCGTCCTACGCCTTTCAAAGTTTGCAGCATTCAAATGCTTGTAACTTTTTACTGGAGCGTAATAAAATCTTGGAATTTTGTGACAATAAAGTACTCGAGCCTCAATCAATCAATTTAAGCTATCGTTCATAGATATGCTACCCTTGAGTCCCAAATCAAACAATGATAAAACTTTAAACGGCCCCAGCTTCTGTACGGTCCGTCCTATACTTACGAAAATTTGCAACATTCAAATGCTTGTAACTTTTTACTGGAGCGTCATAATATCTTGAAATTTTGTGACAATAAAGTACTCGAGCCTCTTGTCAATTAATTTGAGTCCCAAATCAAACATTGATAAAACTTCAAATGGCCCTAACTGCTATACGGTGCGTAATACACCTATCAAAGTGTGCTATATTCAAATGCTTGTAACTTTTTAGAGGAGCGTCATGAAATTTGAAATTTTGTGACAATAAAGGACTCGTGCCTCTTATCAATTTAAGCTATCGCTCACCCTTGAGTCCTAGATCAAACACTGATAAAACTTCAAATGGCCCTAACTTCTATACGGTGCGTCCTATACCTATCAAATTTTGCAAGATTCAAATGCTTGTAACTTTTTACTGGAGCGTCATAAAATCTTGAAATTTTGTGGCAATAAAGTAATCGAGCCTCTTATCAATTTAAGCTATCGCTCACAGATATGCTACCCTTGAGTCCCAAATCAAACATTGATAAAACTTCAAATGGCCCTAACTTCTGTACAGTGCGTCCTATATCTATCACAATTTGCAACAAGGTTTGCAACAAGGTTTGAAACAATCAAACGCTTGTAACATTTACTGGAGCGTATTAAAACCTTCAAATTTGGTGACAATAAAGTACTCTTGCCTCTTGTCAATTTAAGTTATCGCTCATCGCATGCTACCCTTGAGTCCCAAATCAAACACTGATAAAACTTCAAATGGCCCTAACTTCTATACGGTGCGTAATACACCTATCAAAGTTTGCAATATTCAAATGCTTGTAAGTTTTTAGAGGAGCGTCGTGAAATTTGAAATTTTGTGACAATAAAGGACTCGTGCCTCTTATCAATTTAAGCTATCGCTCACCCTTGAGTCCTAAATCAAGCACTGATAAAACTTCAAATGGCCCTAACTTCTATACGGTGCGTCCTATACCTATCAAATTTTGCAAGATTCAAATGCTTGTAACTTTTTACTGGAGTATCATAAAATCTTGAAATTTTGTGGCAATAAAGTAATCGAGCCTCTTATTAATTTAAGCTATCGCTCACAGATATGCTATCAAATTTTGCAAGATTCAAATGCTGATAACTTTTTACTGGAGTATCATAAAATCTTGAAATTTTGTGGCAATAAAGTAATCGAGCCTCTTATTAATTTAAGCTATCGCTCACAGATATGCTACCCTTGAGTCCCAAATAAAACACTGGTAAAACTTCAAATGGCCCTAACTTATGTACAGTGCGTCCTATACCTATCAAAGTTTGCAACATTCAAATGCTTGTAACTTTTTACTTCAGCATCAAAAAATCTTGAAATTTTGTGAAAATGAAATACTCGAGCCTCTTGTCAATTTAAGCTATCTCTCATCGCATGCTACCCTTGAGTCCCAAATCAAACACTGATAAAACTTCAAATGGCCCTAACTTCTATACGGTGCGTAATACACCTATCAAAGTTTGCAATATTCAAATGCTTGTAACTTTTTAGAGGAGCGTCATGAAATTTGAAATTTTGTGACAATAAAGGACTTGTGCCTCTTATTAATTTAAGCTATCGCTCACTCTTGAGTCCTAAATCAAACACTGATAAAACTTCAAATGGCCCTAACTTATATACGGTGCATCCTATACCTATCAAAGTTTGCAACATTCAAATGCTTGTAACTTTTTACTGGAGCGTCATAAAATCTTGAAATTTTGTGACAATAAAGTACTCAAGATTATTTTCAATTAAAGTTATCGCTCATAGCTATACTACCTTTGAGTCCCAAATCGAACATTGATAAAACTTCAAATGGCCCTAACTTCTGTACAGTGCGTCCTATACCTATCACAGTTTGCAGCAAGGTTTGCAACAATCAAACGCTTGTAACATTTACTGGATCGTAATAAAACCTTCAAATTTGGTGACAATAAAGTGCTCTTGCCTCTTGTCAATTTAAGTTATCGCTCATAGCTATGCTATCCTTGAGTCCCAAATCAAACACTGCTTAAACTTCAAATGGCCCTAACCTCTGTACAGTGCGTCCGACACCTATCAAAGTTTGCAGCATTCAAATGCTTGTAACGTTTTACTAGAGCGTCATAAAATCTTGAAATTTTGTGACAATGAAATTTTCGAGCCTCTTATCAATTTAAGTTATCGCTCATACCTATGCTACCCCTGAGTCCCAAATCAAACACTGATAAAACTTCAAATATCTCTAACTTCTATACGGTGCGTCCTACGCCTTTCAAAGTTTGCAGCATTCAAATGCTTGTAACTTTTTACTGGAGCGTAATAAAATCTTGGAATTTTGTGACAATAAAGTACTCGAGCCTCAATCAATCAATTTAAGTTATCGTTCATAGATATGCTACCCTTGAGTCCCAAATCAAACATTGATAAAACTTCAAATGGCCCTAACTTCTGTACAGTGCGTCCTATATCTATCACAATTTGCAACAAGGTTTGCAACAAGGTTTGCAACAATCAAACGCTTGTAACATTTACTGGAGCGTAATAAAACCTTCAAATTTGGTGACAATAAAGTACTCTTACCTCTTGTCAATTTAAGTTATCGCTCATCGCATGCTACCCTTGAGTCCCAAATCAAACACTGATAAAACTTCAAATGGCCCTAACTTCTATACGGTGCGTAATACACCTATCAAAGTTTGCAATATTCAAATGCTTGTAAGTTTTTAGAGGAGCGTCGTGAAATTTGAAATTTTGTGACAATAAAGGACTTGTGCCTCTTATCAATTTAAGCTATCGCTCACTCTTGAGTCCTAAATCAAACACTGATAAAACTTCAAATGACCCTAACTTCTATATGGTGCATCCTATACCTATCACAGTTTGCAACATTCAAATGCTTGTAACTTTTTACTGGAGCTTTTAAAATCTTGAAATTTGGTGACAATAAAGTACTCGAGCCTCTTGTCAATTTAAGCTATCGCTCATAGCTATGCAACCCTTGAGTCCCAAACCAAAAACTGATAAAACTTCAAATGGCCCTCACTTCTATACGGTCCGTTCTACACCTATTAAAGTTTGTACAATTCAAAAGCTTGTACCTTTTTACTGGAGCGTCATAATCGACCCTATTCTGCATTTCGATTACGCTCCCGCATTACGTTACGCATCGATCGAAAATTGCTATTCCACCAAAAAACCTAATCGAAAGAATAAGAAGAAGACAAGTGTGTTTTCACAATAAGCTGTTAGCCTCTGGAACGTGCGAGATCGAAACAGAAAACAAGCAATTTTGTAAACATTGTAACAAAAAGTTAAATTTGTACAAAACCAAAATAAAAAGTGAAGAAAATTAAACAGTGATTTAATAGTGAAAACAATTTAAACATTGTGAACTTTAATATACTTTAATATATAAAACACAGCAGGTGAACTTTAATACAAAACACAGCAGGTTCGTATAAAAGAAAAAAAACCAGAACCTAAGGCAGTGGATTTTGTGGGCAAAGTATTCTAGTATGAAGAATACTTCGTGCCGGAGGCGATATTTTCATTTGTTTAACATCATTGCAGCACAAAACTATTTTTTTTTGTATTGCAATAGAAATGGAATTGATTGCAGCGGCGGTTTTGTTAGAAGAGGAGAACAACGTGCTCCAGAATGCAGAGACAAGGATGCTAATGAGAAAATTGAGGGATAGTTCTAATCCGTTCGAGATGACAGATCAAAGGTAGGACAGTTGTTTTAATTTATTCATTTTAATTTTAATTTAATTTACATTTACATTTATAGATTAAAAAAAAACTTTCGCTTAAACAAAGACGCGTTTAAGTATGTGCTAGACACTTTTGAGCACGAAGCACGGGCGACTACGTTAACCTCTCTATCACCGCTGAACAGAGTAGTGGCAGCTTTGAGGTTTTTTGCTGAAGGAAGCTACCAGCACAGAGTTGGAGCAGACTTTAATGTTGGCATGGCTCAATCGACAGTGTCCAAGTCACTAACCCATTTCCCCGACATTATGCAGCGGAAACTTTGCACTCAGTGGATAATGTTAGACCAGACTGAGGAGGAAGAGATACAAGCGAAGCGAGCATTTTATGAGAAGACGGGCTTCCCAGGCGTCACTATGTGTGTTGATGGCACACATATAAAAATTATAAAACCATCCGAAGAGGCGTACATTTACTACAATAGGAAAGGTTTTTTTTAGCATTAATGCTATGGTGGTGAGTATTTTGTTTTAATGATTACCGTGCTCGTAAATTGAATTTATGTTTTTAGGTGTGCGATAACAAAATGCGTATAAGGTGCATTGATGCAAAATATCCTGGCTGCAACCACGACTCCCATATTTGGAACTTAAGTAAGGCAAGGGCTCACTTAGAACAAAAATATCTGGACGGAGAGAGAAACACTTGGCTATTAGGTATTTATATGCGTAAAACCGTGTATAACAATCAAAATGTAACCATATTTTTAACAGGTGATGCGGGCTACGCTCTGGAACAATGGCTATTGACGCCATATCGGTCTCCAACTGCAGGCAACCCAGAAAGCAAGTACAACACGCAGCACTCAAAAGCACGCAACATTGTGGAAAGGACGATTGGGGTTTTGAAAAACCGATTTCTTTAGCCCCTTGCTGCTGACGCCTTTGTGATCCAGAAGCTACATCAGCAGAGCCTTCCGAGTTGATGGAAATATCCATTACACATCCTCGTGCATCTTCCGCCAACGCACTGGCCACTCCGAAATCCTCCGCACCGGCAATTCCACTGGTACTAGTTACCAGTCCCGTCAGCTGGATGACTTTCTCCTCAAGGGGGCTTATGCGCTGTAAGCGGCAGTGGCCTCCTCCGGTGCTCACCATTTCTTTTTTGTTTGAGGAGAGCTTCCGCTTAATATAGCTCTTCCAGTCAATCCACACCTACATATATAAAAAATATATTTAACATATGCAACACATTCTTAAAATGTCATACATACCTTCTTCCATGCAGTGGCAGTTTTAGTTGGTGGCCCTACTGCATTGAGTGTGCTGGTCACTTCGTCCCAGAATGCCTGCACTTCCTCTTTCGTCCTTTTGTGGGAACCACTAGCTATGTCTGTCTTTGTTGCCAATAAATTGTACAATTCGTCATACTGCTGTGGTGTTGTTGTTTTTGACCTGCAATTGAAAAAAAATATTTATAAACATCATAAATCAAACCCTTAATTGCATTTTATACTTACATTATTTTTAAATTACACAATTTTTCAAATTAAAAACACAATCGAAAAATTCTCCGCCACAGAATAAACAACTTAGAAAAACGTAGCTACGATCGTAATGCAGAATACATACAATCGAAAAATTTCCGCATGCGGAACGGAACGGAACGCAGAATACCAAAGTTGCCAAAACGGAGAAAATTCGAT
The DNA here is from genome assembly GCA_920105625.2 of Clusia tigrina. Classification (NCBI taxonomy): domain Eukaryota; kingdom Metazoa; phylum Arthropoda; class Insecta; order Diptera; family Clusiidae; genus Clusia; species Clusia tigrina. Next base: position 15,272 of record CAKKTE020000025.1, read on the forward strand.
CGTGATCGAAATGCAGAATAGGGGTGAATAACTTGAAATTTTGTGGAAATGAAGTACTCGAGCCTCTTGTTAATTTAAGCTATCGCTCATCGCATGCTACCCTTGAGTCCCAAATAAAACACTGGTAAAACTTCAAATGGCCCTAACTTATGTACAGTGCGTCCTATACCTATCAAAGTTTGCAACATTCAAATGCTTGTAACTTTTTACTTCAGCATCATAAAATCTTGAAATTTTGTGAAAATGAAATACTCGAGCCTCTTGTCAATTTAAGCTATCTCTCATCGCATGCTACCCTTGAGTCCCAAATCAAACACTGATAAAACTTCAAATGGCCCTAACTTCTATACGGTGCGTAATACACCTATCAAAGTTTGCAATATTCAAATGCTTGTAACTTTTTAGAGGAGCGTCATGAAATTTGAATTTTTGTGACAATAAAGGACTTGTGCCTCTTATTAATTTAAGCTATCGCTCACTCTTGAGTCCTAAATCAAACACTGATAAAACTTCAAATGGCCCTAACTTATATACGGTGCATCCTATACCTATCAAAGTTTGCAACATTCAAATGCTTGTAACTTTTTACTGGAGCGTCATAAAATCTTGAAGTTTTGTGACAATAAAGTACTCGAGCCTCTTGTCAATTTAAGTTATCGCTCATAGCTATCCTACCCTTGAGTCCCAAATCAAATACTGCTTAAACTTCAAATGGCCCTAACCTCTGTATGGTGCGTCCAACACCTATCAAAGTTGGCAACATTCAAATGCTTGTAACTTTTTACTAGAGCGTCATAAAATCTTGAAATTTTGTGAAAATGAAATACTCGAGCCTCCTATGAATTTAAGTTATCGCTCATACCTATGCTACCCTTCAGTCCCAAATCAAACACTGATAAAACTTCAAATGGCCCTAACTTATATACGGTGCGTAATACACCTATCAAAGTTTGCAATATTCAAATGCTTGTAACTTTTTAGAGGAGCGTCATGAAATTTGAAATTTTGTGACAATAAAGGACTTGTGCCTCTTATCAATTTAAGCTATCGCTCACTCTTGAGTCCTAAATCAAACACTGATAAAACTTCAAATGGCCCTAAGCTCTATACGGTGCATTCTATACCTATCAAAGTTTGCAACATTCAAATGCTTGTAACTTTTTACTGGAGCGTCATAAAATCTTGAAATTTTGTGACAATAAAGTACACGAGCCTCTTATCAATTTAAGCTATCGTTCATAGATATGGTACCCTTGAGTCCCAAATCAAACATTGATAAAACTTCAAATGGCCCTAACTTCTGTACAGTGCGTCCAATACCTATCAAAGTTTGCAACAAGGTTTGCAACAATCAAACGCTGGTAACTTTTTACTGGAGCGTAATAAAACCTTTAAATTTGGTGACAATAAAGTACTCGTGCCTCTTGTCAATTTAAGCTATAGCTCATCGCATGCTACCCTTGAGTCCCAAATCAAACACTGCTTAAACTTCAAATGGCCCTAACCTCTGTACGGTGCGTCCGACACCTATCAAAGTTTGCAACATTCAAATGCTTGTAACTTTTTAGTAGAGCGTCATAAAATCTTGAAATTTTGTGAAAATGAAATACTCGAGCCTCTTATGAATTTAAGTTATCGCTCATACCTATGCTACCCTTCAGTCCCAAATCAAACACTGATAAAACTTCAAATGGCCCCAACTACTATACGGTGCGTAATACACCTATCAAAGTTTGCAATATTCAAATGCTTGTAACTTTTTAGAGGAGCGTCAAGAAATTTGAAATTTTGTGACAATAAAGGACTTGTGCCTCTTATCAATTTAAGCTATCGCTCACTCTTGAGTCCTAAATCAAACACTGATAAAACTTCAAATGGCCCTAAGCTCTATACGGTGCATTCTATACCTATCAAAGTTTGCAACATTCAAATGCTTGTAACTTTTTACTGGAGCGTCATAAAATCTTGAAATTTTGTGACAATAAAGTGCTCGAACCTCTTGTCAATTTAAGCTATCGGTCACAGCTATGCTACCCTTGAGTCCCAAATCAAACACTGATAAAACTTCAAATGGCCCTAACTTCTATACGGTGCGTTCTACACCTATCAAAGTTTGCAACTTTCAAATGCTTGTAACTTTTTACTAGAGCGTCATAAAATCTTGAAATTTTGTGACAATTAAATACTCGAGCCTCTTATCAATTTAAGTTATCGCTCATACCTATGCTACCCTTGAGTTCCAAATCAAACACTGATAAAACTTCAAACGTCTCTAACTTCTATACGGTGTGTCCTATGCCTTTGAAAGTTTGCAGCATTCAAATGCTTGTAACTTTTTACTGGAGCGTAGTAAAATATTGGAATTTTGTGACAATAAAGTACTCGAGACTCTTATCAATTTAAGCTATCGCTCATAGTTATGCTACCCTTGAGTCCCAAATCAAACATTGATAAAACTTCAAATGGCCCTAACTTCTGTACAGTGCGTCCTATACCTATCAAAGCTTCCAACATTCAAATGCTTGTAACTTTTTACTAGAGCGTCATAAAATCTTGAAATTTTGTGAAAATGAAATACTCGAGCCTCTTGTCAATTTAAGCTATCTCTCATCGCATGCTACCCTTGAGTCCCAAATCAAACACTGATAAAACTTCAAATGGCCCTAACTTCTATACGGTGCGTAATACACCTATCAAAGTTTGCAATATTCAAATGCTTGTAACTTTTTAGAGGAGCGTCATGAAATTTGAAATTTTGTGACAATAAAGGACTTGTGCCTCTTATCAATTTAAGCTATCGCTCACTCTTGAGTCCTAAATCAAACACTGATAAAACTTCAAATGGCCCTAACTTCTATACGGTGCATCCTATACCTATCAAGGTTTGCAACATTAAAATGCTTGTAACTTTTTACTGGAGCGTCATAAAATCTTGAAATTTTGTGACAATAAAGTACTCGCGCCTCTTGTCAATTTAAGCTCTCGCTCATAGCTATGCAACCCTTGAGTCCCAAACCAAAAACTGATAAAACTTCAGATGGCCCTCACTTCTATACGGTGCGTAATACACCTATCAAAGTTTGCAATATTCAAATGCTTGTAACTTTTTAGAGGAGCGTCATGAAATTTGAAATTTTGTGACAATAAAAGACTCGTGCCTCTTATTAATTTAAGCTATCGCTCACCCTTGAGTCCTAAATCAAACACTGATAAAACTTCAAATGGCCCTAACTTCTATACGATGCGTCCTATACCTATCAAAGTTTGCATAATTCAAAAGCTTGTACCTTTTTACTGGAGCGTCATAATAAATTGAAATTTTGTGGCAATGAAGTACTCGAGCCTCTTGTCACTTTAAGCTATCGCTCATCGCATGCTACCCTTGAGTCCCAAATCAAACACTGGTAAAACTTCAAATAGCCTTAACTTCTATACAGTGCGTCTTACACCTATCAATGTTTGCAACAAGGCTTGCAACAATCAAACGCTTGTAAGTTTTTACTGGAGCGTAATAAAACCTTGAAATTTGGTGACAATAAAGTACCCGTGCCTCTTGTCAATTTAAGCTATCGCTCATCGCATGCTACCCTTGAGTCCCAAATCAAACACTGCTTAAACTTCAAATGGCCCTAACCTCTGTACGGTGCGTCCGACACCTATCAAAGTTTGCAACATTCAAAGGCTTGTAACTTTTTACTAGAGCGTCATAAAATCTTGAAATTTTGTGAAAATGAAATACTCGAGCCTCTTATGAATTTAAGTTATCGCTCATACCTATACTACCCTTGAGTCCCAAATCAAACACTGATAAAACTTCAAATGGCCCTAACTTCTATACGGTGCATAATACACCTATCAAAGTTTGCAATATTCAAATGCTTGTAACTTTTTACAGGAGTGTCATGAAATTTGAAATTTTGTGACAATAAAAGACTCGTGCCTCTTATCAATTTAAGCTATCGCTCACCCTTGAGTCCTAAATCAAACACTGATAAAACTTCAAATGGCCCTAACTTCTATACGGTGCGACCTATACCTTTCAAAGTTTGCAAGATTCAAATGCTTGTAACTTTTTACTGGAGCGTCATAAAATCTTGAAATTTTGTGACAATAAAGTAATCGAGCCTCTTATCAATTTAAGCTATCGCTCATAGATATGCTACCCTTGAATCCCAAATCAAACATTGATAAAACTTCAAATGACCCTAACTTCTGTACAGTGCGTCCTATACCTATCACAGTTTGCAGCAAGGTTTGCAACAAGGTTTGCAACAATCAAACGCTTGTAACATTTACTGGAGCGTAATAAAACCGTCAAATTTGGTGACAATAAAGTACTCGAGCCTCTTGTCAATTTAAGCTATCGGTCATAGCTATCCTACCCTTGAATCCCAAATCAAACACTGCTTAAACTTCAAATGGCCCTATCTTCTATACGGTGCGTCCTACACCTATCAAAGTTTGCTACTTTCAAATGCTTGTAACTTTTTACTAGAGCGTCATAAAATCTTGAAATTTTGTAACAATGAAATACTCGAGCCTCTTATCAATTTAAGCTATCGCTCATAGTTATGCTACCCTTGAGTCCCAAATCAAACATTGATAAAACTTCAAATGGCCCTAGTTTGCAACAAGGTTTGCAACAAGGTTTGCCACAAGGTTTTCAACAATCAAACGCTTGTAACTTTTTACTAGAGCGTCATAAAATCTTGAAATTTTGTGAAAACGAAATACTCGAGCCTCTTGTCAACTTAAGCTATCTCTCATCGCATGCTACCCTGGAGTCCCAAATCAAACACTGATCAAACTTCAAATGGCCCTAACTTCTATACGGTGCATAATACACCTATCAAAGTTTGCAATATTCAAATGCTTGTAACTTTTTAGAGGAGCGTCATGAAATTTGAAATTTTGTGACAATAAAGGACTTGTGCCTCTTATCAATTTAAGCTATCGCTCACTCTTGAGTCATAAATCAAACACTGATAAAACTTCAAATGGCCCTAACTTCTATACGGTGCATCCTATACCTATCAAAGTTTGCAACATTCAAATGCTTGTAACTTTTTACTGGAGCGTCATAAAATCTTGAAATTTTGTGACAATAAAGTACCCGTGCCTCTTGTCAATTTAAGCTATCGCTCATCGCATGCTACCCTTGAGTCCCAAATCAAACACTGCTTAAACTTCAAATGGCCCTAACCTCTGTACGGTGCGTCCGACACCTATCAAAGTTTGCAACATTCAAATGCTTGTAACTTTTTACTAGAGCGCCATAAAATCTTGAAATTTTGTGAAAATGAAATACTCGAGCCTCTTATGAATTTAAGTTATCGCTCATACCTATACTACCCTTGAGTCCCAAATCAAACACTGATAAAACTTCAAATGGCCCTAACTTCTATACGCTGCATAATACACCTATCAAAGTTTGCAATATTCAAATGCTCGTAACATTTTACAGGAGCGTCATGAAATTTGAAATTTTGTGACAATAAAAGACTCGTGCCTCTTATCAATTTAAGCTATCGCTCACCCTTGAGTCCTAAATCAAACACTGATAAAACTTCAAATGGCCCTAACTTCTATACGATGCGTCCTATACCTATCAAAGTTTGCATAATTCAAAAGCTTGTACCTTTTTACTGGAGCGTCATAATAAATTGAAATTTTGTGGCAATGAAGTACTCGAGCCTCTTGTCAATTTAAGCTATCGCTCATCGCATGCTACCCTTGAGTCCCAAATCAAACACTGGTAAAACTTCAAATAGCCTTAACTTCTATACAGTGCGTCTTACACCTATCAATGTATGCAACAAGGCTTGCAACAATCAAACGCTTGTAAGTTTTTACTGGAGCGTAATAAAACCTTGAAATTTGGTGACAATAAAGTACCCGTGCCTCTTGTCAATTTAAGCTATCGCTCATCGCATGCTACCCTTGAGTCCCAAATCAAACACTGCTTAAACTTCAAATGGCCCTAACCTCTGTACGGTGCGTCCGACACCTATCAAAGTTTGCAACATTCAAATGCTTGTAACTTTTTACTAGAGCGTCATAAAATCTTGAAATTTTGTGAAAATGAAATACTCGAGCCTCTTATGAATTTAAGTTATCGCTCATACCTATACTACCCTTGAGTCCCAAATCAAACACTGATAAAACTTCAAATGGCCCTAACTTCTATACGGTGCATAATACACCTATCAAAGTTTGCAATATTCAAATGCTTGTAACTTTTTACAGGAGCGTCATGAAATTTGAAATTTTGTGACAATAAAAGACTCGTGCCTCTTATCAATTTAAGCTATCGCTCACCCTTGAGTCCTAAATCAAACACTGATAAAACTTCAAATGGCCCTAACTTCTATACGGTGCGACCTATACCTTTCAAAGTTTGCAAGATTCAAATGCTTGTAACTTTTTACTGGAGCGTCATAAAATCTTGAAATTTTGTGACAATAAAGTAATCGAGCCTCTTATCAATTTAAGCTATCGCTCATAGATATGCTACCCTTGAGTCCCAAATCAAACATTGATAAAACTTCAAATGGCCCTAGTTTGCAACAAGGTTTGCAACAAGGTTTGCCACAAGGTTTTCAACAATCAAACGCTTGTAACTTTTTACTAGAGCGTCATAAAATCTTGAAATTTTGTGAAAATGAAATACTCGAGCCTCTTGTCAACTTAAGCTATCTCTCATCGCATGCTACCCTGGAGTCCCAAATCAAACACTGATCAAACTTCAAATGGCCCTAACTTCTATACGGTGCATAATACACCTATCAAAGTTTGCAATATTCAAATGCTTGTAACTTTTTAGAGGAGCGTCATGAAATTTGAAATTTTGTGACAATAAAGGACTTGTGCCTCTTATCAATTTAAGCTATCGCTCACTCTTGAGTCATAAATCAAACACTGATAAAACTTCAAATGGCCCTAACTTCTATACGGTGCATCCTATACCTATCAAAGTTTGCAACATTCAAATGCTTGTAACTTTTTACTGGAGCGTCATAAAATCTTGAAATTTTGTGACAATAAAGTACTCGAGCCTCTTGTCATTTTAAGCTCTCGCTCATAGCTATGCAACCCTTGAGTCCCAAACCAAAAACTGATAAAATTTCAGATGGCCCTCACTTCTATACGGTCCGTTCTACACCTATTAAAGTTTGCAAAATTCAAAAGCTTGTACCTTTTTACTGGAGCGTCATAATAAATTGAAATTTTGTGGCAATGAAGTACTCGAGCCTCTTGTCAATTTAAGCTATCGCTCATCGCATGCTACCCTTGAGTCCCAAATCAAACACTGGTAAAACTTCAAATGGCCTTAACTTCTATACAGTGCATCTTACACCTATCAATGTTTGCAACAAGGTTTGCAACAATCAAACGCTTGTAACTTTTTACTGGAGCATAATAAAACCTTGAAATTTGGTGACAATAAAGTACCCGTGCCTCTTGTCAATTTAAGCTATCGCTCATCGCATGCTACCCTTGAGTCCCAAATCAAACACTGCTTAAACTTCAAATGGCCATAACCTCTGTACGGTGCGTCCGACACCTATCAAAGTTTGCAACATTCAAATGCTTGTAACTTTTTACTAGAGCGCCATAAAATCTTGAAATTTTGTGAAAATGAAATACTCGAGCCCCTTATGAATTTAAGTTATCGCTCATACCTATACTACCCTTGAGTCCCAAATCAAACACTGATAAAACTTCAAATGGCCCTAACTTCTATACGGTGCATAATACACCTATCAAAGTTTGCAATATTCAAATGCTCGTAACATTTTACAGGAGCGTCATGAAATTTGAAATTTTGTGACAATAAAAGACTCGTGCCTCTTATCAATTTAAGCTATCGCTCACCCTTGAGTCCTAAATCAAACACTGATAAAACTTCAAATGGCCCTAACTTCTATACGATGCGTCCTATACCTATCAAAGTTTGCAATATTCAAATGCTCGTAACTTTTTACTGGAGCGTCATAAAATCTTGAAATTTTGTGACAATAAAGTAGTCGAGTCTCTTATCAATTTAAGCTATCGCTCATAGATATGCTACCCTTGAGTCCCAAATCAAACATTGATAAAACTTCAAATGGCCCTATCTTCTGTACAGTGCGTCCTATGCCTATCACAGATTGCAGCAAGGTTTGCAACAAGGTTTGCAACAATCAAACGCTTGTAACATTTACTGGAGCGTAATGAAACCTTCAAATTTGGTGACAATAAAGTACCCGAGCATCTTGTCAATTTAAGCTATCGGTCATAGCTATCCTACCCTTGAGTCCCAAATCAAACACTGCTTAAATTTCAAATGGCCCTAACTTCTATACGTCGCGTCCTACACGTATCAAAGTTTGCTACTTTCAAATGCTTGTAACTTTTTACTAGAGCGTCATAAAATCTTGAAATTTTGTGACAATGAAATACTCGAGCCTCTTATCAATTTAAGCTATCGCTCATAGTTATGCTACCCTTGAGCCCCAAATCACACAATGATAAAACCTTAAACGGCCCTAGCTTCTGTACGGTGCGTCCTATACTTACGAAAATTTGCACCATTCAAATGCTTGTAACTTTTTACTGGACCGTCATAATATCTTGAAATTTTGTGACAATTAAGTACTCGAGCCTCTTGTCAATTAAATTTATCGCTCATAGCCATACTACCCTTGAGTCCTAAATCAAAAACTGATAAAACTTCAAATGGCCCTAACTTCTATACGGTGCGTCCTATACCTATTAAAGTTTGCAACATTCAAATGCTTGTAACTTTTTACTGGAGCGGCATAAAATCTTGAAATTTTGTGACAAAAAGTAATCGAGCCTCTTATCAATTTAAGCTATCGCTCATAGATATGCTACCCTTGAGTCCCAAATCAAACATTGATAAAACTTAAAATGGCCCTAACTTCTGTACAGTGCGTCCTATACCTATCAAAGTTTGCAACAAGGTTTGCAACAATCAAACGCATGTAACTTTTTACTTGAGCGTCATAAAATCTTGAAATTTGGTGACAATAAAGTACTCGTGCCTCTTGTCAATTTAAGCTATCGCTCATGGCATGCTACCCTTGAGTCCCAAATCAAACACTGCTATAACTTCAAATGGCCCTAACTTCTGTACAGTGTGTCCTATACCTATCAAAGTTTGCAACATTGAAGTGCTTGTAACTTTTTACTGGAGCGTAATAAAATCTTGAAATTTTGTGACAATAAAGTACTCTTGCCTCTTGTCAATTTAAGTTATCGCTCATAGCTATGCCCTCATAGCTATGACCCTTGAGTCCCAAATGAAACACTGCTAAAACTTCAAATGGTCCTAACTTCTATACGGTGCGTCCGAAACCTATCACAGTTTCCAACTTTCAAATGCTTGTAACTTTTTACTGGAGCGTCATAATATCTTGAAATTTTGTGACAATAAATTAATCGAGCCTCTTATCAATTAAAGCTATCGCTCATAGATATGCTACCCTTGAGTCCCAAATCAAACATTGATAAAACTTCAAATGGCACTAACTTCTGTACAGTGCATCATATACCTATCAAAGTTTGCAACAAGGTTTGCAACAATCAAACGATTGTAACTTTTAACTGGAGCGTCATAAAACCTTGAAATTTTGTGACAATAAAGTACTCGAGCCTCTTATCAATTTAAGCTATCGCTCATAGTTATGCTACCCTTGAGTCCCAAATCAAACACTGATAAAACATCAAACGGCCTTAAGTTTTCTACGGTGCGTCCAACACCTATCAAAGATTGCAACAATCAAACGCATGTAACTTTTTACTTGAGCGTAATAAAATCTTGAAATTTGGTGACAATAAAGTACTCGTGCCTCTTGTCAATTTAAGCTATCGCTCATCGCAGGCTACCCTTGAGTCCCAAATCAAACACTGCTAAAACTTCAAATGGCCCTAACTTCTGTACAGTGCATCCTATACCTATCAAAGTTTGCAACATTGAAGTGCTTGTAACTTTTTACTGGAGCGTAATAAAATCTTGAAATTTTGTGACAATAAAGTACTCTTGCCTCTTGTCAATTTAAGTTATCGCTCATAGCTATGCCCTCATAGCAATGACCCTTGAGTCCCAAATCAAACACTGATAAAACTTCAAATGGCACTTACTTCTATACAGTGCGTCCTGCACCTATCAAAGTTTGCAACTTTCAAATGCTTGTAACTTTTTACTGGAGCGTCATAAAATCTAGAAATTTTGTGACAATAAAGTAATCGTGCTCTTATCAATTGAAGATATCGCTCATAGATATGCTACCCTTGAGTCCCAAATCAAACACTGATAAAACTTCAAATGGCCCTAACTTCTATACGGTGCGTCCTATACCTACCAAAGTTTGCAACATTCAAATGCTTGTAACTTTTTACTGGAGCCTCATAATATCTTGAAATTTTGTGACAATAAAGTACTCGAGCCTCTTGTCAATTAAAGTTATCGCTCATAGCTATGCTACCCTTGAGTCCCAAATCAAACACTGCTAAAACTTCAAATTGCCCTAACTTCTGTACGGTGCGTCCTACACTTATCAAAGTTTGCAACTTTCAAATGCTTGTAACTTTTTACTGGAGCGTCATAAAACCTTGAAATTTTGTGGCAATAAAGTACTCGACCCTCTTATCAATTTAAGCTATCGCTCATAGTTATGCTACCCTTGAGTCCCAAATCAAACACTGATAAAACATCAAACGGCCTTAAGTTTTCTACGGTGCGTCCAACACCTATCAAAGATTGCAACAATCAAACGCTTTTAACTTTTTACTTGAGCGTAATAAAATCTTGAAATTTGGTGACAATAAAGTACTCGTGCCTCTTGTCAATTTAAGCTATCGCTCATCGCAGGCTACCCTTGAGTCCCAAATCAAACACTGCTAAAACTTCAAATGGCCCTAACTTCTGTACAGTGCATCCTATACCTATCAAAGTTTGCAACATTGAAGTGCTTGTAACTTTTTACTGGAGCGTAATAAAATCTTGAAATTTTGTGACAATAAAGTACTCTTGCCTCTTGTCAATTTAAGTTATCGCTCATAGCTATGCCCTCATAGCAATGACCTTGAGTCCCAAATCAAAAACTGATAAAACTTCAAATGGCACTTACTTCTATACAGTGCGTCCTACACCTATCAAAGTTTGCAACTTTCAAATGCTTGTAACTTTTTACTGGAGCGTCATAAAATCTAGAAATTTTGTGACAATAAAGTAATCGTGCTCTTATCAATTGAAGCTATCGCTCATAGATATGCTACCCTTGAGTCCCAAATCAAACACTGATAAAACTTCAAATGGCCCTAACTTCTATACGGTGCGTCCTATACCTACCAAAGTTTGCAACATTCAAATGCTTGTAACTTTTTACTGGAGCCTCATAATATCTTGAAATTTTGTGACAATAAAGTACTCGAGCCTCTTGTCAATTAAAGTTATCGCTCATAGCTATGCTACCCTTGAGTCCCAAATCAAACACTGCTAAAACTTCAAATTGCCCTAACTTCTGTACGGTGCGTCCTACACTTATCAAAGTTTGCAACTTTCAAATGCTTATAACTTTTTACTGGAGCGTCGTAAAACCTTGAAATTTTGTGGCAATAAAGTACTCGACCCTCTTGTCAATTAAAGTTATCGCTCACCCTTGAGTCCTAAATCAAACACTGCTAAAACTTCAAATGGCCTTAACTTCTATACGATGCGTCCGACACCTATCACAGTTTACAACTTTCAGATGCTTGTAACTTTTTACTGGAGCGTCATAATATCTTGAAATTTTGTGACAATAAAGTAATCGAGCCTCTTGTTAATTTAAGCTATCGCTCGTAGCTATGCTACCCTTCAGTCCCAAACCAAACACTGATAAAACTTCAAATGGCACTTACTTCTATACAGTGCGTCCTACACCTATCAAAGTTGGCAACTTTCAAATGCTTGTAACTTTTTACTGGAGCGTCATAAAACCTTGAAATTTTGTGACAATAACGTACTCGAGGCTCTTATCAATTTAAGTTATCGCTCATAGTTATGCTACCCTTGAGTCCCAAATCAAACATTGATAAAATTTCAAATGGCCCTAACTTCAGAACAGTGCGTCCTATACCTTCCAAAGTTTGCAAAAAGGTTCGCAACAATCAAACGCTTGTAACTTTTAACTGGAGCGTCATAAAACCTTGAAATTTGGTGACAATAAAGTACTCGTGCCTCTTGTCAATTTAAGCTATCGCTCATAGCATGCTACCCTTGAGTCCCAAATCAAACACTGATAAAACTTCAAATGGCACTTACTTCTATACAGTGCGTCCTACACCTATCAAAGTTTGCAACTTTCAAATGCTTGTAACTTTTTACTGGAGCGTCATAAAATCTTGAAGTTTTGTGACAATAAAGTACTCTTGCCTCTTGTCAATTTAAGCTATCGCTCATAGCTATGCTACCCTTGAGTCCCAAATCAAACACTGATAAAACTTCAAATGGCACTTACTTCTATACAGTGCGTCCTACACCTATCAAAGTTGGTAACTTTCAAATGCTTGTAACTTTTTACTGGAGCGTCATAAAACCTTGAAATTTTGTGACAATAACGTACTCGAGGCTCTTATCAATTTAAGTTATCGCTCATAGTTATGCTACCCTTGAGTCAAAAATGAAACACTGATAAAACATCAAATGGCCTTAAGTTTTCTACGGTGCGTGCAACACCTGTCAAAGTTTGCAACAATCAAACGCTTTTAACTTTTTACTGGAGCGTAATAAAACCCTGAAATTTGGTGAGAATAAAGTACTCGTGCCTCTTGTCAATTTACGCTATCGCTCATAGCTATGCTACCATTGAGTCCCAAATCAAACACTGATCAGACTTCAAATGGCAATTACTTCTATACTGTGCGTCCTACACCTATCAAAGTTGTAACTTTCAAATGCTTGTAACTTTTTACTGGAGCGTCATAAAACCTTGAAATTTTGTGACAATAACGTACTCGAGGCTCTTATCAATTTAAGTTATCGCTCATAGTTATGCTACCCTTGAGTCCCAAATGAAACATTGCTAAAATTTCAAATGGCCCTAACTTCAGAACAGTGCGTCCTATACCTATCAAAGTTTGCAAAAAGGTTCGCAACAATCAAACGCTTGTAACTTTTAACTGGAGCGTCATAAAACCTTGAAATTTTGTGACAATAAAGTACTCGACCCTCTTGTCAATTAAAGTTACGCTCATAGCTATGCAACCCTTGAGTCCCAAAACAAACACTGATAAAACTTCAAATGGCCCTAACTTCTGTACAGTGCGTCCTATACCTATCAAAGTTTGCAACATTGAAGTGCTTGTAACTTTTTACTGGAGCCTAATAAAATCTTGAAATTTTGTGACAATAAAGTACTCTTGCCTCTTGTCAATTTAAGTTACCGCTCATAGCTATGCTACCCTTGAGTCCCAAATCAAACACTGCTTAAACTTCAAATGGCCCCTTACCTCTATACGGTGCGTCCGACACCTATCAAAGATTGCAAAATTCAAATGCTTGTAAGTTTTTACTGGACCGTCATAAAATCTAGAAATTTTGTGACAATAAAGTACTCGAGCTTCTTGTCAATTTAAGCTATCGGCTATAGCTATGCTACCCTTGAGTCCCAAATGAAACAGTGATAAAACATCAAATGGCCTTAACTTTTCTACGGTGCGTGCAACACCTATCAAAGTTTGCAACAATCAAGCGCTTTTAACTTTTTACTGGAGCGTAATCAAACCTTGAAATTTGGTGACAATAAAGTACTCGTGCCTCTTGTCAATTTAAGCTATCGCTCATAGCTATGCTACCCTTGAGTCCCAAATCAAACACTACTTAAACTTTAAACGGCACTAGCTTCTGTACGGTGCGTCCTATACTTACGAAAATTTGCAACATTCAAATGCTTGTAACTTTTTACTGGAGCCTAATAAAATCTTGAAATTTTGTGACAATGAAGTACTCTTGCCTTTTGTCAATTTCAGTTATCGCTCATAGCTATGCCCTCATAGCTATGACCCTTGAGTCCTAAATGAAACACTGCTAAAACTTCAAATGGCGCAACTTCTATACGGTGCGTCCGACACCTATCACACTTTCCAACTTTCAAATGCTTGTAACTTTTTACTGGAGCGTAATAATATCTTGAAACTTTGTGACAATAAAGTAATCGAGCCTCTTATCAATTGAAGCTATCGCTCATAGATATGCTAACCTTGAGTCCCAAATCAAACATTGATAAAAATTCAAATGGCCCTAACTTCTGTACAGTGCGTCCTATACATATCAAAGTTTGCAACAAGGTTTGCAACAATCAAACGCTTCAAATGTTTGTAACTTTTTACTGAAGCGTAATAATATCTTGAAATTTTATGACAATAAAGTACTCGAGCCTCTTGTCAATTAAAGTTATCACTCATAGCTATACTACCCTTGAGTCCCAAATCAAACACTGATAAAACTTCAAATGGCCCTAACATCTATACGGTGCGTAATACACCTACCAAAGTTTGCAACATTCAAATGCTTGTAACTTTTTACTGGAGCGTAATAAAATTTGAAATTTTGTGACAATAAAGAACACGTGCCTCTTATCAATTTAAGCTATCGCTGATAGCTATGCTACCCTTGAGTCCTAAATCAAACACTGATAAAAGTAAAAATGGCCCTAATTTCTAGACAGTGCGTCCTATACCTATCAAAGTTTGCAACATTCAAATGCTTGTAACTTTTTACTGGAGTGTCATAAAATCTTGAAATTGTCTGAAAATAAAGTAAGCGAGCCTCTAGATATGCTCATAGATATGCTACCGTTGAGTCCCAAATCGAACATTGATAAAACTTCGAACGGCCCTAACTTCTGTACGGTGCATCCTATACCTATGAAATTGTAACAATCAAATGCTTGTAACTTTTTACTGGAGCGTCATAAAACCTTGAAATTTTGTGACAATAAAATACTCGAGCCTCTTGTCAATTAAAGTTATCGCTCATAGCTATGTAACACTTGAGTCTCAAATCAAACACTGCTAAAACTTCAAATGGCCCTAACTTCTGTACAGTGCGTCCTATACCTATCAAAATTTGCAACATTGAAGTGCTTGTAACTTTTTACTGGAGCGTACTAAACTCTTGAAATTTTGTGACAATAAAGTACTCTTGCCTCTTGTCAATTTAAGTTATCGCTAATAGCTATGCCGTCATAGCTATGAACCTTGAGTCCCAAATCAAACACTGCTAAAACTTCAAATGGCCCTAACTTCTATACGGTGCGTCCGACACCTATCACAGTTACCAACTTTCAAATGCTTGTAACTTATGTCTTGAAATTTTGTGACAATAAAGTACTCGAGATTATTGTCAATTAAACTGATCGCTCATAGCTATACTACCCTTGAGTCCCAAATCAAACACTGACAAAACTTCCAACAATTTTGCAACAATCAAACGCTTTTAACTTTTTACTGGAGCGTAATAAAACCTTAAAAGTGGTGACAATAAAGTACTCGTGCCTCTTGTCAATTTAAGCTATCGCTCATAGCATGCCACCCTTGTGTCCCAAATCAAATACTGCCAAAACTTTAAATGGCCCTAACTTCTGTACGGTGCGTCCTATATCTATCAAAGTTTGCAACATTGAAGTGTTTGTAACTTATATCTTGAAATTTTGTGACAATAAAGTACTCTTGCCTCTTGTCAATTTAAGCTATTGCTCTTAGCTATGCTACCCTTAAGTCCCAAATCAAACACTAAAAAGCTTCAAATGGCACTTACTTCTATACAGTGCGTCCTACAACTATCAAAGTTTGCAACTTTCAAATGCTTGTAACTTTTTACTGGAGCGCCATAAAATCCAAAAATTTTGTGACAATAAAGTAATCGAGCCTCTTATCAATTGAAGCTATCGCTCATAGATATGCTACCCTTGAGTCCCAAATCTAAAACTGATAAAACTTCAAATAGCCCTAACTTCTGTACGGTGCATCCTATACCTATCAAGGTTTGCAACAGTCGAATGCTTGTAATTTTTTACTGGAACGTCATCAAATCTTAAAATTTTGTGACAATAAAGTACTCGAGCCTCTTATCAATTTAAGCTATCGTTCATAGATATGCCAAAGATATGCGTGAGTCCAAAGTCAAACAATGCTAAATCTTCAAATGGCCCTAACTTCTGTACGCTGCGTCCGACACCTATCACAGTTTCCAACTTTCAAATGCTTGTATCTTTTTACTAGAGCGTCATAAAATCTTGAAATTTTGTGACAATGAAATACTCGAGCCTCTTATCAGTTTAAGTTATCGCTCATACGTAAGCTACCCTTGAGTCCCAAATCAAACACTGCGTAAACTTCAAATGGCCCTAACCTCTATACGGTGCGTCCGACACCTATCAAAGTTTGCAACATTCAAATGCTTGTAACTTTTTACTGGAGCGTCATAAAACCTTTAAATTTTGTGATAATAAAGTTCTCGAGCCTCTTGCCAATTAAAGTTATCGATCATAGCTATGCAACCCTTGAGTCCCAAGTCTAACACTGATAAAACTTCAAATGGCTCTAACTTCTCTACGGTGCGTCGTACACCTATCAAAGTTTGCAACATTGAAGTGCTTGTAACTTTTTACTGGAGCGTAATAAAATCTTGAAATTTTGTGGCAATAAAGTACTCTTGCCAATTGTCAATTTAAGTTATCGCTCATAGCTGTGCCCTCATAGCTATGACCCTTGAGTCCCAAATCAAACACTGCTAAAACTTCAAATGGCACTAACTACTATACGATGCGTCCGACACTTATCACAGTTTCCAACTTTCAAATGCTTGTAACTTTTTACTGGAGCGTCATAATATCTTGAAATTTTGTGACAATAAAGTACTCGAGATTCTTGTCAAATAAACTTATCGCTCATAGCTATACTGCCCTTGAGTCCCAAATCAAACACTGATAAAACTTCAAATGGCCTTATCTTCTATACAGTGCGTCCTATACCTTTCAAAGTTTGCAACAAGGTTGGCAACAATCAAATGCTTGTAACTTTTAACTGGAGCGTCATAAAACCTTGATTTTGTGACAATAAAGTACTCGAGCCTCTTATCAATTTAAGCTATCGCACATAGCTATGCTACCCTTGAGTCCCAAATCAAACACTGCTAAAACTTCAAATGGCCCTTACTTCTATACGGTGCGTAATACACCTATCAAAGTTTGCAACATTCAAATGCTTGTAACTTTTTACTGGAGCGTCATAAAATTTGAAATTTTTTGACAATAAAGAACTCGTGCCTCTTATCAATTTAAGCTATCGCCCATAGCTATGCTACCCTTGAGTCCTAAATCAAACACTGATAAAACTTTAAACGGCCCTAACTTCTAGACGGTGCCTTATATACCTATCAAAGTTTGTAATGTTCAAATGCTTGTAACTTTTTACTGGAGTGTCATAAAATCTTGAAAATTTCTGACAATAAAGTAATCGAGCCTCTTATCAATTTAAGCTATCGCTCATAGTTATGCTACCGTTGAGTCCCAAATCAAACATAGATAAAACTTCAAACGGCCCTAACTTCTGTACGGTGCGTCATATACCTATCAAACTTTGCAACAAGGTTTGCAACAATCAAATGCTTGTAACTTTTAACTGGAGCGTCATAAAACCTTGAAATTTTGTGACAATAAAGTACTCGTGCCTCTTGTCAATTTAAGCTATCGCTCATAGCATGCCACCCTTGAGTCCCAAATCAAATACTGCCAAAACTTCAAATGGCCCTAACTTCTGTGCGGTGCGTCCTATATCTATTAAAGTTTGCAACATTGAAGTGCTTGTAACTTTTTACTGGAGCGTAATAAAATCTTGAAGTTTTGTGACAATAAAGTAGTCTTTCCTCTTGTCAATTTAAGCTATCGCTCATAGCTATGCTACCCTTGAGTCCCAAATCAAACACTCATAAAACTTCATATGGCACTTACTTCTATACAGTGCGTAATACACCTATCAAAGTTTGCAACTTTCAAATGCTTGTAACTTTTTAGTGGAGCGTCATAAAATTTAGGAATTTTGTGACAATAAAGTAATCGAGCCTCTTATCAATTGAAGGTATCGCTCATAGATATGCTACCCTTGAGTCCCAAATCAAACACTGATAAAACTTCAAATGGCCCTAACTTCTAACTACGGTGCGTCCTATACCTACCAAAGTTTGCAATATTCAAGTGCTTGTAACTTTTTACTGGAGCGTCATAAAACCTTTAAATTTTGTGATAATGAAGTACTCGAGCCTCTTGTCAATTAAAGTTATCACTCATAGCTATACTACCCTTGCGTCCCAAATCAAGCAACATTGAAGTGCTTGTAACTTTTTACTGGAGCGTAATAAAATCTTGAAGTTTTGTGACAATAAAGTAGTCTTGCCTCTTGTCAATTTAAGCTATCGCTCATAGCTATGCTACCCTTGAGTCCCAAATCAAACACTCATAAAACTTCATATGGCACTTACTTCTATACAGTGCGTAATACACCTATCAAAGTTTGCAACTTTCAAATGCTTGTAACTTTTTAGTGGAGCGTCATAAAATTTAGGAATTTTGTGACAATAAAGTAATCGAGCCTCTTATCAATTGAAGGTATCGCTCATAGATATGCTACCCTTGAGTCCCAAATCAAACACTGCTAAAACTTCAAATGGCCCTAACTACTATACGGTGCGTCCGACACCTATCACAGTTTCCAACTTTCAAATGCTTGTAACTTTTTACTGGACCGTCATAATATCTTGAAATTTTGTGACAATAAAGTACTCGAGATTCTTGTCAATTAAACTTATCGCTCATAGCTATACTACCCTTGAGTCCCAAATCAAACACTGATAAAACTTCAAATGGCCTTAACTTCTATACAGTGCGTCCTATACCTATCAAAGTTTGCAACAAGGTTTGCAACAATCAAATGCTTGTACCTTTTAACTGGACCGTCATAAAACCTTGAAATTTTGTGACAATAAAGTACTCGAGCCTCGTATCAATTTAAGCTATCGCTCATAGTTATGCTACCCTTGAGTCCCAAATCAAACACTGATAAAACATCAAATGGCCTTAACTTTTCTACGGTGCGTCCAACACCTATCAAAGTTTGCAACAATCAAACGCTTTTAACTTTTTACTGGAGCGTAATAAAAACCTTGAAATTTGGTGACAATAAAGTACTCGTGCCTCTTGTCAATTTAAGCTACCGCTCATAGCATGCTACCCTTGTGTCCCAAATCCAATACTGCTAAAACTTCACAATGCCCTAACTTATGTACGGTGCGTCCTATACCTATCAAAGTTTGCAACATTGAAGTGCTTGTAAATTTTTACTGGAGCGTAATAAAATCTAGAAGTTTTGTGACAATAAAGTACTCTTGCCTCTTGTCAATTTAAGCTATCGCTCATATCTATGCTACCCTTGAGTCCCAAATCAAACACTGATAAAACTTCGAATGGCCATAACTTCTATACGGTGCGTCCTACACCTATCAAAGTTTGCTACATTGACGTGCTTGTAACTTTTTACTGGAGCGTAATAAAATCTTGAAATTTTGTGACAATAAAGTACTCTTGCCTCTTGTCAATTTAAGTTATCGCTCATAGCTATGCCCTCATAGCTATGACCCTTGAGTCCCAAATCAAACACTGCTAAAACTTCAAATGGCCCTAACTTCTATACGCTGCGTCCGACACCTATCACAGTTTTCAACTTTCAAATGCTTGTAACTTTTTACTGGGGCGTCATAAAACCTTGAAATTTTGTGACAATAAAGTACTCGAGCCACTTGTCAATTAAAGTTATCGCTCATAGCTATGCAACCCTTGAGTCCCAAAACAAAAACACTGATAAAACTTCAAATGGCCTTAACTTCTGTACAGTGCGTCCTATACCTATCAAAGTTTGCAACATTGAAGTGCTTGTAACTTTTGACTGGAGCCTAATAAAATCTTGAAATTTTGTGACAATAAAGTATTCTTGCCTCTTGTCGATGTAAGTTATCGCTCATAGCTATACTACCCTTGAGTCCCAAACCAAACACTGCTTAAACTTCAAAGGTCCGTAACCTCTATACGGTGCGTTCGACACCTATCAAAGTTTGCAACATTCAAATGCTTGTAAGTTTTTACTGGAGCGTCATAATATCTTGAAATATTGTGACAATAAAGTACTCGAGCCTCTTGTCAAATAAAGTTATCGCTCATAGCTATGCTACCCTTGAGTCTCCCAAATCAAACACTGCTAAAACTTCAATTTGCCCTAACTTCTGCGTCCTACACTTATGAAAGTTTGCAACTTTCAAATGCTTGTAACTTTTTACTGGAGCGTCAAAAAAACCTTGAAATTTTGTGACAATAAAGTACTCGAGCCTCTTGCCAATTAAAGTTATCGCTCATAGCAATGCAACCGTTGAGGCCCAAAACAAACACTGATAAAAATTCAAATGGCCCCAACTTCTGTACAGTGCGTCCTATACCTATCAAAGTTTGCAACATTGAAGGGCTTGTAACTTTTTACTGGAGCCAAATAAAATCTTGCAATTTTGTGACAATAAAATACTCTTGCCTCTTGTCAATTTAAGTTATCCCTCATAGCTATGCTACCCTTGAGTCCCAAATCAAACATTGCTTAAACTTCAAATGGCCCTAACATCTATACGGTGCGTCCGACACCTATCAAAGTTTGCAACATTCAAGTGCTTGTAAGTTTTCACTGGAGCGTCATAAAATCTCGAAATTTTGTGACAATAAAGTACTCGAGCCTCTTGTCAATTTAAGCTATCGGTCATAGCTATGCTACCGTTGAGTCGCAAATCAAACACTGATAAAACTTCAAATGGCCCTAACTTCTATACGGTGCGTCCTCCACCTATCACAGCTTGCAACATTCAAACACTTGTAACTTTTTACTGGAGCGCAATAAAATTTTGAAATTTTGTGACAATAAAGTACTCTTGCCTCATGTCAATTTAAGTTATCGCTCATAACTATGCCCTCATAGCTATGACACTTGAGTCCCAAATCAAACACTGCTAAAACTTCAAATGGCTCTAACTACTATCCGGTGCGTCCGAGACCTATCACAGTTTCCAACTTTCAAATGGTTGTAACTTTTTACTGGAGCGTTATAATATCTTGAGATTCTTGTGAATTAAACTTATCGCTCATAGCTATACTACCCTTGAGTCCCAAATCAAACAATGATAAAACTTTAAATGGCCTTAACTTCTATACAGTGAATCCTATACCTATCAAAGTTTGCAACAAGGTTTGCAACAATCAAATGCTTGTAACTTTCAACTGGAGCGTCATAAAACCTTGAAAATTTGTGACAATAAAGTACTCGAGCCTCTTATCAATTTAAGCTATCGCTCATAGTTATGCTACCCTTGAGTCCCAAATCAAACACTGATAAAACATCAAATGGCCTTAACTTTTCTACGGTGCGTCCAACACCTATCAATGTTTGCAACAATCAAACGCTTTAAACTTTTTACTGGAGCGTAATAAAACCTTGAACTTTGGTGACAATAAAGTACTCGTGCCTCTTGGCAATTTAAGCTATCGCCATAGCATCTACCCTTGAGTCCCAAATCAAATACTGCTAAAACTTCAAATGGCCCTAACTTCTGTACGGTGCGTCATATACCTATCAAAGTTTGCAACATTGAAGTGCTTGTAACTTTTTACTGGAGCGTAATAAAATCTTGAAGTTTTGTGACAATAAAGTACTCGTGCCTCTTGTCAATTTAAGCTATCGCTCATAGCATGCTACTCTTGAGTCCCAAATCAAACCCTGCATAAACTTCAAATGGCCCTAACTTCTATACGGTGCTTCCTACACCTATCAAAGTTTGCAACTTTCAAATGCTTGTAACTTTTTACTAGAGCGTCGTAAAATCTTGAAATTTTGTGACAATGAAATACTCGAGCCTCTTATCAATTTAAATTATCGCTCATACCTATGCAACCCTTGAGTCCCAAATCAAACACTGATAAAACTTCAAATGGCTGTAACTTCTATACGGTGCCTCCTACGCCTTTCAAAGTTTGCAGCATTCAAATTCTTGTAACTTTTTACTGGAGCGTAATAAAATCTTGGAATTTTGTGACAATAAAGTACTCGAGCCTCTTATCAATTTAAGCCATCGCTCATAGTTATGCTACCCTTGAGTCCCAAATCAAACACTGATAAAGCTTTAATGCTTTATACGGTGCGTCCTATACTTACGAAAATCTGCACCATTCAAATGCTTGTAACTTATATATCGTGAAATTTTGTGACAATAGAGTACTTGAGCCTCTTGTTAATCAAATTTATCGCTCATAGCTATACTACCCTTGAGTCCCAAATCAAACACTGATAAAACTTCAAATGGCCCTAACTTCTATACGGTGCGTCCTATAGCTATCAAAGCTTGTAACATTCAAATGCTTGTAACTTTTTACTGGAGCGTCATAAAATCTTGAAATTTTGTGACGATAAAGTAATCGAGCCTCTTATCAATTTAAGCTATCGCTCATAGATATGCTACCCTTGAGTCCCAAATCAAACACTGATAAAACTTCAAATGACCTTAACTTCTATACAGTGCGCCCAATACCTATCAAAGTTTGCAACAAGGTTTGCAACAATCAAATGCTTGTAACTTTTTACTGGACCGTCATAAAATCTTGAAATTTTGTGACGATAAAGAAATCGAGCCTCTTATCAATTTAAGCTATCGCTCATAGATATGCTACCCTTGAGTCCCAAATCAAACACTGATAAAATTTCAAATGGCCTTAACTTCTATACAGTACGCCCAATACCTATCAAATTTTGCAATAAGGTTTGCAACAATCAAATGCTTGTAACTTTTAACTGGAGCGTCATAAAACCTTGAAATTTTGTGACAATAAAGTACTCGAGCCTCTTATCAATTTAAGCTATCGCTCATAG
Source organism: Clusia tigrina (assembly GCA_920105625.2). Lineage (NCBI taxonomy): Eukaryota > Metazoa > Arthropoda > Insecta > Diptera > Clusiidae > Clusia > Clusia tigrina. The sequence goes on from CAKKTE020000025.1 coordinate 38,267, forward strand.
TTATGCTACCCTTGAGTCCCAAATCAAACACTGATAAAACATCAAATGGCCTTAACTTTTCTACGGTGCGTCCTCCACCTATCACAGCTTGCAACATTCAAATGCTTGTAACTTTTTACTGGAGCGCAATAAAATCTTGAAATTTTGTGACAATAAAGTACTCTTGCCTCATGTCAATTTAAGTTATCGCTCATAATTATGCCCTCATAGCTATGACCCTTGAGTCCCAAATCAAACACTGCTAAAACTTCAAATGGCTCTAACTACTATCCGGTGCGTCCGAGATAGTAGTTACACAGTTTCCAACTTTCAAATGCTTGTAACTTTTTACTGGAGCGTTATAATATCTTGAGATTCTTGTGAATTAAACTTATCGCTCATAGCTATACTACCCTTGAGTCCCAAATCAAACACTGATAAAACTTTAAATGGCCTTAACTTCTATACAGTGCATCCTATACCTATCAAAGTTTGCAACAAGGTTTGCAACAATCAAATGCTTGTGACTTTCAACTGGAGCGTCATAAAACCTTGAAAATTTGTGACAATAAAGTACTCGAGCCTCTTATCAATTTAAGCTATCGCTCATAGTTATGCTACCCTTGAGTCCCAAATCAAACACTGATAAAACATCAAATGGCCTTAACTTTTCTACGGTGCGTCCAACACCTATCAATATTTGCAACAATCAAACGCTTTAAACTTTTTACTGGAGCGTAATAAAACCTTGAACTTTGGTGACAATAAAGTACTCGTGCCTCTTGTCAATTTAAGCTATCGCCATAGCATCTACCCTTGAGTCCCAAATCAAATACTGCTAAAACTTCAAATGGCCCTAACTTCTGTACGGTGCGTCATATACCTATCAAAGTTTGCAACATTGAAGTGCTTCTAACTTTTTACTGGAGCGTAATAAAATCTTGAAGTTTTGTGACAATAAAGTACTCGTGCCTCTTGTCAATTTAAGCTATCGCTAATAGCATGCTACCCTTGAGTCCCAAATCAAATACTGCTAAAACTTCAAATGGCCCTAACTTCTGTACAGTGCGTCCCATACCTATCAAAGTTTGCAACATTGAAGTGCTTGTAACTTTTTACTGGAGCCTAATAAAATCTTGAAATTTTGTGACAACAAAGTACTCTTGCCTCTTGTCAATTTAAGTTATCGCTCATAGCTATGCTACCCTTGAGTCCCAAATCAAACCCTGCTTAAACTTCAAATGGCCCTAACTTCTATACGGTGCTTCCTACACCTATCAAAGTTTGCAACTTTCAAATGCTTGTAACTTTTTACTAGAGCGTCATAAAATCTTGAAATTTTGTGACAATGAAATACTCGAGCCTCTTATCAATTTAAGTTATCGCTCATACCTATGCTACCCTTGAGTCCCAAATCAAACACTGATAAAACTTCAAATGGCTGTAACTTCTATACGGTGCCTCCTACGCCTTTCAAAGTTTGCAGCATTCAAATGCTTGTAACTTTTTACTAGAGCGTCATAAAATCTTGAAATTTTGTGACAATAAAGTACTCGAGCGTCTTATCAATTTAAGCTATCGCTCATAGTTATGCTACCCTTGAGTCCCAAATCAAACACTGATAAAGCTTTAAACGGCCCTAGCTTCTATACGGTGCGCCCTATACTTACAAAAATCTGCACCATTCAAATGCTTGTAACTTATATATCGTGAAATTTTGTGACAATAGAGTACTTGAGCCTCTTGTCAATCAAATTTATCGCTCATAGCTATACTACCCTTCAGTCCCAAATCAAACACTGATAAAACTTCAAATGGCCCTAACTTCTATACGGTGCGTCCTATACCTATCAAAGCTTTTAACATTCAAATGCTTGTAACATTTTACTGGAGCGTCATAAAATCTTGAAATTTTGTGACGATAAAGTAATCGAGCCTCTTATCAATTTAAGCTATCGCTCATAGATATGCTACCCTTGAGTCCCAAATCAAACACTGATAAAACTTCAAATGGCCTTAACTTCTATACAGTGCGCCCAATACCTATCAAAGTTTGCAAGAAGGTTTGCAACAATCAAATGCTTGTAACTTTTTACCGGAGCGTCATAAAACCTTGCAATTTTGTGACAATGAAGTACTCGAGCCTCTTATCAATTTAAGCTATCGCTCATTGCTATGCTACCCTTGAGTCCCAAATCAAATACTGATAAAACTTCAAATAGCCCTAACTTCTGTACGGTGCGTCCAACACCTATCATAGTTTGCAACAATCAAACGCTTTTAACTTTTTACTGGAGCGTAATAAAACCTTGAACTTTGGTGACAATAAAGTAATCGTGCCTCTTGTCAATTTAAGTTATCGCTCATAGCTATGCTACCCTTGAGCCCCAAATCAAATACTGCTAAAACTTCAAAAGGAACTAACTTCTGTACGGTGCGTCCTATACCTATCAAAGTTTGCAACATTGATGTGCTTGTAACTTTTTACTGGAGCGTAATAAAATCTTGAAGTTTTGTGACAATAAAGAACTCTTGCCTCTTGTCAATTGAAACTATCGCTCATAGCTATGCTACCCTTGAGTCCCAAATCAAACACTGATAAAACTTCCAATAGCACTTACTTCTCTACAGTGCGTCCTACACCTATCAAAGTTTGCAACTTTCAAATGCTTGTAACTTTTTACTGGAGCGTCATAAAACCTTGAAATTTTGTGACAATAAAGTACTCGAGCCTCTTGTCAATTAAAGTTATCACTCTTAGCTACACTACCCTTGAGTCCGAAATCAAACACTGATAAAACTTTAAACGGCCCTAGCTTCTACGATGCGTCCTATACTTACGAAAATTCAAATGCCTGTAACTTTTTACTGGAGCGTCATAATATCTTGAAATTTTGTGACTATAAAGTGCTCGAGCCTCGTGTCAATCAAATTTATCGCTCATAGCTATACTACCCTTGAGTCCCAAATCAAACACTGATAAAACTTCAAATGGCCTTAACTTCTATACAGTGCGCCCAATACCTATCAAAGTTTGCAATAAGGTTTGCAACAATCAAATGCTTGTAACTTTTAACTGGAGCGTCATAAAACCTTGAAATTTTGTGACAATAAAGTACTCGAGCCTCTTATCAATTTAAGCTATCGCTCATAGTTATGCTACCCTTGAGTCCCAAATCAAACACTGATAAAACATCAAATGGCCTTAACTTTTCTACGGTGCGTCCAACACCTATCAATGTTTGGAACAATCAAACGCTTTAACTTTTTACTGGAGCGTAATAAAACCTTGAACTTTGGTGACAATAAGGTACTCGTGCCTCTTGTCAATTTAAGCTATCGCCATAGCATCTACCCTTGAGTCCCAAATCAAATACTGCTAAAACTTCAAATGCCCTAACTTCTGTACTGTGCGTCCTATACCTATCAAAGTTTGCAACATTGAAGTGCTAGTAACTTTTTACTGGAGCGTAATAAAATCTTGAAGTTTTGTGACAATAAAGTACTCTTGCCTCTTGGCAATTTAAGTTATCGCTCATAACTATGCCCTCATAGCTATGACCCTTGAGCCCCAAATCAAACACTGCTAAAACTTCAAATGGCCCTAACTACTATCCGGTGCGTCCGAGACCATCACAGTTTCCAACTTTCAAATGCTTGTAACTTTTTACTGGAGCGTTATAATATCTTGAGATTCTTGTCAATTAAACTTATCGCCCATAGCTATACTACCCTTGAGTCCCAAATCAAACACTGATAAAATTTCAAATGGCCTTAACTTCTATACAGTGCGGTTTGCAACAATCAAAAGCTTGTAACTTTCAACTGGAGCGTCATAAAACCTTGAAATTTTGTGACAATAAAGCACTCGAGCCTCTTATCAATTTAAGCTATCGCTCATAGTTATGCTACCCTTGAGTCCCAAATCAAACACTGATAAAACTTCAAATGGCCTTAACTTTTCTACGGTGCGTCCAACACCTATCAAAGTTTGCAACAATCAAACGCTTTTAACTTTTTACTGGAGCGTAATAAAACCTTGAAATTTGGTGACAATAAAGTACTCGTGCCTCTTGTCAATTTAAGCTATCGCTCATAGAATGCTACCCTTGAGTCCCAAATGAAATACTGCTAAAACTTCAAATGGCCCTAACTTCTGTACAGTGCATCTTCAAATTTTGTGACAACAAAGTACTCTTGCCTCTTGTCAATTTAAGTTATCGCTCATAGCTATGCTACCCTTGAGTCCCAAATCAAACCCTGCTTAAACTTCAAATGGCCCTAACTTCTATACGGTGCTTCCTACACCTATCAAAGTTTGCAACTTTCAAATGCTTGTAACTTTTTACTAGAGCGTCATAAAATCTTGAAATTTTGTGACAATGAAATACTCGAGCCTCTTATCAATTTAAGTTATCGCTCATACCTATGCCCTTGAGTCCCAAATCAAACACTGATAAAACTTCAAATGGCTGTAACTTCTATACGGTGCCTCCTACGCCTTTCAAAGTTTGCAGCATTCAAATGCTTGTAACTTTTTACTAGAGCGTCATAAAATCTTGAAATTTTGTGACAATAAAGCACTCGAGCCTCTTATCAATTTAAGCTTTAAACGGCCCTAGCTTCTATACGGTGCGTCCTATACTTACAAAAATCTGCACCATTCAAATGCTTGTAACTTATATATCGTGAAATTTTGTGACAATAGAGTACTTGAGCCTCTTGTCAATCAAATTTATCGCTCATAGCTATACTACCCTTCAGTCCCAAATCAAACACTGATAAAACTTCAAATGGCCCTAACTTCTATACGGTGCGTCCTATACCTATCAAAGTTTGCAGCATTCAAATGCTTGTAACTTTTTACTAGAGCGTCATAAAATCTTGAAATTTTGTGACGATAAAGTAATCGAGCCTCTTATCAATTTAAGCTATCGCTCATAGATATGCTACCCTTGAGTCCCAAATCAAACACTGATAAAACTTCAAATGGCCTTAACTTCTATACAGTGCGCCCAATACCTATCAAAGTTTGCAACAAGGTTTGCAACAATCAAATGCTTGTAACTTTTTACCGGAGCGTCATAAAACCTTGCAATTTTGTGACAATGAAGTACTCGAGCCTCTTATCAATTTAAGCTATCGCTCATTGCTATGCTACCCTTGAGTCCCAAATCAAATACTGATAAAACTTCAAATAGCCCTAACTTCTGTACGGTGCGTCCAACACCTATCATAGTTTGCAACAATCAAACGCTGTTAACTTTTTACTGGAGCGTAATAAAACCTTGAACTTTGGTGACAATAAAGTAATCGTGCCTCTTGTCAATTTAAGCTATCGCTCATAGCTATGCTACCCTTGAGTCCCAAATCAAACACTGATAAAACTTCAAATTGCACTTACTTCTTCAGTGCGTCCTACACCTATCAAAGTTTGCAACTTTCAAATGCTTGTAACTTTTTACTGGAGCGTCATAAAATCTGGAAATTTTGTGACCACAAAGTAATCGAGCCTCTTATCAATTGAAGCTATCGCTCATAGATATGCTACCCTTGAGCCCCAAATCGAACACTGATAAAACTTCAAATGGCCCTAACTTCTATACGGTGCGTCCTATACCTACCAAAGTTTGCAACATTCGAATGCTTGTAACTTTTTACTGGAACACCATAAAATCTTAAAATTGTGTGACAATAGAGTACTTGAGCCTCTTGTCAATCAAATTTATCGCTCATAGCTATGCTACCCTTGAGTACCAAATGAAACACTGATAAAACTTCCAATAGCACTTACTTCTCTACAGTGCGTCCTACACCTATCAAAGTTTGCAACTTTCAAATGCTTGTAACTTTTTACAAGAGCGTCATAAAACCTTGAAATTTTGTGACAATGAAGTACTCGAGCCTCTTATCAATTTAAGCTATCGCTCATTGCTATGCTACCCTCGAGTCCCAAATCAAATACTGATAAAACTTTAAATGGCTGTAACTTCTATACGGTGCCTCCTACGCCTTTCAAAGTTTGCAGCATTCAAATGCTTGTAACTTTTTACTGGAGCGTAATAAAATCTTGGAATTTTGTGAGAATAAAGTACTAGAGCCTCTTATCAATTTAAGCTACCGCTCATAGTTATGCAACCCTTGAGTCCCAAATCAAACACTGATAAAGTTTTAAACGGCCATAGCTTCTATACGGTGCGTCCTATACTTACGAAAATTTGCACCATTCAAATGCTTGTAACTTATATATCGTGAAATTTTGTGACAATAAAGTACTTGAGCCTCTTGTCAATCAAATTTATCGCTCATAGCTATACTACCCTTGAGTCCCAAATCAAACACTGATAAAACTTCAAATGGCCTTAACTTATGTACAGTGCGCCCAATACCTATCATAGTTTGCAACAATCAAACGCTTTTAACTTTTTACTGGAGCGTAATAAAACCTTGAACTTTGGTGACAATAAAGTACTCGTGCCTCTTGTCAATTTAAGCTATCGGTCATAGCTATGCTACCCTTGAGTCCCAAATCAAACACTGATAAAACTTCAAATTGCACTTACTTCTTCAGTGCGTCCTACACCTCTTAAAGTTTGCAACTTTCAAATGCTTGTAACTTTTTACTGGAGCGTCATAAAATCTAGAAATTTTGTGACCACAAAGTAATCGAGCCTCTTATCAATTGAAGCTATCGCTCATAGATATGCTACCCTTGAGCCCCAAATCGAACACTGATAGAACGTCAAATGGCCCTAACTTCTATACGGTGCATCCTATACCTACCAAAGTTTGGAACATTCGAATGCTTGTAACTTTTTACTGTAACGCCATAAAATCTGAAAATTTTGTGACACTAAAGTCTTCAAATGGCCCTAACTTCTATACGGTGCGTAATACACCTATCAAAGTTTGCAACATTCAAATGCTTGTAACTTTTTACTGGAGCGTCATAAAATCTTGAAATTTTGTGACAATGAAATACTTGAGCCTCTTGTCAATTTAAGTTATCGCTCATAGCTGTGCCCTCATAGCTATGACCTTTGAGTCCCAAATCAAACACTGCTAAAACTTCAAATGGCCCTAACTTCTATTCGGTGCGTCGGACACCTATCACAGTTTCCAACTTTCAAATCCTTGTAACTTTTTACTGGAGCTTCAGAATGTCTTGAAATTTTATGACAATAAACTACTCGAGATTCTTGTCAATTAAACTTATCGCTCATAGCTATACTACCCTTGAGTCGCAAATCAAACACTGATAAAACATCAAATGGCCTTAACTTTTCTACGCTGCGTCCAACACCTATCAAAGTTTGCAACAATCAAACGCTTTTAACTTTTTACTGGAGCGTAATAAAACCTTGAAATTTGGTGACAATAAAGTACTCGTGCCTCTTGTCAATTTAAGCTATCGCTCATAGCATGCTACCCTTGAGTCCCAAATCAAATACTGCTAAAACTTCAAATGGCCCTAACTTCTGTACAGAGCGTCCCATACCTATCAAAGTTTGCAACATTGAAGTGCTTGTATCTTTTTACTGGAGCCTAATAAAATCTTGAAATTTTGTGACAATAAAGTACTCTTGCCTCTTGTCAATTTAAGTTATCGCTCATAGTTATGCTACCCTTAAGTCCCAAATCAAACACTGATAAAACTTCAAATGGCTGTAACTTCTATACGGTGCGTCCTACACCTATCAAAGTTTGCAACTTTCAAATGCTTGTAACTTTTTACTAGAGCGTCATAAAATCTTGAAATTTTGTGACAATGAAGTACTCGAGCCTCTTATCAATTTAAGCTATCGCGCATTGCGATGCTACCCTTGAGTCCCAAATCAAATACTGATAAAACTTCAAATGGACCTAACTTCTGTACGGTGCATCCTATACCTATCAAGGTTTGCAACATTCGAATGCTTGTAACTTTTTACTGGAACGTCATAAAATCTTAAAATTTTGTGACAATATAGACTCGAGCCTCTTATCAATTTAAGCTATCGCTCATAGATATGCTACCCTTGAGTCCCAAATCAAACACTGATAAAACTTCAAATGGCCTTAACTTCTATACAGTGCGCCCTATACCTATCAAAGTTTGCAAGAAGGTTTGCAACAATCAAATGCTTGTAACTTTTAACTGGAGCGTCATAAAACCTTGAAATTTTGTGACAATAAAGTATTCGTGCCTCTTATCAATTTAAGTTATCACTCATAGCTACACTACCCTTGAGTCCCAAATCAAACACTGGAAAAACTTCAAATGGCCCTAATTTCTATACGGTGCGTAATACACCTATCAAACTTTGCAACATTCAAATGCTTGTAACTTTTTACTGGAGCGTCATAAAATTTGAAATTTTGTGACAATAAAGAATTCGTGCCTCTTATCAATTTAAGCTATCGCTCATAGCTATGTTAGCCTTGAGTCCTAAATCAAACACTGATAAAACTTCAAATGGCCCTAACTTCTAGACGGTGCGTCCTATACCTATCAAAGTTTTCAACATTCAAATGCTTGTAACTTTTTACAGGAGTGTCATAAAATCTTGAAATTTTCTGACAATAAAGTAATCGAGCCTCTTATCAATTTAAGCAATCGCTCATAGATATGCTACCGTTGAGTCCCAAATCAAACATTGATAAAACTTCAAACGGCCCTAACTTCTGTACGGTGCGTCCTATACCTATCAAATTCTAACAATCAAATGCTTGTAACTTTCTACTGGAGCGTCATAAAAGCTTGAAATTTTGTGACAATAAAGTACTCGAGATTCTTGTCAATTAAACTTATCGCTCATAGCTATACTACCCTTGAGTCCCAAATAAAACACTGATAAAATGGCCTTAACTTTTCTACGGTGAGTCCAACCCTATCAAAGTTTGCAACAATCAAACGCTTTTAACTTTTTACTGGAGCGTAAAACCTTGAAATTTGGTGACAATAAAGTACTGGTGCCTCTTGTCAATTTAAGCTATCGCTCATAGCATGCTACCCTTGAGTCCCAAATCAAATACTGCTAAAACTTCAAATGGCCCTAACTTCTGTACAGTGCGTCCTATACCTATCAAAGTTTGCAACATTGAAGTGCTTGTAACTTTTTACTGGAGACTAATAAAATCTTGAAATTTTGTGAAAATGAAATACTCGAGCCTCTTATCAATTTAAGTTATCGCTCATACCTATGCTACCCTTGAGTCCCAAATCAAACACTGATAAAACTTCAAATGGCTCTAACTTCTATACGGTGCCTCCTACGGCTTTCAAAGTTTGCAGCATTCAAATGCTTGTAACTTTTTACTGGAGCGTAATAAAATCTTGGAATTTTGTGACAATAAAGTACTCGAGCCTCTTATCAATTTAAGTTATCGTTCATAGCTGTGCCATCATAGCTATGATCCTTGTGTTCCAAATCAAACACTGCTAAAACTTCAAAAGGCCCTAACTTCTATTCGGTGCGTCCGACACCAATCACAGTTTCCAACTTTCAAATTCTTGTAACTTTTTTTTGGAGCGTCATAATATCTTGAAATTTTTGACAATAAAGTACTCGACATTCTTGTCAATTAAACTTATCGCTCATAGCTATACTACCCTTGAGTCCCACATCAAACACTGATAAAACATCAAATGGCCTTAACTTTTCTACGGTGCGTCCAACACCTATCAAAGTTTGCAACAATCAAACGCTTTTAACTTTTTACTGGAGCGTAATAAAACCTTGAAATTTGGTGACAATAAAGTACTCGTGCCTCTTGTCAATTTAAGCTATCACTCATAGCATGCTACCCTTGAGTCCCAAATCAAATACTGCTAAAACTTCAAATGGCCCTTACTTCTGTACAGTGCGCCCTATACATATCAAAGTTTGCAACATTGAAGTGCTTGTAACTTTTTACTGGAGCGTAATAAAATCTTGAAATTTTGTGACAATAAAGTACTCTTGCCTCTTGCCAATTTAAGTTATCGCTAATAAGCTATGCTACCCTTGAGTCCCAAATCAAACACTGCTTAAACTTCAAATGGCCCTAACTTCTATACGGTGCGTCCTACACATATCAAAGTTTGCAACTTTCAAATGCTTGTAACTTTTTACTGGAGCGTAATAAAATCTTGGAATTTTGTGACAATAAAGTACTCGAGCCTCTTATCAATTTAAGCTATCACTCATAGTTATGCTACCCTTGAGTCCCAAATCAAACACTGATAAAACTTTAAACGGCCCTAGCTTCTGTACGGTGCGTCATATACTTACGAAAATTTGCACAATTCAAATGCTTGTAGCATTTTACTGGAGCGTCATAATATCTTAAAATTTTGTGACAATAAAGTACTCGAGCCTCTTGTTAATCAAATGTATCGCTCATAGCTATACTACCTTTTTGTCCCAAATAAAACACTGATAAAACTTCAAATGGACCTAACTTCTATACGGTGCGTAATACACCTATCAAAGTTTGCAATATTCAAATGCTTGTAACTTTTTACAGGAGCGTTATGAAATTTGAATGTTTGTGACAATAAAGGACTCGTGCCTCTTATCAATTTAAGCTATCGCTCATAGATATGCTACCCTTGAGTCCCAAATCAAACACAGCTAAAACTTCAAATGGCCCTAACTTCTATACGGTGCGTCCTACACCTATCAAAGTTTGCAACATTCAGATACTTGTAATTTTTTACTGGAACGTCATAAAATCTTGAAATTTTCTGACTATAAAGTACTCGATCCTCTTATCAATTTAAGATATCGCACATAGCTATGCAACCCTTGAGGCCCAAATCAAACACTGCTAAAACTGCAAATGGCCCTAACTTCTATACGGTGCATCCTACACCTATCAAAGTTCGCAACAATCAAATGCTTGTAACTTTTTACTGGAGCGTAATTTTTTTTTTCTTTTTATTTCCGATTATTTCATACATCTGTCACCATTATATTGACACCTAGTACATGATTTGACAATTTGTTTGGAAATTAATATAAAAAACACATTTTGGCCAGTGCCAAGAGGTGATACAACAAAAGTTATTTACATTAATTATAATAATTCACTATAACTATATTATAAAAATTTATGATCAAAATTATGTTTATAATGATTATTTACATTTACATTTATATTACTATTACTAATATGTGTTCTTCTAGATTACTATATGTGTTTTTCTAGATGTAGCAACTCGTTTATTTCTTCGTTATTATGCCCATGCAGAGTATCGTAGTGTTTTGTCTTTTTTATTTCTTCGTCAATTCTTGTCATATTTAGTTTGCGGTGTATATCTTCATTTGTTGTGTACCAACCAGACTTTATGATAACTCTTAATATTCTAGATTGCTGTCTTTGCATTTTTTGTATGTGTGACCGCTTTGCCGTTCCCCATACTTGGAGTCCGTACGTCCAAATTGGCTTTATAGTACACTTGTATAGCAGCAACTTGTTGCAGTCGCAGTATTTAGATTTTTGTCAGATGCTAAGAGGATTGTGTCGTCAGCAAAGGTAGCAATTGTGGTATTCAGTTCTTTTGGAGCTGGTATATCTGAGGTAAATATGACATATAGCAGTGGTCCTAAAACACTTCCTTGAGGAACTCCAGCTGTTGTAAGATGAATAGACGAACACTCTTCATTATATTTGACGTAAAAGTAACGATCACTAAGATAACTTTCAACAATCAAATAGTACTCAAGTGGCAGCATCGTCTTCAGTTTATGCAGCAGTCCTTTATGCCATACTTTGTCAAATGCTTTTGCAACGTCTAAGAATACAGCGACGCAGTACCGCTTATATTCTATGTCTCTTTCAATTTTGTTTGTTATACGATGTATCTGTTGAATTGTTGAATGTCGTTTTCTGAAGCCGAATTGATGATTTGGTATAATGTTTTTATTGTCAAGGATCTGGCTAAGTCTATCATGTAATAGTTTTTCAGCAACTTTAGATATTATGGGAAGTAGGCTAATTGGTCTATACGCCAAAGCAGTTGTAGCATCTTTTCCCTGCTTCGGTAGTGGAATAATTTCAGCAACTTTCCATACTTTGGGAAAAAATTGTAGTCGGAACATTGAGTTGATAACATTCCTTAAGTAGTTATAACCTATAGTAGGTAGCTCAGCGAGAGCTTTTCCTGTCAACATATCGTATCCTGGTGCTTTTTTGTGGTTTATTCGTTTTTTAATGCAATTAATTATTTCTGTTGTGTTTGTTTTCTTAATTTTGGTTGTAATGTCTATATTTAAGTCATTGCGTGTTTCAATATATTTATCTTCGTCATTTGATATTACTTTTTCAAAGTATTTAGCCAATGCAGTTGCTTTTTCTTCATTGGTAGTAGCCCATGAGTTGTCATCTTTCCGTAGTGGTGGCTGATACCTTATCTGAGTTTTTAATTTCTTTGTGCATTTCCATAATGAGTAGTTCGTATCCTGGGTAGGCGTCAAGTTTTTTAGGTAATTTTCAACTTCTATATTTTGTCTTTTAGTTAATATTTTCTTGAGTTTTTTGCAGGCTATATTTAAATTGTGTTTATCCTCAGGCGATCTAGTTAGCTGCCACCTGTTTCTCACGTTTCTCTTCTCAATAATTTGCTTTCTTATGAAAATATCCGTTGTAGGTTTATTTCTTCAAAATTTATGCTGTTGGCTTGATTTGATTCCTACGTCTAGGACCACATCGTTGAAGTGAATAATTGCACGTTCACTGTCTAATTGTGTTTTCAGTGTGATAGACATATTCAGTTGATTTTCAATATGCTGTCTATACTCATTCCAGTTTGTTTTGTGGTTAAAAAATCTTAGCTATTGGTTCTATGGGTTTGATGTCAGTTGTGTAGTCAAGTATCATCGGAGAGTGGTCTGAAGAAAGTTCAAAACAAGCTTTAATTTTTAATTGGTTTCACTTTATGTTTTTTGTTATACTGAAGTCGATTAGATCTGGTGTCTTCTTCCTATCTGTTGGCCAGTATGTGGGTTCACCTGAGCCTAAAAATCTGCAGTTATTTTTGTTTATATCATTAATCAGATTTCGTCCTTTTTTATTGGTTAGCCTAGATCCCCAGTCAGTGTGTTTTGCATTCAGATCTCCAGCTGCAATGAATCTAACGCCAAGCGTCTTTATGTAGACATCATATTGATCCGTCGTTATTAGGTGTCTGGGGGGACAGTAAACTGAGGAAATGAGTATTGTCCCACTTGTATCCTCAATTTGCACAGTAGTGGATTGAATATGAGGTGTTGCATATGGTTGCCGTTCAGTATGTTTTAATAGTGAATTTATTATGATAGCTGTCCCACCACGAGCTTTACCATCAGGATGATTTGTCACATAAATTTTATATGCAGGAAATACTAAAAAGCTTTTGTTCGTAAAATGTGTTTCTGAAACTAGAGCTATATCAATTTTCTTGTCAGACAAAAATTGGTTCAACTCAAGAAAATGTTTTGTTAGGCCATTTGCATTCCAGGCTACAATTATCAAACCATTACTTTCGTGCATTTAAGCTTGTTAGTAACATTGTAATGATATTCATCATATTAGTCATTTTAGTGATTAGGGATTTCACCATGTCTTTAAGTTCATTAATATCACTATCGTGTGAATCTGTTGTATTTTGTTCAGTTTTATTTGGATTTGACGACCCTGCAATGTCGGCATAGCTTACGCCTGTTTTAACTGCTGATCTATCCATATGTTTGGTCTGTAATAATAATGGATCCTTTCGGCGTAAAGATGGACCTTTGAATTTTTATGGCTTTGTATATTTCACAGCCTTTGTAGTTTGCAGTATGATTTCCGCCACATAGGGCACATTCAATTTCAGCTGCGTTGGTTATTTTTTTTTGACCTTCACTTGTTAGATGCTTTCCAGCGCATTTCACACATACTGGATCCCTTGTACAGTAGTTTTTGTATGTCCGTATTTTTTGCACTTAGTGCATTGCACTACTTCTCTTTTATGATGAGGTGCCTCAAAAACTACTCTGCAATGCATTAATTTGTTAATGCTATAAATATCTTTATTATTAGTATTTGTTTCCAGTTCTATGCTAAACAGTGGTAGCGGTTTTTTGTTGTCCGTTGAGTTATGTTAGTTATGTTTAAAACTTTGTGACCGATTTCACCAAGCTCATTTTTAATTTCTTCTTGGTCTGCGGAGGGGTGCATATTGCGAAGAATGACTTTGAAACCTCTTTCATTTTTGTGTTTAAATGTGTACAGCTTCGTACCTTTTTGCTTTAGCATTTGGAATATTTTTGTGTATGTTTCTGTGTCATTCGATTGAACTCGTACTTCATTGTTTGTTAATATTTTAAATATGAAGTTACTGTCTGCAACAGCGGTAAGCGCATTTTTTAACGTCTTTATGCATTCTACGCCTTGTACGTATATAGGTGGTGGTTTGTTTAAACTTTTTTCTTCGGACTAGTTGTTTTTTCTTTTTCGGACTCATTTTGATCAACTTGTCCACTGTGCGAGGGTTCAGCAAGTTCGTCATCATGAAGGGTCATAGCAGCAAATCTGTTTTTTTCTTTCTGAAGGAGTATCGCTCAGCCTGTAGTTTGATAACTTACTTTGGCTTGGGTTTTTTGCTATTTTTTGCTTTTTGTTAGTGTTGGGCGTTCTTTTCGCTTTATCTGTCGTGGGTGAGGTTCGTGCTCTCTTTGGTAGCGATTGCAGTTGACTTACCTGCACGCCTTTTGGTGGAATTTGCACATAAGCAGAAGAACATGTTGATGTCGCAGTTGTAGTCGATAATGTAGTTGTTCTACCGTACGTAGAGAAGGCAGATGTTGTTGTTGCTGACGAATTTGTTGTAGTTCTCGCACAATCCACAGCTATACTGGAGCAGGACAATATTGGGGGTTTGCCATGTGCACTCCACGAAGAGTGGAGTGACTCGCTCATAGATCTCGCTCTCTCCCACAGGGGAGAGCGCTGCACACTCATGGCGATTACTGACTATACTTTGTTTTTAGTAGCGTAATAAAACCTTGAAATTTGGTGACAATAAAGTACTCGTGGCTCTTGTCAATTTAAGTTATCGCTCATAGCTATGCCCTCATAGCTATGACCCTTGAGTCCCAAATCAAACACTGCTAAAACTTTATACGTGCCTAGCTTCTGTACGGTGCGTCCTATACCTATCAAAGATTTCAACATTCAAATGCTTGTAACTTTTTACAGGAGTGTCGTAAAGTCTTGAAATTTTCTGACAATAAAGTAATCAAGCCTCTTATCAATTTAAGCTATCGCTCATAAAATCTTGAAACTTTGTGACTATAAAGTACTCTAGACTCTTATCAATTTAAGCTATCGCACATAGCTACGTACCGTACAGAAGTTAGGGCCATTTGAAGTTTTATCAGTGTTTTATTTTGGACTCAAAGGTAGCATATTTATGAGCGATAGCTTCAATTGATAAGAGGCTCGAGTACTTTATTTTTACAAAATTTCAAGATTTTATGACGCTCCAGTAAAAAGTTACAAGCATTTAAATGCTGCAAACTTTGGTAGGTATAGGAGGAACCATATAGAAGTTAGGGGCATTTGAAGTTTTGTCAGTGTTTGATTTGCTACTCAAGGGCAGCATAGCTGTGAGCGATTGCTTAAATTGATAAGAGGCTCGAGTACTTTATTGTCAGAAATTTTCAAGATTTTATAACGCTCCAGTAAAAAGTTACAAGCATTTGAATGTTGCAAACCTTGATAGGTATAGGACGCACCATATAGAAGTTAGGTCCATTTGAAGTTTTATCAGTGTTTGATTTGGGACTCAAGGGTAGCATAGCTATGAGCGTTAGCTTAAATTGACAAGAGGTTCGAGAACTTTATTGTCACAAAATTTCAAGATTTTTTGACGCTCCAGTAAAAGGTCACAAGCATTTGATTTTTGCAAATATTGATAGGTGTAGGACGCATCTTATCGAAGTTAGGGCTATTTGAAGGTTTAGCAGTGTTTGATTTGGGACTCAAGGGTAGCATAGCTATCAGCGAATGCTTAAATTGACGAGAGCCTCGAGTACTTTATTTTCACAAAATTTCAAGATTTTATGACGATTCAGTAAAAAGTTACAAGCATTTGAATGTTGCAAACTTTGATAGGTATAGGACGAACCGTACAGAGGTTAAGGCCATTTGAAGTTGTTTGATTTGGGACTCTAAGCTATGAGAGATAGCTTAAATTGATAAGAGGCTCGAGCACTTTATTTTCACAAAATTTCAAGATTTTATGACGCTCCAGTAAAAAGTTACAAGCATTTGAATGTTGCAAACTTTGATAGTTGTAGGACGCACCGTATAAAAGTTAGGTCCATTTGAAGTTTTATCCGTGTTTGATTTGGGACTCAAGGGTTGCATAGCTATGAGCGATAACTTAAATTGACAAGAGGCTCGGGTAATTTATTGTCACAAAATTTCAAGATTTTATGACGCTCCAGTAAAAAGTTACAAGCATTTGAATGTTGCAAACTTCGAAAGGTATTGGACGCACCGTACCTAACTTAGGGCCATTTGAAGTTTTAGCAGTGTTTGATTTGGGACTCAAGGGTAGCATAGCTATTGGCGATTGCTTAAATTGACGAGAGGCTCGAGTACTTTATTTTTACAAAATTTCAAGATTTTATGACGCTCCAGTAAAAAGTTACAAGCACTTGAATGTTGCAAACCTTGATAAGTATAGGACGCTCCGTAGACAAGTTAGGACCATTTGAAGTTTTATCAGTGTTTGATTTGAGACTCAAGGGTAGCATAGCTATGAGCGATAGCTTAAATTGACAAGAGGCTCAATAACTTTATTGTCACAAAATTTCAAGATTTTTTGACGCTCCAGTATAAAGTTACAAGCATTTGAATGTTGCAAACTTTGATAGTTGTAGGACGCACCATATAGAAGTTAATTCCATTTGATGTTTTATCAGTCTTTGATTTGGGACTCAAGGGTTGCATAGCTATGAGCGATAGCTTAAATTGATAAGAGGCTCGAGTACTTTATTTTCACAAAATTTCAAGATTTTATGACGCTCCAGTAAAAAGTTACAAGCATTTGAATGTTGCAAACCTTGATAGGTATATGACGCTCCGTAGAGAAGTTAGGACCATTTGAAGTTTTATCAGTGTTTGATTTGGGACTCAAGGGTAGCAGAGCTGTGAGCGATAGCTTAAATTGACGAGAGGCTCGAGTACTTTATTTTCGCAAAATTTCAAGGTTTTATGACGCTCCAGTAAAAAGTTACAAGCATTTGATTGTTGCACATTTTGATAGGTGTAGGACGCACCTTATCGAAGTTAGGGCCTTTTGAAGTTTTATCAGTGTTTGATTGGGACTCAAGGGTAGCATAGCTTTGAGCGATAGCTTAAATTGATAAGAGGCTCGAGTACTTTATTTTCACAAAATTTCAAGATTTTATGACGCTCCAGTAAAAAGTTACAAGCATTTGAATGTTGCAAATTTTGATAGGTGTAGGACGCACCTTATCGAAGTTAGGGTCATTTGAAGTTTTAGCAGTGGTTGATTTGGGACTCAAGGGTAGCATAGCTACCAGCGATTGCTTAAATTGACGAGAGGCCCGAATACTTTATTTTCGCAAAATTTCAATATTTTATGACGCTCCAGTAAAAAGTTACAAGCATTTGAATGTTGCAAATTTTGATAGGTGTAGGACGCACCTTATCGAAGTTAGGGCCATTTGAAGTTTTATCAGTGTTTGATTTGGGACTCAAGGGTAGCATAGCTATGAGCGATAGCTTAAATTGACAACAGGTTCGAGAACTTTATTGTCACAAATTTTCAAGATTTTATAACGCTCCAGTAAAAAGTTACAAGCATTTGAATGTTGCAAATCTTGATAGGTATAGGACGCACCATATAGAAGTTAGGTCCATTTGAAGTTTTATCAGTGTTTGATTTGGGACTCAAGGGTAGCATAGCTATGAGCGTTAGCTTAAATTGACAAGAGGTTCGAGAACATTATTGTCACAAAATTTCAAGATTTTTTCACGCTCCAGTAAAAGGTCACAAGCATTTGATTTTTGCAAATATTGATAGGTGTAGGACGCACCTTATCGAAGTTAGGGCTATTTGAAGGTTTAGCAGTGTTTGATTTGGGACTCAAGGGTAGCATAGCTACCAGCGAATGCTTAAATTGACGAGAGCCGCGAGTACTTTATTTTCACAAAATTTCAAGATTTTATGACGATTCAGTAAAAAGTTACAAGCATTTGAATGTTGCAAACTTTGATAGGTATAGGACGAACCGTACAGATGTTAAGGCCATTTGAAGTTGTTTGATTTGGGACTCTAAGCTATGAGAGATAGCTTAAATTGATAAGAGGCTCGAGCACTTTATTTTCACAAAATTTCAAGATTTTATGACGCTCCAGTAAAAAGTTACAAGCATTTGAATGTTGCAAACTTTGATAGTTGTAGGACGCACCGTATAAAAGTTAGGTCCATTTGAAGTTTTATCCGTGTTTGATTTGGGACTCAAGGGTTGCATAGCTTTGAGCGATAACTTAAATTGACAAGAGGCTCGGGTAATTTATTGTCACAAAATTTCAAGATTTTATGACGCTCCAGTAAAAAGTTACAAGCATTTGAATGTTGCAAACTTCGAAAGGTATTGGACGCACCGTACCTAACTTAGGGCCATTTGAAGTTTTAGCAGTGTTTGATTTGGGACTCAAGGGTAGCATAGCTATTAGCGATTGCTTAAATTGACGAGAGGCTCGAGTACTTTATTGTCACAAAATTTCAAGATTTTATGACGCTCCACTAAAAAGTTACAATCATTTAATTATTTCAAACTTTGAGAGGTATTGGACGCACCGTACAGAAGTTAGGGCCATTTGAAGTTTTATCAGTGTTTGATTGGGACTCAAGGGAAGCGTTGCTATGAGCGATAGCATAAATTGACGAGAGGCGCGAGTACTTTATTTTCGCAAAATTTCAAGGTTTTATGACGCTCCAGTAAAAAGTTACAAGCATTTGATTGTTGCACATTTTGATAGGTGTAGGACGCACCTTATCGAAGTTAGGGCCTTTTGGAGTTTTATCAGTGTTTGATTGGGACTCAAGGGTAGCATAGCTATGAGCGATAGCTTAAATTGATAAGAGGCTCGAGTACTTTATTTTCACAAAATTTCAAGATTTTATGACGCTCCACTAAAAAGTTACAAGCATTTGAATGTTGCAAATTTTGATAGGTGTAGGACGCACCTTATCGAAGTTAGGGTCATTTGAAGTTTTAGCAGTGGTTGATTTGGGACTCAGCGATTGCTTAAATTGGAGAGAGGCCCGAATACTTTATTTTCGCAAAATTTCAATATTTTATGACGCTCCAGTAAATAGTTACAAGCATTTGAATGTTGCAAATTTTGATAGGTGTAGGACGCACCTTATCGAAGTTAGGGCTATTTGAAGTTTTATCAGTTTTTGATTTGGGACTCAAGGGTAGCATAGCTATGAGCGATATTTGACAATTGACAAGAGGTTCGAGAACTTTATTGTCACAAAATTTCAAGATTTTTTGACGCTCCAGTATAAAGTTACAAGCATTTGAATGTTGCAAACTTTGATAGGTATAGGACGCACCATATAGAAGTTAGGTCCATTTAAAATTTTATCAGTGTTTGATTTGGGACTCAAGGGTAGCATAGCTATGAGCGATAGCTTAAATTGACAAGAGGTTCGAGAACTTTATTGTCACAAAATTTCAAGATTTTTTGACGCTCCAGTATAAAGTTACAAGCATTTGAATGTTGCAAACTTTGATAGGTGTTGGACGCACCATATAGAGGTTAGGTCCATTTGAAGTTTTATCAGTGTTTGATTTGGGATTCAAGGGTTGCATAGCTATGAGCGATAGCTTAAATTGATAAGAGGCTCGAGCACTTTATTTTCACAAAATTTCAAGATTTTATGACGCTCCAGTAAAAAGTTACAAGCATTTGAATGTTGCAAACTTTGATAGTTATAGGACGCGCCGTATAAAAGTTAGGTCCATTTGAAGTTTTAACCGTGTTTGATTTGGGACTCAGGGGTTGCATAGCTATGAGCGATAACTTAAATTGACAAGAGGCTCCGGTAATTTATTGTCACAAAATTTCAAAATTTTATGACGCTCCAGTAAAAAGTTACAAGCATTTGAATGTTGCAAACTTCGAAAGGTATTGGACGCACCGTACCTAACTTAGGGCCATTTGAAGTTTTAGCAGTGTTTGATTTGGGACTCAAGGGTAGCATAGCTATTAGCGATTGCTTAAATTGACGAGAGGCTCGAGTACTTTATTTTTACAAAATTTCAAGATTTTATGACGCTCCAGTAAAAAGTTACAAGCACTTGAATGTTGCAAACCTTCATAACTATAGGACGCTCCGTAGATAAGTTAGGACCATTTGAAGTTTTATCAGTGTTTGATTTGAGACTCAAGGGTAGCATAGCTATGAGCGATAGCTTAAATTGACAAGAGGCTCGAGAACTTTATTGTCACAAAATTTCAAGATTTTTTGACGCTCCAGTATAAAGTTACAAGCATTTGAATGTTGCAAACTTTGATAGTTGTAGGACGCACCATATAGAAGTTAATTCCATTTGATGTTTTATCAGTCTTTGATTTGGGACTCAAGGATTGCATAGCTATGAACGATAGCTTAAATTGATATGAGGCTCGAGTACTTTATTTTCACAAAGATTCAAGTTACAAGCATTTGAATGTTGCAAACTCTGATAGGTGTATGTCGCACCGTATAGAAGTTAGGGCCATTTGAAGTTTTATCAGTGCTTGATTTGGGACTCAAGGATTGCATAGCTATGAGCGATAGCTTAAATTGACAAGAGGGTCGAGTACTTTATTGTTACAAATGTTCAAGGTTTTATGACGCTCCAGAAAAAAGTTACAAGCATTTAAATGTTGCAAACTTTGGAAGGTATAGGACGCACCATATAGAAGTTAGGGCCATTTGAAGTTTTATCAGTGTTTGATTTGGGACTCAAGGGCAGCATAGCTATGAACGATAGCTTAAATTGATAAGAGGCTCGAGTACTTTATTTTCACAAAATTTCAAGATTTTATGACGCTCCAGTTAAAGTTACAAGCATTTGAATGTTGCAAACCTTGATAGGTATAGGACGCTCCGTAGAGAAGTTAGGACCATTTGAAGTTTTATCAGTGTTTGATTTGGGACTCAAGGGTAGCATAGCTATGAACGATAGCTTAAATTGATATGAGGCTCGAGTACTTTATTTTCACAAAAATTCAAGATTTTTGGACGCTCCAGTATAAACTTACAAGCATTTGAATGTTGCAAACTTTGATAGGCGTAGGACGTACCGTATAGAAGTTAGGTCCATTTGAAGTTTTATCAGTGTTTGATTTGGGACTCAAGGGTAGCAGAGCTATGAGCGAAAGCTTAAATTGACAAGAGGCTCGAGTACCTTATTGTCACAAAATTTCAAGATTTTTTGATGCTCCAGCAAAAAGTTACAAGCATTTGAATGTAGCAAACTTTGAAAGGTATTGGCCGCACCGTACAGAAGTTAGGGCCATTTGAAGTTTTATCAGTGTTTGATTGGGACTCCAGGGTAGCATAGCTATGAGCGATAGCTTAAATTGACAAGAGGCTAGATTACTTTATTGTCACAAAATTTCAAAATTTTAAGACTCTCCAGTAAAAAGTTACAATCATTTGAATGTTGCAAACTTTGAAAGGTATTGGACGCACCGTACAGAAGTTAGGGCCATTTGAAGTTTTATCAGTGTTTGATTGGGACTCAAGGGAAGCGTAGCTATGAGCGATAGCTTAAATTGATAAGAGGCTCGAGTACTTCATTATCACAAAATTTCAAAGGTTTTATGACGCCCCAGTAAAAAGTTACAAGCATTTAAATGTTGCAAACATTGGTAGGTATAGGACGCACCATATAGAAGTTAGGGCCATTTGAAGGTTTAGCAGTTTTTGATTTGGGACTCAAGGGTAGCATAGCCATCAGCGATTGCTTAAATTGACGAGAGGCTCGAGTACTTTATTGTCACAAAATTTCAAGATTTTATGACGCTCCAGTAAAAAGTTACAATCATTTGAATGTTGCAAACTTTGAAAGGTATTGGACGCACCGTTCAGAAGTTAGGGCAATTTGAAGTTTTATCAGTGTTTGATTTGGACTCAAGGGTACCATAGCTATGTACGATAGCTTATATTGACAAGAGGCTCGAGTACTTTATTGTCATAAAATTTCAAGAGTTTATGACGCTCCAGTAAAAACTTACAAGCATTTGATTGTTGCAAATTTTGATAGTGGAGGACGCACCGTATAAAAGTTAGGGCATTTGAAGTTTTAGCATTGTTTGATTGGGACTCAAGGGTAGCATAGCTATGAGCGATAGCTTATATTGGCTAGAGGCTCCTGTACTTTATTGTCACAAAATTTCAAGATTTAATGACGCTCTAGTAAAAAGTTACAAGCATTTGAATGTTGCAAACTTTGAAATGTATTGAATGCACCATACAGAAGTTAGGGCCCTTTGAAGTTTTATCAGTGTTTGATTGGGACTCAAGGGTAGCGTAGCTGTGAGCGATAGCTTAAAGTGATATGAAGTTCGAGTAATTTATTTTCACAAAATTTCAAGGTTTTATGACGCTCCAGTAAAAAGTTACAAGCATTTGATTGTTGCAAACTTTCATAGGTGTAGGACGCACCGTATAGAAGTTAGGTCCATTTGAAGTTTTATCAGTGTTTGATTTGAGACTCAAGGGTAGCAGAGCTATGAGCGATAGCTTAAATTGACAAGAGGCTCAAGTACTTTATTGTCACAAAATTTCAAGATTTTATGATGCTCCAATAAAAAGTTACAAGCATTTGAATGTTGCAAACTTTTAAAGGTATTGGACGCACCGTACAGAAGTTAGGGCCATTTGAAGTTTTATCAGTGTTTGATTGGGACTCAATGGTAGCATAGCTATGAGCGATAGCTTAAATTGACAAGAGGCTCGAGTACTTTATTGTCACAAAATTTCAAGATTTTATGACGCTCCAGTAAAAAGTTACAATCATTTGAATATTGAAAACTTTGATAGTGTAGGACGCCCCGTATACAAGTTAGGGCAATTGAAGTTTTAGCATTGTTTGATTGGGACTCAAGGATAGCATAGCTATGAGCGATAGCTTATATTGACGAGAGGCTCGAGTACTTTATTTTCACAAAATTTCAAGGTTTTATGACGCTCCAGTAAAAAGTTACAAGCATTTGATTGTTGCAAATTTTGATAGGTGTAGGAAGCACTTTATCGAAGTTGGGGCCATTGGAAGTTTTAGCAGTGGTTGATTTGGGACTCAAGGGTAGCATAGCTATCAGCGATTGCTTAAATTGACGAGAGGCTCGAGTACTTTATTTTCGCAAAATTTCGAGATTTTAGGATGCTTCAGTAAAAACTTACAAGCATTTGAATGTTGCAAACTTTGATAGGTGTAGGTCGCACCGTATAGAACTTAGGGCATTTGAAGTTTTAGCATTGTTTGATTGGGACTCAAGGGTATCATAGCTATGAGCGATAGCTTATATTGACAAGAGGCTCGAGTACTTTATTGTCACAAAAGTTCAAGAGTTTATGACGCTCCAGTAAAAACTTACAAGCATTTGATTGTTGCAAATTTTGATAGTGTACGACGCACCGTATACAAGTTAGGGCAATTGAAGTTTTAGCATTGTTTGATTGGGACTCAAGAATAGCATAGCTATGAGCGATAGCTTATATTGACAAGACGCTCGAATACTTTATTGTCACAAAAGTTCAAGAGTTTATGACGCTCCAGTAAAAAGTTACAAGCATTTGATTGTTGCAAATTTTGATAGGTGTAGGACGCACCTTATCGAAGTTAGGGCCATTCGAAGTTTTAGCAGTGGTTGATTTGGGACTCAAGGGTAGCATAGCTATCAGCGATTGCTTAAATTGACGAGAGGCTCGAGTACTTTATTTTCACAAAATTTCAAGTTTTTATGACGCTTCAGTAAAAAGTTACAAGCATTTGAATGTTGCAAACTTTGATAGGTGTAGGACGCACCGTATAGAAGTTAGGGCATTTGAAGTTTTATCAGTGTTTGATTTGGGACTCAAGGGTAGCAGAGCTATGAGCGATAGCTTACATTGACAAGAGGTTCGAGTACTTTATTGTCACAAAATTTCAAGATTTTATGATGCTCCAGTAAAAAGTTACAAGCATTTGAATGTTGCAAACTTTGAAATGTATTGGATGCACCATACAGAAGTTAGGGCCCTTTGAAGTTTTATCAGTGTTTGATTTGGGACTCAAGGGCAGTATGGCTATGAGCGATAGCTTAAATTGAGAAGAGGCTCGAGTACTTTATTTTCACAAAATTTCAAGATTTTATGACGCTCCAGTAAAAAGTTACAAGCATTTGAATGTTGCAAACCTTGAGAGGTATAGGACGCTCCGTAGAGAAGTTAGGACAATTCGAAGTTTTGTCAGTGTTTGATTGGGACTCAAGGGTAGCATAGCTGTGAGCGATAGCTTAAATTGATATGAGGCTCGAGTACTTTATTTTCACAAAATTTCAAGATTTTATGACGCTCCAGTAAAAAGTTACAAGCACTTGATTATTGCAGATTTTGATAGGTGTAGGACGCACCTTATCGAAATAAGTGCCATTTGAAGTTTTAGCAGTGTTTGATTTGGGACTCAGGGGTAGCATAGCTATTAGCGATTGCTTAAATTGACGAGAGGCTCGAGTACTTTATTTTCACAAAATTTCAAGTTTTTATGACGCTTCAGTAAAAAGTTACAAGCATTTGAATGTTGCAAACTTTGATAAGTGTAGGACGCACCGTATAGAAGTTAGGGCATTTGCAGTTCTAGTAGTGTTTGATTGGGACTCAAGGGTGGCATAGCTATGAGCGAAAGCTTAAATTGACAAGAGGCTCGAGTACTTTATTGTCAAAAAATTTCAAGATTTTATGACGCTCCAGTAAAAAGTTACAAGCATTTGAATGTTGCAAACTTTTTAATATATTGGACGCACCATATAGAAGTTAGGGCCATTTGAAGGGTTATCAGTGTTTTATTTTGGACTCAAGGGTAGCATAGCTATGAGCGATAGCTTAAATTGGTAAGAGGCTCGAGTACTTTATTGTCACAAAATTTCAAGGTTTTGTGACGCTCCAGTAAAAAGTTACAAGCATTTGATTTTTGCAAATATTGATAGGTGTAGGACGCACCTTATCGAAGTTAGGGCCATTTGAAGGTTTAGCAGTGTTTGATTTGGGACTCAAGGGTAGCATAGCTATCAGCGATTTCTTAAATTGACGAGAGGCTCGAGTACTTTATTTTCACAAAATTTCAAGATTTCATGATGCTTCAATAAAAAGTTACAAGCATTTGAATGTTGCATACTTTGATAGGTATAGGACGCACCGTACAGAGGTTAGAGCCATTTGAAGTTGTTTGATTTGGGACTCAAGGGTAGTTATGAGCGATAACTTAAATTGATAAGAGGCTCGAGTACTTCATTATCACAAAATTTCAAAGGTTTTATGACGCTCCAGTAAAAAGTTACAAGCATTTAAATGTTGCAAACATTGGTAGGTATAGGACGCACCATATAGAAGTTAGGGCCATTTGAAGGGTTATCAGTGTTTTATTTTGGACTCATAGGTAGCATAGCTATGAGCGATAGCTTAAATTGGTAAGACGCTCGAGTACTTTATTGTCACAGAATTTCAAGGTTTTATGACGCTCCAGTAAAAAGTTACAAGCATTTGATTGTAGGGCCATTTGAAGTTTTAGCTGTGTTTGATTTGGGACTCAAGGGTAGCATAGCTGTCAGCGATTGCTTAAATAGGCGAGAGGCTCGAGTACTTTATTTTCACAAAATTTCAAGATTTCATGATGCTTCAGTAAAAAGTTACAAGCATTTGAATGTTGCATACTTTAGGTATAGGACGCAGCGTAGAGAGGTTAGGGTCATTTGAAGTTGTTTGATTTGGGACTCAAGGGTAGCCTAGCTATGAGCGATAGCTTAAATTGATAAGAGGCTCCAGTACTTCATTGTCACAAAATTTCAAAGATTTTATGACGATCCAGTAAAAAGTTACAGGCATTTAAATGTTGCAAACATTGGTAGGTATAGGACGCACCATATAGAAGTTAGGGCCATTTGAAGTGTTATCAGTGTTTTATTTTGGACTCAAGGGTAGCATAGCTTTGAGCGATAGCTTAAATTGGTAAGAGGCTCGAGTACTTTATTGTCACAAAATTTCAAGGTTTTGTGACGCTCCAGTAAAAAGTTACAAGCATTTGATTTTTGCAAATTTTGATAGGTGTCGGACGCACCTTATCGAAGTTAGGGCCATTTGAAGGTTTAGCAGTGTTTGATTTGGGACTCAAGGGTAGCATAGCTATCAGCGATTGCTTAAATTGACGAGAGGCTCGAGAACTTTATTTTCCAAAATTTCAAGATTTTATGACTATTCAGTAAAAAGTTACAAGCATTTGAATGTTGCAAACTTTGATAGGTATAGGACGCACCGTACAGAGGTTAGGGCCATTTGAAGTTGTTTGATTTGGGACTCAAGCGTAGCATACCTATGAGCGATAGCTTAAATTGATAAGAGGCTCGAGTACTTCATTGCCACAAAATTTCAAGGTTTTATGACGCTCCAGTGAAAAGTTACAAGCATTTAAATGTTGCAAACATTGGTAGGTATAGGACGCACCATATAGAAGTTAGGGCCATTTGAAGTCTTATCAGTGTTTGATTTGGGACTCAAGGGTTGCATAGCTATGAGCGATAAATTAAATTGGTAAGAGGCTCGAGTACTTTATTGTCACAAAATTTCAAGGTTTTATGACGCTCCAGTAAAAAGTTACAAGCATTTGATTGTTGCAAATTTTGATAGGTGTAGGACGCACCTTATCGAAGTTAGGGCCATTTGCAGTTTTAGCAGTGTTTGATTTGGGACTCAAGGGTAGCATAGCTATCAGCGATTGCTTAAATTGACGAGAGGCTCGCGTACTTTATTTTCACAAAATTTCAAGATTTCATGACGCTTCAGTAAAAAGTTACAAGCATTTGAATGTTGCATACTTTGATAGGTATAGGACGCACCGTAGAGAGGTTAGGGCCATTTGAAGTTGTTTGATTTGGGACTCAAGGGTAGCCTAGCTATGAGCGATAGCTTAAATTGATAAGAGCCTCGAATACTTCATTGGCACAAAATTTCAAAGGTTTTATGACGCTCCAGTAAAAGTTACAAGCATTTAAATGTTGCAAACATTGGTAGGTATAGGACGCACCATATAGAAGTTAGGGCCATTTGAAGTGTTATCAGTGTTTTATATTGGACTCAAGGGTAGCATAATTATGAGCGATAAATTAAATTGGTAAGAGGCTCGAGTACTTTATTGTCACAAAATTTCAAGGTTTGTGACGCTCCAGTAAAAAGTTACAAGCATATGAGTTTTACAAATTTTCATAGGTGTAGGACGCACCTTATCGAAGTTAGGGCCATTTGAAGTTTTAGCAGTGTTTGATTTGGGACTCAAGGGTAGCATAGCTATCAGCGATTGCTTAAATTGACGAGAGGCTCGAGTACTTTATTTTCACAAAATTTCAAGATTTCATGACGCTTCAGTAAAAAGTTACAAGCATTTGATTGTTGCAAATTTTGATAGGTGTAGGACGCACTTTATCGAAGTTGGGGCCATTGGAAGTTTTAGCAGTGGTTGATTTGGGACTCAAGGGTAGCATAGCTATCAGCGATTGCTTAAATTGACGAGAGGCTCGAGTACTTTATTTTCGCAAAATTTCGAGATTTTATGACGCTTCAGTAAAAACTTACAAGCATTTGAATGTTGCAAACTTTGATAGGTGTAGGTCGCACCGTATAGAACTTAGGGCATTTGAAATTTTAGCATTGTTTGATTGGGACTCAAGGGTAGCATAGGTATGAGCGATAGCTTAAATTGACAAGAGGCTCGAGTACTTTATTGTCACAAAATTTCAAGGTTTTGTGACGCTCCAGTAAAAAGTTACAAGCATTTGATTGTTGCAAATTTTGATAGGTGTAGGACGCACTTTATCGAAGTTGGGGCCATTGGAAGTTTTAGCAGTGGTTGATTTGGGACTCAAGGGTAGCCTAGCTATGAGCGATAGCTTAAATTGATAAGAGCCTCGAATACTTCATTGGCACAAAATTTCAAAGGTTTTATGACGCTCCAGTAAAAGTTACAAGCATTTGAATGTTGCATACTTTGATAGGTATAGGACGCACCGTAGAGAGGTTAGGGCCATTTGAAGTTGTTTGATTTGGGACTCAAGGGTAGCCTAGCTATGAGCGATAGCTTAAATTGATAAGAGGCTCGAGTACTTCATTGCCACAAAATTTCAAGGTTTTATGACGCTCCAGTAAAAGGTTACAAGCATTTAAATGTTGCAAACATTGGTAGCTATAGGACGCACCATATAGAAGTTAGGGCCATTTGAAGTGTTATCAGTGTTTTATTTTGGACTCAAGGGTAGCATAGCTTTGAGCGATAGCTTAAATTGGTAAGAGGCTCGAGTACTTTATTGTCACAAAATTTCAAGGTTTTGTGACGCTCCAGTAAAAAGTTACAAGCATTTGATTTTTGCAAGTTTTGATAGGTGTAGGACGCACCTTATCGAAGTTAGGGCCATTTGAAGGTTTAGCAGTGTTTGATTTGGGACTCAAGGGTAGCATAGCTATCAGCGATTGCTTAAATTGACGAGAGGCTCGAGAACTTTATTTTCCAAAATTTCAAGATTTTATGACTATTCAGTAAAAAGTTACAAGCATTTGAATGTTGCAAACATTGGTAGGTATAGGACGCACCATATAGAAGTTAAGGCCATTTGAAGTCTTATCAGTGTTTGATTGGGACTCAATGGTAGCATAGCTATGAGCGATAGCTTAAATTGACAAGAGGCTCGAGTACTTTATTGTCACAAAATTTCAAGATTTTATGACGCTCCAGTAAAAAGTTACAATCATTTGAATATTGAAAACTTTGATAGTGTAGGACGCCCCGTATACAAGTTAGGGCAATTGAAGTTTTAGCATTGTTTGATTGGGACTCAAGGATAGCATAGCTATGAGCGATAGCTTATATTGACGAGAGGCTCGAGTACTTTATTTTCACAAAATTTCAAGGTTTTATGACGCTCCAGTAAAAAGTTACAAGCATTTGATTGTTGCAAATTTTGATAGGTGTAGGACGCACTTTATCGAAGTTGGGGCCATTGGAAGTTTTAGCAGTGGTTGATTTGGGACTCAAGGGTAGCATAGCTATCAGCGATTGCTTAAATTGACGAGAGGCTCGAGTACTTTATTTTCGCAAAATTTCGAGATTTTATGACGCTTCAGTAAAAACTTACAAGCATTTGAATGTTGCAAACTTTGATAGGTGTAGGTCGCACCGTATAGAACTTAGGGCATTTGAAGTTTTAGCATTGTTTGATTGGGACTCAAGGGTAGCATAGGTATGAGCGATAGCTTATATTGACAAGAGGCTCGAGTACTTTATTGTCACAAAAGTTCAAGAGTTTATGACGCTCCAGTAAAAACTTACAAGCATTTGATTGTTGCAAATTTTGATAGTGTACGACGCACCGTATACAAGTTAGGGCAATTGAAGTTTTAGCATTGTTTGATTGGGACTCAAGAATAGCATAGCTATGAGCGATAGCTTATATTGACAAGAGGCTCGAATACTTTATTGTCACAAAAGTTCAAGAGTTTATGACGCTCCAGTAAAAAGTTACATGCATTTGATTGTTGCAAATTTTGATAGGTGTAGGACGCACCTTATCGAAGTTAGGGCCATTCGAAGTTTTAGCAGTGGTTGATTTGGGACTCAAGGGTAGCATAGCTATCAGCGATTGCTTAAATTGACGAGAGGCTCGAGTACTTTATTTTCACAAAATTTCAAGACTTTATGACGCTTCAGTAAAAAGTTACAAGCATTTGAATGTTGCAACCTTTGATAGGTGTAGGACGCACCGTATAGAAGTTAGGGCATTTGAAGTTTTATCAGTGTTTGATTTGGGACTCAAGGGTAGCAGAGCTATGAGCGATAGCTTACATTGACAAGAGGTTCGAGTACTTTATTGTCACAAAATTTCAAGATTTTATGATGCTCCAGTAAAAAGTTACAAGCATTTGAATGTTGCAAACTTTGAAATGTATTGGATGCACCATACAGAAGTTAGGGCCCTTTGAAGTTTTATCAGTGTTTGATTTGGGACTCAAGGGCAGTATGGCTATGAGCGATAGCTTAAATTGAGAAGAGGCTCGAGTACTTTATTTTCACAAAATTTCAGGATTTTATGACGCTCCAGTAAAAAGTTACAAGCATTTGAATGTTGCAAACCTTGAGAGGTATAGGACGCTCCGTAGAGAAGTTAGGACAATTTGAAGTTTTGTCAGTGTTTGATTGGGACTCAAGGGTAGCATAGCTGTGAGCGATAGCTTAAATTGATATGAGGCTCGAGTACTTTATTTTCACAAAATTTCAAGATTTTATGACGCTCCAGTAAAAAGTTACAAGCACTTGATTATTGCAGATTTTGATAGGTGTAGGACGCACCTTATCGAAATTAGTGCCATTTGAAGTTTTAGCAGTGTTTGATTTGGGACTCAGGGGTAGCATAGCTATTAGCGATTGCTTAAATTGAAGAGAGGCTCGAGTACTTTATTTTCACAAAATTTCAAGTTTTTATGACGCTTCAGTAAAAAGTTACAAGCATTTGAATGTTGCATACTTTGATAGGTATAGGACGCAACGTAGAGAGGTTAGGGCCATTTGAAGTTGTTTGATTTGGGACTCAAGGGTAGCCTAGCTATGAGCGATAGCTTAAATTGATAAGAGGCTCCAGTACTTCATTGTCACAAAATTTCAAAGATTTTATGACGATCCAGTAAAAAGTTACAGGCATTTAAATGTTGCAAACATTGGTAGGTATAGGACGCACCATATAGAAGTTAGGGCCATTTGAAGTGTTATCAGTGTTTTATTTTGGACTCAAGGGTAGCATAGCTTTGAGCGATAGCTTAAATTGGTAAGAGGCTCGAGTACTTTATTGTCACAAAATTTCAAGGTTTTATGACGCTCCAGTAAAAAGTTACAAGCATTTGATTGTTGCAAATTTTGATAGGTGTAGGACGCACCTTATCGAAGTTAGGGCCATTTTCAGTTTTAGCAGTGTTTGATTTGGGACTCAAGGGTAGCATAGCTATCAGCGATTGCTTAAATTGACGAGAGGCCCGCGTACTTTATTTTCACAAAATTTCAAGATTTCATGACGCTTCAGTAAAAAGTTACAAGCATTTGAATGTTGCATACTTTGATAGGTATAGGACGCACCGTAGAGAGGTTAGGGCCATTTGAAGTTGTTTGATTTGGGACTCAAGGGTAGCCTAGCTATGAGCGATAGCTTAAATTGATAAGAGCCTCGAATACTTCATTGGCACAAAATTTCAAAGGTTTTATGACGCTCCAGTAAAAGTTACAAGCATTTAAATGTTGCAAACATTGGTAGGTATAGGACGCACCATATAGAAGTTAGGGCCATTTGAAGTGTTATCAGTGTTTTATATTGGACTCAAGGGTAGCATAATTATGAGCGATAAATTAAATTGGTAAGAGGCTCGAGTACTTTATTGTCACAAAATTTCAAGGTTTGTGACGCTCCAGTAAAAAGTTACAAGCATATGAGTTTTACAAATTTTCATAGGTGTAGGACGCACCTTATCGAAGTTAGGGCCATTTGAAGTTTTAGCAGTGTTTGATTTGGGACTCAAGGGTAGCATAGCTATCAGCGATTGCTTAAATTGACGAGAGGCTCGAGTACTTTATTTTCACAAAATTTCAAGATTTCATGACGCTTCAGTAAAAAGTTACAAGCATTTGAATGTTGCATACTTTGATAGGTATAGGACGCACCGTAGAGAGGTTAGGGCCATTTGAAGTTGTTTGATTTGGGACTCAAGGGTAGCCTAGCTATGAGCGATAGCTTAAATTGATAAGAACCTCGAATACTTCATTGGCACAAAATTTCAAAGGTTTTATGACGCTCCAGTAAAAGTTACAAGCATTTGAATGTTGCATACTTTGATAGGTATAGGACGCACCGTAGAGAGGTTAGGGCCATTTGAAGTTGTTTGATTTGGGACTCAAGGGTAGCCTAGCTATGAGCGATAGCTTAAATTGATAAGAGGCTCGAGTACTTCATTGCCACAAAATTTCAAGGTTTTATGACGCTCCAGTAAAAGGTTACAAGCATTTAAATGTTGCACATTTTGGTAGGTATAGGACGCACCATATAGAAGTTAGGGCCATTTGAAGTTTTATCAGTGCTTGATTTGGGACTCAAGGGTTGCATAGCTATGAGCGATAACTTAAATTGACAAGAGGCTCGAGTACTTTATTGTCACAAATTTTCAAGGTTTTATGACGCTCCAGAAAAAAGTAACAAGCATTTAAATGTTGCAAACTTTGGAAGGCATAGGACGCACCATATAGAAGTTAGGGCCATTTGAAGTTTTATCAGTGTTTTATTTTGGACTCAAGGGTAGCATAGTTATGAGCGATAGCTTAAATTGGTAAGAGGCTCTAGTACTTTATTGTCACAGAATTTCAAGGTTTTATGACGCTCCAGTAAAAAGTTACAAGCATTTGATTGTTGCAAATTTTCATAGGTGTAGGACACACCTTATCGAAGTTAGAGCCATTTGAAGTTTTAGCAGTGTTTGATTTGGGACTCAAGGGTAGAATAGCTATCAGCGAATTGACTAGAGGCTCGAGTACTTTATTTTCACAAAATTTCAAGATTTCATGATGCTTCAGTAAAAAGTTACAAGCATTTGAATGTTGCATACTTTGATAGGTATAGGACGCAACGTAGAGAGGTTAGGGCCATTTGAAGTTGTTTGATTTGGGACTCAAGGGTAGCCTAGCTATGAGCGATAGCTTAAATTGATAAGAGGCTCCAGTACTTCATTGTCACAAAATTTCAAAGATTTTATGACGATCCAGTAAAAAGTTACAGGCATTTAAATGTTGCAAACATTGGTAGCTATAGGACGCACCATATAGAAGTTAGGGCCATTTGAAGTGTTAGCAGTGTTTTATTTTGGACTCAAGGGTAGCATAGCTTTGAGCGATAGCTTAAATTGGTAAGAGGCTCGAGTACTTTATTGTCACAAAATTTCAAGGTTTTGTGACGCTCCAGTAAAAAGTTACAAGCATTTGATTTTTGCAAGTTTTGATAGGTGTAGGACGCACCTT
Source organism: Clusia tigrina (assembly GCA_920105625.2). NCBI lineage: Eukaryota > Metazoa > Arthropoda > Insecta > Diptera > Clusiidae > Clusia > Clusia tigrina. The sequence goes on from CAKKTE020000025.1 coordinate 71,560, forward strand.
ATCGAAGTTAGGGCCATTTGAAGGTTTAGCAGTGTTTGATTTGGGACTCAAGGGTAGCATAGCTATCAGCGATTGCTTAAATTGACGAGAGGCTCGAGAACTTTATTTTCCAAAATTTCAAGATTTTATGACTATTCAGTAAAAAGTTACAAGCATTTGAATGTTGCAAACATTGGTAGGTATAGGACGCACCATATAGAAGTTAAGGCCATTTGAAGTCTTATCAGTGTTTGATTTGGGACTCAAGGGTTGCATAGCTATGAGCGATAGCTTAAATTGACAAGAGGCTCGAGTACTTTATTGTCCCAAAATTTCAAGATTTTATGACGCTCCAGTAAAAAGTTACAAGCATTTAAATGTTCCAAACCTTAATAGGTATAGGACGCTCCGTAGAGAAATTAGGACCACTTGAAGTTTTATCAGTGTTTGATTTGGGGCTCAAGGGTAGCATAGCTATGAGCGATAGCTTAAATTGATATGAGGCTCGAGTACTTTATTTTCACAAAATTTCAAGATTTTATGATGCTCCAGTAAAAAGTTACAAGCATTTGAACGTTGCAAACTTTGAAAGGTATTGTTCGCACCGTACAGAAGCTAGGACTATTTGAAGTTTTTTCAGTGTTTGATTGGGACTCAAGGGTAGCATGGCTATGAGCGATAGCTTAAATTGACAAGAGGCTCGAGTACTTTATTGTCACAAAATTTCAAGGTTTTATGACGCTCCAGTAAAAAGTTACAAGCATTTGAATGTTGCAAACTTTGAAAGGCATTGGAGGCACCGTACAGAAGTTGGGGCTATTTGAAGTTTTATCAGTGTTTGATTGAGACTCACGGGTAGCATAGTTATGAGCGATAGCTTAAAGTGATATGAAGTTCGAGTACTTTATTTTCACAAAATTTCAAGATTTTATGACGCTCCAGTAAAAAGTTACAAGCATTTGATTGTTGCAAACTTTGAAAGGTATTTGACGCACCGTACAGAAGTTAGGGCCATTTGAAGTTGTTTGATTTGGGACTCAAGGGTAGCATAGCTATGAGCGATAGCTTAAATTGATAAGAGGCTCGAGTACTAAATTGTCACAAAATTTCAAAGTTATATGACGCTCCAATAAAAAGTTACAAGCATTTAAATGTTGCAAACATTGGTAGGTATAGGATGCACCATATAGAAGTTATGGCCATTTGAAGTTTTATCAGTGTTTGATTTGGGACTCAAGGGTAGCATAGCTATCAGCGATTGCATAAATTGACGAGAGGCTCGAGTACTTTATTTTCATAAAATTTCAAGATTTTATGACGCTTCAGTAAAAAGTTACAAACATTTGAATGTTGCATACTTTGATAGGTATAGGACGCACCGTACAGAGGTTAGGGCCATTTGAAGTGTTATCAGTGTTTGATTTGGGACTCAAGGGTACCATAGCTTAGCATAGCAATAGCTTAAATTGATAAGAGGCTCGAGTACTAAATTGTCACAAAATTTCAAGATTTATGCCGCTCCAGTAAAAAGTTACAAGCATTTGAATGTTGCAAACTTTGATAGGTGTAGGACGCACCATATAGAAGTTAGGTCCATTTGAAGTTTTAGCAGTGTTTGATTTGGGACTCAAGGGTAGCATAGCTATCAGCGATTGCTTAAATTGACGATAGCTATGTTCGAGTACTTTATTTTCACAAAATTTCAAGTTTTTATGACGCTTCAGTAAAAGTTAAAAGCATTTGAATGTTGCAAACTTTGATAGGTGTAGGACGCACCGAATAGCAGTTAGCGCATTTGAAGTTTTAGCAGTGTTTGATTTGGGACTCAAGGGTAGCATAGCTATCAGCGATTTCTTAAATTGACGAGAGGCTCGAGTACTTTATTTTCACAAAATTTCAAGATTTTATGACGTTTCAGTAAAAAGTTACAAGCACATGAATGTTGCATACTTTGATAGGTATAGGACGCACCGTACAGAGGTTAGGGCAATTTGAAGTTGTTTGAATTGGGACTCAAGGGTAGCATAGCTATGAGCGATAGCTTAAATTGATAAGAGGCTCGAGCCACAAAATTTCAAGGTTTTATGACGCTCCAGTAGAAAGTTACAAGCATTTGAATGTTGGAAACTTTGAAAGCTATTCGACGCACCCTATATAAGTTAGGGCCATTTGAAGTTTTGTAAGTGTTTTATTTTGGACTCAAGGGTAGCATAGCTATGAGCGATAACTTAAATTGATATGAGGCTCGAGTACTTTATTTTCACAAAATTTCAAGATTTTATGACGCTCCAGTAAAAAATTACAAGCATTTGAATGTTGCAAACTTTGATAGGTGTAGGACGCACCATATTATAACTTAGGGCCATTCCATCCTTGAGTCCCAAATCAAACACTGATAAAACTTCAAATGGTCCTAACATCTCTACGGAGCGTCCTATACCTAACAAGGTTCGCAACATTCAAATGCTTGTAACTTTTTACATATCAATTTAAGCTATGCTACCCTTGAGTCCAAAATAAAACACTGATAAAACTTCAAGTGGCCCTAACTTATGTACGGTACGTCCAATACCTTTCAAAGTTTCCAAGATACAAATGCTTGTAACTATTTACTGGAGCGTCATAAAATCTTGAAATTTTGTGACAATAAAGTTTTCGAGCCTCTATCGCCCATGGCTATGCAACCCTTGAGTCCCAAATCAAACACTGATAAAACTTCAAATGAACCTAACTTCTATGCGGTGAGTCCTACACCCATCAAAGTTTGCAACATGCAAATGCTTGTAACTTTTTACTGGAGCGTCATAAAATCTTGAAATTTTGTGACAATAAAGTACTCGAGCCTCTTACCAATTTAAGCTATCGCTCATAGCTTTGCTACCCTTGAGTCCAAACTAAAACACTTTTAAAACTTCAAATGGACCTAACTTCAATACGGTGCGTCCTACACCTATCAAAGTTTGCAACATTCAAGGCTTGTAACTTTCTACTGGAGCGTCATAAAATCTTGAAATTTTGTGAAAATAAAGTACTCGAGCCTCTCATCAATTTAAGCAATCGCTCATAGCTATGCTACCCTTGACTCCCAAATCAAACACTGATAAAACTTCAAATGGTCCTAACTTCTCTAGGGAGCGTCCTATACCTATCAAGGTTTGCAACATTCAATGCTTGTAAGTTTTTACTGGAGCGTCATAAAATCTTAAAATTTTGTGAAAATAAAGTACTCGAGCCTCTTATCAATTTAAGCTATCGCTCATAGGTATGCAACCCTTGAGTTCCAAATCAAACAACTTCAAATGGCCCTAATCTCTCTACGGTGCCTCCTATACCTATCAAAGTTTGCAACATTCAAATGCTTGTAATTTTTTACAGGAGCGTCTTAATATCTTGAAATTTTGTGACAATAAAGTACTCGAGCCTCTTACCAATTTAAGCTATGGCTCATAGCTATGCTACCCTTGAGTGCAAAATAAAAGACTGATAAAACTTCAAATGGCACTAACTTCTGTACGGTGCGCCCAATACCTTTCAAAGTTTGCAACAATCAAATGCTTGTAACTTTTTACTGGAGCGTCATAAAATCTTGAAACTTTGTGACAATAAAGTACTCGAGCCTCTTGTCAATTTAAGCTATCGCTCATATCTATGCTACCCATGAGTCCCAAATCAAACATTGATAAAACTTCAAATGGTCCTAACTTCTCTACGGAGCGTCCTTTACCTATCAAAGTTTGCAACATTCAAATGCTTGTAACTTTCTACTGGGTCATAAAATCTTGAAATTTTGTGAAAATAAAGTACTCGGGCCTCACATCAATTTAAGCTATCGCTCATAGCTATGCTACCCTTGAGTCCCAAATCAAACACTGATAAAACTTCAAATGGTCCTAAGTTCTCTACGGAGCGTCCTATACCTATCAAGGTTTGCAACATTCAAATGCTTGTAGCTTTATACTGGAGCGTCAAAAAATCTAGAAATTTTGTGACAATAAAGTACTCGAGCCTCTTGTCAATTTAGGCTATCGCTCATAGCTATGAGTCCTTGAGTCCCAAATCAAACACTGCTAAAACTTCAAATGGCTCTAACTCCTATACGGTGCATCATACACCAATCAAAGTTGGCAACATTCAAATGCTTGTAACTTTACACTGGAGCGTCAAAAAAATCTTTAAATTTTGTGACAATAAAGTCCTCGAGCCTCTTGCCAATTTAAGCTATCGCTCATAGCTATGCTTCCCTTGAGTCCCAAATCAAACACTGATAAAACTTCAAATGGCCCTAACTCCTATACGGTGCGTCCTACACCTATTAAAGTTTGCAACATTCAAATGCTTGTAACTTTTTACTGGAGCTTCATAAAATCTTGAAATTTTGTGAAAATAAAGTACTCGAGCCTCATATCAATTAAAGCTATCGTTCATAGCTATGCTACCCTTGAATCCCAAATCAAACACTGATAAAGCTTCAAATGGTGCTAACTTATCTATGGAGCGTCCTATACCTATCAAGCTTTGTAATATTCAAATGCTTGTAACTTTTTACTGGAGCGTCATAAAATCTTGAAATTTTGTGAAAATAAAGTACTCGAGCCTCTTAGCAATTTAAGCTATCGCTCATAGCTATTCCACCATTGAGTCCCAAATCAAACACTGATAAAACTTTAAATGGACCTAACTTCTATACGGTGCCGCCTACACCTATCAAAGTGTGCAACATTCAAATGCTTGTAACTTTATACTGGAGCGTCAAAAAATCTTGAAATTTTGTGACAATGAAGTACTTGAGCCTCTTGTCAATTTAAGCTATCGCACATAGCTATGCTACCCTTGAGTCCCAAATCAAACACTAATACAACTTCAAATGGCCCTAACTTCTATATGGTGCATCCTACACCTATCAAAGTTTGCAACATTCAAATGCTTGTAACTTTTTACTGGAGCGTCATAAAATCTTGAAATTTTGTGAAAATAAACTTCTCGAGCCTCATATCAATTTAAGCTATCGCTCATAGCTATGCAACCCTTGAGTCGAAATCAACCACTGATAAAACTTCAAATGGCCCAAACTTCTATATGGTGCGTCCTATACCTACCAAAGTTTACAACATTTAAATGCTTGTAACTTTTTACTGGAGCGTCATAAAACCTTGAAGTTTTGGGACAATGAAGTACTCGATCCTCTTATCAATTTAAGCTCTCGCTCATAACTATGTTACCCTTGAGTCCCAAATCAAACAACTTCAATTAGCCCACACTTCTCTACGAAGCGTCCTATACCTATCAAGGCTTGCAACATTCAAATGCTTGTAAATTTTTACTGGAGCGTCATAAAATCTTGAAATTTTGTGAAAATAAAGTACTCGAGCCTCTTGTCAATTTAGGCTCCGCTCATAGCTAGGAGTCCTTGAGTCCCAAATCAAACACTGCTAAAACTTCAAATGGCCCTAACTCCTATACGGTGCACCAATCAAAGTTTGCAACATTCAAATGCTTGTAACTTTATACTGGAGCGTCAAAAAAATCTTTAAATTTTGTGACAATAAAGTCCTCGAGCCTCTAGCCAATTTAAGCTATCGCTCATAGCTATGCTTCCCTTGAGTCCCAAATCAAACACTGATAAAACTTCAAATGGCCCTAACTCCTATACGGTGCGTCCTACACCTATCAAAGTTTGCAACATTCAAATGGTTGTAACTTTTTACTGGAGCTTCATAAAATCTTGAAATTTTGTGACAATAAAGTCCTCGAGCCTCTTGTCAATTTAAGCTATCACTCATAGCTATGCTACCCTTGAGTCCCAAATCAAACACTGATAAAACTTCAAAGGTCCTAACTTCTCTACGGAGCGTCCTATACCTATCAAGGTTTGCAACATTCAAATGCTTGTAAATTTTTTCTGGAGCGTCATAAAATCTTGAAATTTTGTGAAAATAGAGTACTCGAGCCTCTTGTCAATTTAGGCTATCGCTCATAGCTATGAGTCCTTGAGTCCCAAATCAAACACTGCTAAAACTTCAAATGGCCCTAACTCCTATACGGTGCACCAATCAAAGTTTGCAACATTCAAATGCTTGTAACTTTATACTGGAGCGTCAAAAAAATCTTTAAATCTTGTGACAATAAAGTCCTCGGGCCTCTTGCCAATTTAAGCTATCGCTCATAGCTATGCAACCCTTGAGTCCCAAATCAAACACTGATAAAACTTCACATGGACCTAACTTCTTTACGGTGCGTCCTATACCTATCAAAGTTAGCAACATTCAAATGCTTGTATAATGGAGCGTCAAAAAATCTTCAAATTTTGTGACAATAAAGTCCTCGAGCCTCTTGTCGATTTAAGCTATCGCTCATAGCTATGCTACCCTTGAGTCCCAAATTAAACACTGATAAAACTTCAAATGGCCCTAACTTTTACATGGTTCGTCCTATACCTTCCAAAGTTTGCAACATTTAAATGCTTGTAACTTTTTACTGCAGCTTCATAAAACCTTGAAATTTTGTGACAATAAAGTACTCGAGCCTCTTGTCAATTTAAGCTATCGCTCATAGCTATGCTACCCCTGAGTCCCAAATCAAACACTGATAAAACTTCAAATGTTCGTAACTTCTCTATGGAGCGTCCTATACCTATCAAGTTTTGCAACATTCAAATGCTTGCAACTTTTTACTGGAGCGTCAAAAAAATCTTTAAATTTTGTGACAATAAAGTCCTCGGGCCTCTTGCCAATTTAAGCTATCGCTCATAGCTATGCAACCCTTGAGTCCCAAATCAAACACTGATAAAACTTCAAATGGACCTAACTTCTATACGGTGCGTCCTACACCTATCAAAGTTTGCAACATTCAAATGCTTGTAACTTTATACTGGAGCGTCAAAAAATCTTGAAATTTTGTTACAATAAAGTACTCGAGCCTCTTGTCAATTTAAGCTATCGCTCATAGCTATGCTACCCTTGAGTCAAAATTCAAGCACTGATAAAGCTTCAAATGGTGCTAACTGATCTATGGAGCGTCCTATACCTATCAAGGTTTGCAATATTCAAATGCTTGTAACTTTTTACTGGAGCGTCATAAAATCTTGAAATTTTGTGAAAATAAAGTACTCGAGCCTCTTAGCAATTTAAACTATCGCTCATAGCTATTCCACCCTTGAGTCCCAAATCAAATACTGATAAAACTTCAAATGGCCCTAACTTTTATATGGTTCGTCCTATACCTTCCAAAGTTTGCAACATTTAAATGCTTGTAACTTTTTACTGCAGCGTCATAAAACCTTGAAATTTTGTGACAATAAAGTACTCGAGCCTCTTGTCAATTTAAGCTATCGCTCATAGCTATGCTACCCTTGAGTCCCAAATCAAGCACTGATAAAGCTTCAAATGGTGCTAACTGATCTATGGAGCGAACTATACCTATCAAGGTTTGCAATATTCAAATGCTTGTAACTTTTTACTGGAGCGTCATAAAATCTTGAAATTTTGTGAAAATAAAGTACTCGAGCCTCTTAGCAATTTAAGCTATCGCTCATAGCTATTCCACCCTTGAGTCCCAAATCAAACACTGATAAAACTTCAAATTGACCTAACTTCTATACGGTGCGTCCTACACCTATCAAAGTGTGCAATATTCAAATGCTTGTAACTTTATACTGGAGCGTCAAAAAATCTTGAAATTTTGTGACAATGAAGTACTTGAGCCTCTTGCCAATTTAAGCTATCGCACATAGCTATGCTACCCTTGAGTCCCAAATCAAAATAAAACGTCAAATGGCCCTAACTTCTATACGGTGCATCCTACACCTATCAAAGTTTGCAACATTCAAATGCTTGTAACTTTTAACTGGAGCGTCATAAAACCTTGAAATTTTGTGACAAAGAAGTACTCGAGCCTCTTATCAATTTAAGTTATCGCTCATAGCTATGCTACCCTTAAGTCCCAAATCAAACAACTTCAAATGGCCCTAACTTCTGTACGGTGCGTCCTATACTTATCAAAGTTTGCAACATTAAAATGCTTGTAACTTTTTACTGAAGCGTCATAAAACCTTGAAATTTTGTGTAAATAAAATACTCGAGCCTCTCGTCAATTAAAGCAATCGCTGATAGCTATGCTACCCTTGAGTCCCAAATCAAACACTGCTAAAAGTTCAAATGACCTTAACTTCGATATGGTGCGTCCTACACCTATCAAAATTTGCAACAATCAACTTTTTACTGGAGCGTCATAAAACCTTGAAATTTTGTGACAATAAAGTACTCCAGCCTCTTCCCAATTTAAGCTATCGCTCATACACTATGCTAGCCTTAAGTCCCAAATCAAACAACTTCAATTGGCCCTTACCTCTGTACGGTGCATCCTACACTTATCAAAGTTTGCAACATTCAAATGCTTGTAACTTTTTACTGGAGCGTCATAAAATCTTGAAATTTTGTGAAAATAAAGTACTCGAGCCCCTTATCAATTTAAGCTTTCGATCATAGCTAGTCAACCCTTGAATCCGAAATCAAACACTGATAAAACTTCAAATTGACCTAACTTCTATAAGGTGCGTCCTATACCTACCAAAGTTTACAACATTTAAATGCTTGTAACTTTTTACTGGAGCGTCATAAAATCTTGAAGTTTTGTGACAATGAAGTACTCGATCCTCTTATCAATTTAAGCTCTCGCTCATAACTATGTTACCCTTGAGTTCCCAATCAAACAACTTCAATTAGCCCACACTTCTCTACGAAGCGTCCTATACCTATCAAGGTTTGCAACATTCAAATGCTTGTAAATTTTTACTGGAGCGTCATAAAATCTTGAAATTTTGTGAAAATAAAGTACTCGAGCCTCTTATCAATTTAAGCCATCGCTCATAGCTATGCAACCCTTGAATCCCAAATCAAACACTGATAAAACTTCAAATGGACCTAACTTCTATATGGTGCGTCCTACACCTATCAAAGTTTGCAATATTCAACAGCTAGTAACTTTATACTGGAGCGTAAAAAAATCTTGAAATTTTGTGACAATAAAGTACTCGAGCCTCTTGTCAATTTAAGCTATCGCTCATAGCTATGCTACCCGTGAGTCCCAAATCAAACACTGATAAACCTTCAAATGGCCCTAACTTTTAAACGGTGCGTCCAATACTTTTCAAAGTTTCCAACAATCAAATGCTTGTCACTTTTTACTGGAGCGTCATAAAATCTTGAAATTTTGTGACAATAAAGTACTCGAGCCTCTTGTCAATTTAAGCTATCGCTCATAGCTATGCAACCCTTGAGTCCCAAATCAAACACTGATAAAACTTCAAATAGCCCTAACTTTTATATGGTTCGTCCTATACCTTCCAAAGTATGCAACATTTATATGCTTGTAACTTTATACTGGAGCGTCAAAAAATCTTGAAATTTTGTGACAATAAAGTACTCGAGCCTCTTGTCAATTTAAGCTATCGCTCATAGCTATGCTACCCTTGAGTCCCAAATCAAACACTGATAAAACTTCAAATGGCCCTTACTTCTGTACGGTGCGTCCAATACATTTCAAAGTTTGCAATATTCAAATGCTTGTAACTTTTTACTGGAGCGTCCTAAAATCTTGAAATTTTGTGACAATAAAGTACTCGAGCCTCTTGTCAATTGAAACTATCGCTCATAGCTATGCAACCCTTGAGTCCCAAATCAAACACTGATAAAACTTCAAATGGTGCGTCCTACGCCTATCAAAGTTTGCAACATTCAAAAGCTAGTAACTTTATACTGGAGCGTAAAAAAATCTTGAAATTTTGTGACAATAAAGTACTCGATCCTCTTGTCAATTTAAGGTATCGCTCATAGCTATGCTACCCTGGAGTCCCAAATCAAACACTGATAAAACTTCAAATGGTCCTAATTTCTCTACGGAGCGTCCTATACCTATCAAGGTTTGCAACATTCAAATGCTTGTCACTTTTTACTGGAGCGTCATAAAACCTTGAAATTTTGTGACAATAAAGTACTCGAGCCTCTTATCAATTTAAGCTATCGCTCATAGCTATGCTACAATTGAGTCCAAAATAAAACACTGATAAAACTTCAAATAGCCCTAACTTTTATATGGTTCGTCCTATACCTTCCAAAGTATGCAACATTTATATGCTTGTAACTTTATACTGGAGCGTCAAAAAATCTTGAAATTTTGTGACAATAAAGTACTCGAGCCTCTTGTCAATTTAAGCTATCGCTCATAGCTATGCTACCCTTGAGTCCCAAATCAAACACTGATAAAACTTCAAATGGCCCTTACCGTACTTCTGTACGGTGCGTCCAATACATTTCAAAGTTTGCAATATTCAAATGCTTGTAACTTTTTACTGGAGCGTCCTAAAATCTTGAAATTTTGTGACAATAAAGTACTCGAGCCTCTTGTCAATTGAAACTATCGCTCATAGCTATGCAACCCTTGAGTCCCAAATCAAACACTGATAAAACTTCAAATGGTGCGTCCTACGCCTATCAAAGTTTGCAACATTCAAAAGCTAGTAACTTTATACTGGAGCGTAAAAAAATCTTGAAATTTTGTGACAATAAAGTACTCGATCCTCTTGTCAATTTAAGCTATCGCTCATAGCTATGCTACCCTGGAGTCCCAAATCAAACACTGATAAAACTTCAAATGGTCCTAATTTCTCTACGGAGCGTCCTATACCTATCAAGGTTTGCAACATTCAAATGCTTGTCACTTTTTACTGGAGCGTCATAAAACCTTGAAATTTTGTGACAATAAAGTACTCGAGCCTCTTACCAATTTAAGCTATCGCTCATAGCTATGCTACAATTGAGTCCAAAATAAAACACTGATAAAACTTCAAATGGCCCTAACTTCTCTACGGTGCGTCCAATACTTTTCAAAGTTTGCAACAATCAAATGCTTGTAACTTTTTACTGGAGCGTCATAAAATCTTGAAATTTTGTGACAATAAAGTACTCGAGCCTCTTGTCAATTTAAGCTATCGCTCATAGCTATGCAACCCTTGAGTCCCAAATCAAACACTGATAAAACTTCAAATGGCCCTAACTTTTATATGGTTCGTCCTATACCTTCCAAAGTTTGCAACATTTATATGCTTGTAACTTTTTACTGCAGCGTCATAAAACCTTTAAATTTTGTGACAATAAAGTACTCGAGCCTCTTGTCAATTTAAGCTATCGCTCATAGCTATGCTACCCTTGAATCCCAAATCAAACACTGATAAAACTTCAAATGGACCTAACTTCTATACGGCCGTGCTACACCTATCAAAGTTTGCAACATTCAAATGCTTGTAACTTTATACTGGAGCGTCAAAAAAACTTGAAATTTTGTTACAATAAAGTTCTCGCGCCTCTTGTTAATTTAAGCTATCGCTCATAGCTATGCTGCCCTTGAGTCCCAAATCAAACACTGATAAAACTTCAAATGGTCCTAATTTCTCTACGGTGCGTCCTATACCTATCAAGGTTTGCAACATTCAAATGCTTGTCACTTTTTACTGGAGCGTCATAAAACGTTGAAAATTTATGACAATAAAGTACTCGAGCCGCTTACCAATTTAAACTATCGCTCATACCTATGTTACCCTTGAGTCTCAAATCAAACAACTTCAAATTGCCCTAACTTCTCTACGGGGCGTCCTATACCTATCAAGGTTTGCAAAATTCAAATGCTTGTCACTTTTTACTGGAGCGTCATAAAATCTTGAAATTTTGTTACAATAAAGTACTCGAGCCTCTTACCAATTTAAGCTATCGCTCATAGCTATGCTACACTTGAGTCCAAAATAAAACACTGATAAAACTTCAAATGGCCCTAACTTCTGTACGGTGCGTCCAATACTTTTCAAAGTTTGTAACAATGTTGTGAGCTAGAATCAAGCTGCCTGCGCGTAGTGTCTCACATCATCGACTCCTAACAGATGCCACACATTCTGTGTGATTAGCATGTGTTAAAGTTACTTAAGAAAGCACATATTTCTAGGGTGCGAGTACTTAGAATTAATATTACCTATGTAATATTTATTATGTAAACTTTTAGGGTGCTACAGTTTTGCAGTCGAGCCACCGAAGGGCATTCAAAGTTAGAATGCACCATCAACATTTCAGATTGGCGTAGGTTAGTTGGCTTGACCAACTGACACCAATTAACAGGTGCGAAACTGGACCACCAGAAAGGTCAGTTTTTGTATTGTAATTATGAATTGTAAATAGTATATAAGAGTTAGTATTCTAAGTAATAAAGGCTGGTTATTTTAAACGTAAAAAGAGTGCAGTGATTATTTAACGAAGTGGTTTAGGCTTTTCAGATACACGCGCGCAGCAGAAGGACGTCCCCCGTCAAACAATGACAATACCCCAACATTTTGGCGCAGCCGGTCTTAAGGACCTATTGGAGTAATCCCAGGGCAAGGAACCCTGAAGCAGAGAGGCATCCTGCAACGAAAGAAGTTGCAACCTACAGGCGCGTTTGCGCTGTTGCACGCAGCTTTGAATGGCAACCATAAACCGTCAGTATGATCGGACGGTCTATGTATGTTCATCCTAGCTGTGAGGATTTTTTTGGTAGGGGTTTTGTGTTTGTTTGTCGGTAGGGATATATTTGGATACACATTTTTTCACTTTTTTTTACACAATGAAATACCATGAGGTTAGGATATTAGGAATAATATAAATGTTTTTATTACGTTGCGCATACGTTACGGGTTTATTTTTAAATATGGATTCAAATTTGCGGGAATCAAGACACTTTTGCCTGTAAATAAAATTTCGGTTTTTACAAATATATGGCCTTTTCCATGGATTTTTGGAGTTTTAAAGATGGTGAGAGGAAATCAAGGACTATCTGTGAGGAAGTCAAGGACCAATTTGCACTGAGGGAAGGACTTAATGGACGCCGGTAGACAGCGGAACTTTATGATGGAAAAGAAGTATAGCAGAATATGTATATAAAGATAGAATTTACGGTGGAATGTTTTTTTTAAATAACTCTGTTTTGAATCATTAAGGAAGATCGAATAAAATATTGTAACAAGTTTTAACAAATATTGGATTTTTATTTGTAATTGGGATACGCAATCTGTTCTGGCATTTGGGATATGACGAAGGAAGCGCAAGGATTACTGCTGAGGCAGGAGCAAATTGGCGAAACGATTGAAAAATTGGTCCGTAATTTTAAGAAAGACGGCAGTTTACGTAAGGACAACGTGTATTACCGCAAGCGAATAACTCAGTTGCAAAATCTAAGGAGAGAGTTCAACAATAATCACGGACTGTTGTTGCCTCACGCAGTTGAGTACGGCAAGGAAAAATATTTTGCGGAAAATTACGCAGACTACATAAATAGTCTGGTCAACGAATGGGCAGATACATTTAGTTCTGAATTAGAAGGACTAGGGCAACAAACAGTGAGTTTGGTTTCGCCAGACGAGGAAGTAAGGAACAGATTGAAATCAATGCAGTCAGAGATGGAACTGTTTACTGGGAAAATAATTGACCAGTTCGAAGCGAGTACGAGCAGGGAAGAAGCTCAGGAATTGTGGAAGCAGGCGAATGCTGGAGGGGCTGTGTCACCATTAGACGTAGCGGATCAAGCCTTAACGGCAATTCAAAAAAGAACAGAAGAAAAGTTGTTCAGTTTTCATAAGAAAGCAGAAGATTGGAAAGCACAAAAAAAGTACCTTGAGAATAAGGTAAAGGAACTTTCTCAGAGATTGTCAGAAACAGAGGAAGCAGCAGCGCTGTTGGAGAAGGAGTGTGCAGGATTGAAAAGAGGACGGGCGACCAATAGCAACCCACATAGAAAGGAGAGATCAAAATCAGCATCGGCTGCATTTACACAGACAGTATTGACATTGCCTCCTGAAGTTCGCTGGCCGGAGTATATAACACCAGAAGGGATAAGCCGCATGGTAAAGCCAAAATTGGTACTTAATGAAGAAAAGCAAGCGGAATTTTTGTTTGGTTCATCTGAAGTCGGTGTCGAGCCTTTTTCTCCGGGAAGCCCAATAAATAATAAAAATCAGGGATATCCGCCAAAGGAGCCGGAAGCAGTACCCGTGCAGCAAAGTTCCGATACTGTAGGCAGTATTTCGCCTGCACGAACAAACGATCGAAGACTAATTAGTTTGAATCGGTCACTGACCAATTACCTCTCAGATCTGGGAGAAGAGAATTTGGAAACTACAAAAAAGAGATTAATACAGCTAAGGTTTTACCAGCAATTGAGAAAACACAAAGCTATAAAATGGGCATTCTGCAAGTTGCTCATGCGGTGGAGAAGTTGGTGCCCATGTTCTCAGGAGTCGAGTTGTATGACCTGAGAACTGAGATCCGGCGCTTCAAAGAAGGTTGTGAGCTAGCGCAACAGAGTGTTTCGGAAGCGGACGGGGAACACTTAATAAAGTGTATTAGGCAAAGAACCACAGGTGATGCGTTTGATTTACTGGTGCATAGCTCAGTAAGCACCCTGGAAGGATTATATGCACTTTGGATAGGACGTATTTAAAACAAAAGTCATACGACTGCCTCGTTCGGGAAATTCAGGAATCAACTCAGACACCGGGGGAGGAATTGAGAGCCTGGGGACGAAGGCTCCAGTCTCTGGGGAGCGCTGCTGAGACGGAAGCCAACAGGCAGTTTCCAGCAAATGTTGCAGCATACAAGGCTCAAGTAGAACGAACTATGATTTCTGTGTTCAAGGCAGGCCTGATAAATAGGGATTTAGCTAATTATACTCTTACTCTCACGCCGAGGAGAATGGCAGAGTTAGTGGAGGCGGTCTCTTTAGCTGAAGCAGCAATACAACAGCGAACGACAACAGGTGGAATCTGCTGGACTGATGCTCCTGCAGAGGTAGGAACAGTACAGCAGCAAAACAGATGTGGAGTCGGTAGATTGATGGGCCAATTTCCGCAACAAAGAGACCAAGAATTCTTGGTTGAGAGGTTTAAGCCAAGGAAACCCATTTGCTCATTCTGTGATAATCCAGGGCATACAAGGGATGAATGCGTTACACGGAAAAACACGCCCTATTGTATGGAGTGCCAAACATATGGTCATGAGGCAAGTAGACAGTGCCAAGTAGACACTAAATGGAATCAGAGTAAAAGGCAGCCAGCAACGAGTCGCCCGGTTCCAACCTTGAGGGACAGCAGGGGTAACTTCAGTAGTCCCAGAGTTAATTCAACAGAAGGAATTAACCAAGGAAGAAATCCTTTCAAAACTGGGAGTGGTCAGCAGCCACCAAGTTGGGATTCTAGAAGTGAACCAAGGGTAGGCAATAACATACAGGGATTGACATGCTTCTCATGTGGACGAATGGGACATCGGGCAGCGGAATGCAGGGATACACAATCCCAACAAAGGAACCAGGGAAACTTCCAGCGGCACGATAGGAAAGGTATCCCGGCTGATGGGATAATTGGCCGCGATAATCTTTAGGGACGCACCATACGGGATGCGCTCGACAAGCAGTTATCATTCTATGATAACAATAAGCATAGAATCCTTACTTTTCCATTAATGTCATGGCAGGAAGGAACCGTGAGTAAGGTTAAGAATTGTATGGAGGTAGTGAATGCAAGGTCAACCAGAGTAGTTACTATGCATGTAAACACAAAACTTAGGACTCTTGTTTTGCACAAGCAGCAGCTAGCGGAGGGCGTATATATGGGAGAAACCATAACGCACGTTGACAAGGGTAAGGTGTGGGCTTGCGTACTCAACGCATCGGAAAAGGACTACCTGATGGAGGAGGATTTTAGGCCCAAGTTCACTAGTTATGATAATTTTAAGGAACCGAATTATAGATCGGTGAATCAGATTAAGCAGGTAGATATAAGAAAAAGAATGGAGAGGGTGCTAGAATCCTTGAACTTGGACCCAAGCGTGCATTCAGAAGAGAAGGCATCAATAGAAGCCATTTGTGCGTCATTTCATGACATATTTTTGCTGGAAGGAGACCAGTTAACATATACACCAGAGGTAGAGCATGAAATACCTACTAGAGTGGATCAAGCACCAATTAACCAGAAACAGTACAGATTGCCGCAAGCTCACAAAGATGAGGTAAATAGGCAAGTGGAAGGGATGTTAAAGGATAACATAATTTCACCGAGTATCTCGCCTTGGAATTCACCAATAATTTTGGTACCAAAGAAGGGAGGTACTCAGGGTCAGAAGAAGTGGAGAATGGTCGTCGATTTTAGGAAATTGAACGACGCCACTATCAAGCAGGTGTTCCCGATACCAAGGATAGAAGAAATTCTGGATCAATTGGGACACAGTAGATATTTTTCTACACTTGATTTAGCGAGTGGCTACCACCAAGTTCTGGTTCTGGTTCTGGATACCCAAGATAAGCAGAAAACCGCGTTCAGCACCGGTTTGGGGCATTATGAGTTTAATAGAAGGCCGTTTGGATTAACAGGAGCACCGGCTACCTTCCAAAGGCTAATGAACCATGTGCTAACAGGCTTGCAAGGGTTAGATTGTTTTGCGTTGCCAATTAACAAGTTGCTACGAAAAGAGGCAAAGTTCGAATGGACAGAGAGATGTCAGCAAGCATTCGAGGGGCTAAAAGAAATAATTAGCTCGCCACCGATTTTGGCGTACCCCGACTTTGAGCAATCTTTTTTGTTGCCCACTGATGCTAGCAATGAAGCATTAGGGGCAGTATTGTCACAAGGGGAAGTCGGTAATGACCGACCAATAGCCTTCGCAAGCAGAGCGCTTAGCGATACGGAGAAAAGATACTCCACAATAGAAAAGGAATTTCTAGCCATAGTATGGGCTACGAAGAATTTTAGGGCATATCTGCTAGGACGCCCGTTTAAGATATACACTGATCACCAGCCGTTGAGAGGCATAGCTAACTTGAAAGACCAAACGTCTAGGCTAGCCAGGTTCAGACACAAATTGTCTGAGTATGATTTTGAAATCATATACAAACCTGGGAAAAAGAATCTGAATGCCGATGCACTCAGCAGAGTACCGCAGGCACAGAAGGTATCAGTAGTGCAAACGAGGGCCAAGGCACGGTCAGATAAGGAGAAGGCCGAGAGAATTCTAGGGGATAAAATTGATGCAACAAGAAATGTTAGCAATGCAGGTGACGCTGCTAATGAACAAAGAGCCAGAAGTGTGGAATGTCTGAAGGATATAAAGGATATCCAGGCTGTGTTAAAGGGTTTCCATGATTCACCTCTAGGTGGACACCAGGGATTCTGGAAAACCCATGACAGTATTAGGCGAGTATACGGATGGAAAGGTATGCTCAAAGACATAAAAAAATATGTAAGAAGTTGCCCAAAGTGCCAGGCCAACAAAAGTTCAAGGCTAACCAAGATGCCCATGGTGTTAACTGACACACCAAAACAACCATTTGATAAAGTTCATATGGATATTGTAGGTATTTTACCTGAGACTGTTTCGGGCAATAAATACATTTTGACGTTCCAAGATGATTTCTCAAAGTATATGGCGTGCGTGGCTATACCTGATGCGGAAGCAGGTACGGTAGCCAAGGCATTCTTTGATGAAATTATAGCACGTTACAACATACCTAAGGTTTTGATAACCGACAATGGTTCTAATTTTGTATCGAAACTGTTCTCGGAAACATGTAAAATGCTGGGAATCAAGAAGTTGCACATAACACCATATCATCCACAGGCGAATGGCTCACTGGAACGTAGTCATCGACCTCTGGCCGAGTACTTGCGCAGTTTTGCCAAGGAAGACGGCTCGAATTGGGATCAATGGTTAACCACTGCAATGCATGTACACAATAATACGGTACATGTATCAACGAAGCAAACTCCGTTCAGGACGCTCTACGGGTTTGATTTTAATATGCCAGCAAATCTGAAGCGCAAATGTGCGCCAGTGTACAATGCTGATGACCCGAATAAAGTGCAAAAGTATCAGCTACAGCGAGCGCACGAGCTGGTCAGAGAAAACCAGGATTGCGCTAAACGAGTAGCCAGGTAGGCCTATAACAAGGTACTAAACCCAGTCGTTTTGAAAAATGTGCTTATTCTGCACTATGGCCGAACGAAGCACAGTACGGAAAAATAGTTTTTAATATTAAATGATAAATATTGCACGTAATTTAAAAATAAAATAAAATAATAAGACAGTCGTGGGTAAATAATATAAAACTTAACTTCAAATATGTACATACATATGTACATACGGCGGTGTATGCACTGAATTTTGACGCTTGAGCGTTAACGACAGGCAACGGAACTGCGGGTGAAGTAAATATATTTGTATGTAACTGTATAATGTACAGAATGAATGTACGAGGGAATATTTAAAGAAGTAAGTATTCTAGTTATAGGAATTGGGAATTGCAGATACTGCAGAAGGCTATATGTAAATATACTCGTAGATAGGTTTTTACTGTTTATTGATTAGGAAATTAGCGTATGGAAATTTGAATAAATGTATATGTTGGGATATAAAAAAAAAGTATAGGTTGATTGGGAAAATAAGCAATTAATTCTAGGTAATTTAAAGCGCCTTGAATGTATGTATGTATTCATATACGGGCTGATTACAGGATGGAAAATAGAATCGTTAATGGATATATACATATCAGGCTAGAAGTAAATTTAAATAAAAAGTAATTGTAAGCGATGAAAGGTATAGTCATGCAATGGACAAAGTTTTGACACAAACGGGATTATTTTGTATAATCTGGTTTTTGTCGGAGGGCCAATGAATTGGTTCAAAGTTGAAATGAGTGATAACTCACGTGTTGAAAAAGAGCACGAAAAATTAATCAGAGCAAAACTGATGCCCTATGTATATGGCTATGAAAACGCATAGTCCAGTCCTCTTTTCCTCCAGGATACGGTAGCGAATCCGATAATGTGAGGGGAGAAGACGAGTGGATGGCAAATTGAATGATATAGCATTCAATTATGAAAAAAAGCATGTTGTAGAAATATTGTTTTTTGGAATAGATTATGTTTAAGAAAAGTTATAAATTAAAAAATTATAATCTGTGCAAAGTTCACATTAGAATCAAAAGCAGTTTAGAAAATAATTAGAGTTACAAAAATTAATTATTTAAAATATAAATTTGTAATAAAAAAAAAAACAAAAATCATACTAATTTGGAAAATTATACCCAAGAGTATATATAGTACATATAGTGTATTTATTTAAATGTTATATAATTTTTAAATTCATTTATTAAGTTGACTTTGAAATGTTCGGCAAAAATTATAACATAGAAGAAATATCAAACTAAAATGTATACTAGAAAATTAAGAAAATTATTATAGGTGTTCTCTATATAGCTCTGATGATGTGAAGCGAAGCAGGAAGTTCCGGGAACAGCGGTATCGGAAAGCGGTGCGGACTAAAAGACCAACGTAGTATTCGGAAAGATGCGTTTTTGAAAAACAAAGATTTTTGGCAGTTATCTAAGGTTTGTGACCCCAAAGATGCCAACATATTAGATTGGGGATGAATGGCAACGGATGTAATTTTAATTTTGCGAAACCACCACCAAATATAATAAGCAGAGGAAATTTGGCTCACGGAAGTTAATTGCTTCATTGAAGTGTATGTCCAATCTAGAGTATGAACATATGGAATATGATTTACATAGAAAATATGATTTAATACAAGAGGACACAGAGACTGGTTACGATCAGAGTACACCAATTACGTCATTAAATGTGTGTCTCAGAGAAATACCGATTGTCTCCACATCAAAGCCAAACGATGTCAAATACCATTATGAGGAAGCTCAAGAGAAACACTTCCACCATAAAACGCATTGCTGCCAAGGAAGAAGATGTATTGTAATCTCTCATGTGTTCCAAATGTTTTTTTTACAAGTAGAATACTATAAGCAGAGGCAGTACCACTTACAGCCGTGGGGCACACTACATAAATGGATAGAAGAAGGCCACTAAAAGTAAAGTTTTAATGGCAAACCAGATCGCCAACCTATAACATCTTTGTACGTACTGATCCAGAAAGAAGGGAGGGGTATGCAGAGTTCATCGAGGGATTTCACTCCGTCAACGGCAGCCGTCAACCGGATCAGCAGTTAGCAGAAGTATAACGTAATATTTTAGATATAAATATCATAGTAGAATATAAGATCTTAAGTATAGGATTAATTGTATTATCGCTAGTTGTCGAAAATTGTATATACGCCAGTGAGAAAAGAGTCGATGAAAGACCAAATATAAAAAGGGGAATATAAAAAAAAAGATAGAAATAAAAGAACAGAATAAAACAAAGAAAAAAAAGAAGAAAAAAAAATATAGAAATAAAGGAACAAAATAAAACAAAAGAGGAAAAAAGAAAAGAACTCAAAAGTAAAAAGAAAAGAATACAACAATTGAACCCAAATAAGGCGAATTTGAAAAAAGAAAAAAACTATACATATGTACTATAGGTTTAAGAAAATGCACAGATAGTTTAAAGTGCAGAAAAGAGAAAAATATTGTAAAGATTCATTAGAAGTTAGTTGCACTAACTTCTTTTAGAAAGAGGGGAGGAATGTTGTGAGCTAGAATCAAGCTGCCTGCGCGTAGTGTCTCACATCATCGACTCCTAACAGATGCCACACATTCTGTGTGATTAGCATGTGTTAAAGTTACTTAAGAAAGCACATATTTCTAGGGTGCGAGTACTTAGAATTAATATTACCTATGTAATATTTATTATGTAAACTTTTAGGGTGCTACAGTTTTGCAGTCGAGCCACCGAAGGGCATTCAAAGTTAGAATGCACCATCAACATTTCAGATTGGCGTAGGTCAGTTGGCTTGACCAACTGACACCAATTAAATGCGAAACTGGAACACCAGAAAGGTTTTTGTATTGTAATTATGAATTGTAAATAGTATATAAGAGTTAGTATTCTAAGTAATAAAGGCTGGTTATTTTAAACGTAAAAAGAGTGCAGTGATTATTTAACGAAGTGGTTTAGGCTTTTCAGATACACGCGCGCAGCAGAAGGGCGTCCCCCGTCAAACAAGGACAATACCCCAACAACAATCAAATGCTTGTAACTTTTTACTGGAGCGTTATAAAATCTTGAAAGTTTGTAAAAATAAAGGACTCGAGCCTCTTATCAATTTAAGCTATCGCTCATAGCTATGCTACCCTTGAGTCCCAAATCAAAAACTGATAAAACTTCAAATGGCCCTAACTTTTATATGGTTCATCCTATACCTTCCAAAGTTTGCAACATTTAAATGCTTGTAACTTTTTACTGCAGCGTCATAAAACCTTGAAATTTTGTGACAATAAAGTACTCGAGCCTCTTGTCAATTGAAGCTATCGCTCATAGCTATGCAACCCTTGAGTCCCAAATCAAATACTGATAAAACTTCAAATGGCCCTAACTTCTATATGGTGCGTCCTATACCTACCGAAGTTTGCAACATTCAAATGCTTGCAACTTTATACTGGAGCGTCAAAAAATCTTGAAATTTTGTGACAATAAAGTACTCGAGCCTCTTGTCAATTTAAGCTATCGCTCATAGCTATGCAACCCTTGAGTCCCAAATCAAACACTGATAAAACTTCAAATGGCCCTAACTTCTATATGGTGCGTCCTATACCTACCGAAGTTTGCAACATTCAAATGCTTGTAACTTTTTACTGGAGTGTCATAAAATCTTGAAATTTTGTGAAAATGAAGTACTCGAGCCTCTTATCAATTTAAGCTATCGCTCATAACTATGCAACCCTTGAGTCCCAAATTAAACACTGATAAAACTTCAAATGGTCCTAATTTCTCTACGGAGCGTCCAATACCTATCAAGGTATGCAACATTCAAATGCTTGTCACTTTTTACTGGAGCGTCATAAAATCTTGAAATTTTGTAAAAATAAAGGACTCGAGCCTCTTATCAATTTAAGCTATCGCTCATAGCTATGCTACCCTTGAGTCCCAAATCAAACACTGATAAAACTTCAAATGGCCCTAACTTTTATATGGTTCGTCCTATACCTTCCAAAGTTTGCAACATTTAAATGCTTGTAACTTTTTACTGCAGCGTCATAAAACCTTGAAATTTTGTGACAATAAAG
The DNA here is from genome assembly GCA_920105625.2 of Clusia tigrina. Lineage (NCBI taxonomy): Eukaryota > Metazoa > Arthropoda > Insecta > Diptera > Clusiidae > Clusia > Clusia tigrina. The sequence continues at coordinate 93,614 of CAKKTE020000025.1, forward strand.
TACTCGAGCCTCTTGTCAATTTAAGCTATCGCTCATAGCTATGCAACCCTTGAGTCCCAAATCAAATACTGATAAAACTTCAAATGGCCCTAACTTCTATATGGTGCGTCCTATACCTACCGAAGTTTGCAACATTCAAATGCTTGCAACTTTATACTGGAGCGTCAAAAAATCTTGAAATTTTGTGACAATAAAGTACTCGAGCCTCTTGTCAATTTAAGCTATCGCTCATAGCTATGCAACCCTTGAGACCCAAATCAAATACTGATAAAACTTCAAATGGCCCTAACTTCTATATGGTGCGTCCTATACCTACCGAAGTTTGCAACATTCAAATGCTTGCAGCTTTTTACTGGAGCGTCATAAAATCTTGAAATTTTGTGAAAATAAAGTACTCGAGCCTATTATCAATTTAAGCTATCGCTCATAACTATGCAACCCTTGAGTCCCAAATCAAACACTGATAAAACTTCAAATGGTCCTAATTTCTCTACGGAGCGTCCAATACCTATCAAGGTATGCAACATTCAAATGCTTGTAACTTTTTACTGGAGCGTCATAAAATCTTGAAATTTTGTGACAATAAAGTACTCGAGCCTCTTGTCAATTTAAGCTATCGCTCATAGCTATGCAACCCTTGAGTCCGAAATCAAACACTGATAAAACTTCAAATGTCCCCAACTTCTATATGGTGCGTCCTATACCTACCAAAGTTTGCAACATTTAAATGCTTGTAACTTTTTACTGGAGAGTTATAAAACCTTGAAATTTTGTGACAATGAAGTACTCGAGCCTCTTATCAATTTCATCTATCGCTCATAACTATGTTACCCTTGAGTCTCAAATCAAACAAATTCAAATGGCCCTAACTTCTCTACGGAGCGTCCTATACCTATCAAAGTTTGCAACATTCGCATGCTTGTAACTTTTTACTGGAGCGTCATAAAATCTTGAAATTTTGTGAAAATAAAGTACTCGAGCCTCTTATCAATTTAAGCTATCGCTCATAGCTATGCAACCCTTGAGTCCCAAATCAAATACTGATAAAACTTCAAATGGCCCTAACTTCTATATGGTGCGTCCTATACCTACCGAAGTTTGCAACATTCAAATGCTTGCAGCTTTTTACTGGAGCGTCATAAAATCTTGAAATTTTGTGAAAATAAAGTACTCGAGCCTATTATCAATTTAAGCTATCGCTCATAACTATGCAACCCTTGAGTCCCAAATTAAACATTGATAAAACTTCAAATGGTCCTAATTTCTCTACGGAGCGTCCAATACCTATCAAGGTATGCAACATTCAAATGCTTGTCACTTTTTACTGCAGCGTTATAAAATCTTGAAATTTTGTAAAAATAAAGGACTCGAGCCTCTTATCAATTTAAGCTATCGCTCATAGCTATGCTACCCTTGAGTCCCAAATCAAAAACTGATAAAACTTCAAATGGCCCTAACTTTTATATGGTTCATCCTATACCTTCCAAAGTTTGCAACATTTAAATGCTTGTAACTTGTTACTGCAGCGTCATAAAACCTTGAAATTTTGTGACAATAAAGTACTCGAGCCTCTTGTCAATTGAAGCTATCGCTCATAGCTATGCAACCCTTGAGTCCCAAATCAAATACTGATAAAACTTCAAATGGCCCTAACTTCTATATGGTGCGTCCTATACCTACCGAAGTTTGCAACATTCAAATGCTTGCAACTTTATACTGGAGCGTCAAAAAATCTTGAAATTTTGTGACAATAAAGTACTCGAGCCTCTTGTCAATTGAAGCTATCGCTCATAGCTATGCAACCCTTGAGTCCCAAATCAAATACTGATAAAACTTCAAATGGCCCTAACTTCTATATGGTGCGTCCTATACCTACCGAAGTTTGCAACATTCAAATGCTTGCAACTTTATACTGGAGCGTCAAAAAATCTTGAAATTTTGTGACAATAAAGTACTCGAGCCTCTTGTCAATTTAAGCTATCGCTCATAGCTATGCAACCCTTGAGTCCCAAATCAAATACTGATAAAACTTCAAATGGCCCTAACTTCTATATGGTGCGTCCTATACCTACCGAAGTTTGCAACATTCAAATGCTTGCAGCTTTTTACTGGAGCGTCATAAAATCTTGAAATTTTGTGAAAATAAAGTACTCGAGCCTATTATCAATTTAAGCTATCGCTCATAACTATGCAACCCTTGAGTCCCAAATCAAACACTGATAAAACTTCAAATGGTCCTAATTTCTCTACGGAGCGTCCAATACCTATCAAGGTATGCAACATTCAAATGCTTGTCACTTTTTACTGCAGCGTTATAAAATCTTGAAATTTTGTAAAAATAAAGGACTCGAGCCTCTTATCAATTTAAGCTATCGCTCATAGCTATGCTACCCTTGAGTCCCAAATCAAACACTGATAAAACTTCAAATGGCCCTAACTTTTATATGGTTCGTCCTATACCTTCCAAAGTTTGCAACATTTAAATGCTTGTAACTTTTTACTGCAGCGTCATAAAACCTTGAAATTTTGTGACAATAAAGTACTCGAGCCTCTTGTCAATTTAAGCTATCGCTCATAGCTATGCAACCCTTGAGTCCCAAATCAAATACTGATAAAACTTCAAATGGCCCTAACTTCTAAATGGTGCATCCTATACCTACCGAAGTTTGCAACATTCAAATGCTTGTAACTTTATACTGGAGCGTCAAAAAATCTTGAAATTTTGTGACAATAAAGTACTCGAGCCTCTTGTCAATTTAAGCTATCGCTCATAGCTATGCAACCCTTGAGTCCCAAATCAAATACTGATAAAACTTCAAATGGCCCTAACTTCTATATGGTGCGTCCTATACCTACCGAAGTTTGCAACATTCAAATGCTTGCAGCTTTTTACTGGAGCGTCATAAAATCTTGAAATTTTGTGAAAATAAAGTACTCGAGCCTATTATCAATTTAAGCTATCGCTCATAACTATGCAACCCTTGAGTCCCAAATCAAACACTGATAAAACTTCAAATGGTCCTAATTTCTCTACGGAGCGTCCAATACCTATCAAGGTATGCAACATTCAAATGCTTGTAACTTTTTACTGGAGCGTCATAAAATCTTGAAATTTTGTGACAATAAAGTACTCGAGCCTCTTGTCAATTTAAGCTATCGCTCATAGCTATGCAACCCTTGAGTCCGAAATCAAACACTGATAAAACTTCAAATGTCCCCAACTTCTATATGGTGCGTCCTATACCTACCAAAGTTTGCAACATTTAAATGCTTGTAACTTTTTACTGGAGCGTCATAAAATCTTGAAATTTTGTGAAAATAAAGTACTCGAGCCTCTTATGAATTTAAGCTATCGCTCATAGCTATGCTACCCTTGAGTCCCAAATCAAACACTTATAAAGCTTCAAATGGCCCTTACTTCTGTACGGTCCGTCCAATACATTTCAAAGTTTGCAATATTCAAATGCTTGTAACTTTTTACTGGAGCGTCCTAAAATCTTGAAATTTTGTGACAATAAAGTAATCGAGCCTCTTGTCAATTTAAGCTATCGCTCATAGCTACGCAACCCTTGAGTCCCAAATCAAACACTGATAAAACTTCAAATGGACCTAACTTGTATATGGTGCGTCCTACACCTATCAAAGTTTGCAACATTCAAATGCTAGTAACTTTATAATGGAGCGTCAAAAATTCTTGAAATTTTGTGACAATAAAGTACTCGAGCCTCTTGTCAATTTAAGCTATCGCTCATAGCTATGCTACCCTTGAGTCCCAAATCAAACTCTGATAAACCTTCAAATGGCCCTAACGTTTACACGGTGCGTCCTACACCTATCAAAGCTTGCAACATTCAAATGCTTGTAACTTTTTACTGGAGCGTCATAAAATCTTGAAATTTTGTGAAAATAAAGTACTCGAGCCTCATATCAATTTAAGCTATCGCTCATAGCTATGCTACCCTTGAATCCCAAATCAAACACTGATAAAACTTCAAATGGTCGTAACTTCTCTATGGAGCGTCCTATACCTATAAAGTTTTGCAATATTCAAATGCTTGCAACTTTTTACTGGAGCGTCATAAAATCTTGAAATTTTGTGAAAATAAAGTACTCGAGCCTCTTATCAATTTAAGCTATCGCTCATAGCTATGCAACCCTTGAGTCCCAAATCAAACACTGATAAAACTTCAAATGTACCTAACTTCTTTACGGTGCATGCTACACCTATCAAAGTTTGCAACATTCAAATGCTTGTAACTTTATACTGGAGCGTCAAAAAATCTTGAAATTTTGTTACAAGAAAGTACTCGCGCCTCTTGTCAATTTAAGCTATCGCTCATAGCTATGCTACCCTTGAGTCCCAAATCAAACACTGATAAAACTTCAAATGGTCCTAATTTCTCTACGGAGCGTCCTATACCTATCAAGGTTTGCAACATTCGAATGCTTGTCATTTTTTACTGGAGCGTCATAAAACCTTGAAATTTTGTGACAATAAAGTACTCGAGCCTCTTACCAATTTAAGCTATCGCTCATAGCTATGCTACACTTGAGTCCATACTAAAACGCTGATAAAACTTCAAATGGCCCTAACTTCTGTACGGTGCGTCCAATACTTTTCAAAGTTTGCAACAATCAAATGCTTGTAACTTTTTACTGGAGAGTCATAAAATCTTGGAAATTTGTGACAATAAAGTACTTGAGCCTCTTGTAAATTTAAGCTATCGCTCATAGCTATGCTACCCTTGAGTGCCAAATCAAACACTGATAAAACGTCAAATGGTCCTAACTTCTCTACGGAGCGTCCTATACCTATCAAGGTTTGCAATATTCAAATGCTTGTAACTTTTTACTGGAGCGTCATAAAATCTTGAATTTTTTTGATGTGTACTCGAGCCTCTAATCAATTTAAGCTATCGCTCATAGCTATTCAACCCTAGAGTCCCAAATCAAACACTGATAAAAATTGAAATAACTTCTATACGGTGCGCCCTACACCTATCAAAGTTTGCAACATTCAAATGCTTGTAATTTTATACTGATGCGTCAAAAAATCTTGAAATTTAGTGACAATAAAGTACTTGAGCCTCTTGTAAATTTAAGCTATCGCTCATAGCTATGCAACCCTTGAGTCCCAAATCAAACACTGATAAAACTTCAAATGGCTCTAACTTCTGTACGGTGAGTCCAATACCTTTCAAAGTTTGCAATAATCAAATGCTTGTAACTTTTTACTGGAGAGTCATAAAATCTTGAAATTTTGTGACAATAAAGTAATCGAGCCTCTTGTCAATTTAAGCTATCGCTCATAGCTATTCAACCCTTGAGTCCCAGATGAAACACTGTTAAAACTTCAAATGGATCTAACTTCTATACGGTGCGTCCTACACCTATCAAAGTTTGCAACATTCAAATGCTTGTAACTTTTTACTGAAGCTTCATAAAATCTAGAAGGTTTGTAAAAATAAAGTACTCAAGCCTCATATCAATTTAAGCTATCACTCATAGCGACGATACCCTTGAGTCCCAAATCATACACTGATAAAACTATAAATGACCCTAACTTCTACACGGTGCGTCCTACAGCTATAAAAGTTTGCAACATTCAAATACTTGTAACTTTTTACTGGAGCGTCAAAAAATCTTGAAATTTTGTGACAATAAAGTACTTGAGCTTCTTGTCAATTTAAGCTATCGCTCATACCTATGCTACCCTTGAGTCCCAAATCAAACACAAATAAAACTTCAAATTGCCCTAACTTGTATACGGAGCGTTCTACACCTATCAAAGTTTGCAACATTCTAATGCTTGTAACTTTTTACTGGAGCGTCATAAAATCTTGAAATTTTGTGAAAATAAAGTACTCGAACCTCATATCAATTTAAGATATCGCTCATAGCTATGCTACCCTTGAGTCCCAAATCAAACACTGATAAAACTACAAATGGCCCTAACTTCTCTACGGAGCGTCCTATACCTACCAAAGTTTGCAACATTTAAATGCTTTTAACTTTTTAATGGAGCGTCATAAAACCTTAAAATTTTGTGAAAATAAAGTACTCGAGCCTCTTATCAATTTAAGCTATCGCCCATAGCTATTCAACACTTGAGTCCCAAATCAAACACTGATAAAACTTCAAATGAACCTAACTTCTATACGGTGCGTCCTACACCTGTCAAAGTTTGCAACATTCAAATGGTTGTATCTTTATACTGGAGCGTCAAAAAATCTTGGAATTTTGTGACAATAAAGTACTTGAGCCTCTTATCAATTTAAGCTATCGCTCATAGCTACGCTACCCTTGAGTCCCAAATCAAACACTGATAAAACTACAAATGGTCCTAACTTCTCTACGGAGCGTCCTATACCTACCAAAGTTTGCAACATTTAAATGCTTGTAACTTTTTACTGGAGCGTCAAAAAAACTTGAAATTTTGTGAAAATAAAGTACTCGAGCCTCATATCAATTGAAGCTATCGCTCATAGCTATGCTACCCTTGAGTCCCAAATCACACACTGATAAAACTTCAAATGGTCCTAACTTCTCTATGGAGCATCCTATACCTATCAAAGTTTGCAACAATCAAATGCTTGTAATTTTTTACTGGAGCGTCATAAAATCTTGAAATTTTGTGAAAATAAAGTACTCGAGCCTCTTATCAATTTAAGCTATCGCTCATAGCTATGCTACCCTTGAGTCCCAAATCAAACACTGATAAAACTTCAAATGGCCCTAACTTCCATATGGTGCGTCGTATATCTTCCAAAGCTTGCAACATTTAAATGCTTGTAACTTTTTACTGGAGCGTCATAAAACCTTGAAAGTTTGTGACACTAAAGTGCTCGAGCTTCTTGTCAATTTAAGCTATCGCTCATGGCTATGGACACCTTGAGTCCCAAATCAAACTCTGATAACACTTCAAATGGCCCTAACTTCCATATGGTGCGTCCTATACCTATCAAAGTTTGCAACATTCAAATGCTTGAAAGTTTATACTGGAGCGTCAAAAAATCTTGAAATTTTGTGACAATAAAGTACTTGAGCCTATTGTCAATTTAAGCTATCGCTCATAGCTATGCTACCCTTGAGTCCGAAATCAAACACTAATAACACTTCAAATGGCCCTAACTTCTATACGGTGCGTCCTACACCTATCAAAGTTTGCAACATTCAAATGCTTGTAACTTTTTACTGAAGCGTCATAAAATCTAGAAGGTTTGTAAAAATAAAGTACTCAAGCCTCATATCAATTTAAGCTATCACTCATAGCGACGATACCCTTGAGTCCCAAATCATACACTGATAAAACTATAAATGACCCTAACTTCTACACGGTGCGTCCTACAGCTATAAAAGTTTGCAACATTCAAATACTTGTAACTTTTTACTGGAGCGTCAAAAAATCTTGAAATTTTGTGACAATAAAGTACTTGAGCTTCTTGTCAATTTAAGCTATCGCTCATACCTATGCTACCCTTGAGTCCCAAATCAGACACAAATAAAACTTCAAATTGCCCTAACTTGTATACGGAGCGTCCTACACCTATCAAAGTTTGCAACATTCTAATGCTTGTAACTTTTTACTGGAGCGTCATAAAATCTTGAAATTTTGTGAAAATAAAGTACTCGAACCTCATATCAATTTAAGATATCGCTCATAGCTATGCTACCCTTGAGTCCCAATTCAAAAACTGATAAAACTTCAAATGGTCCTAACTTCTCTACAGTGCGTCCTATACCTATCAAAATTTGCAACAATCAAATGCTTGTAACTTTTTACTGGAGCGTCATAAAATCTTGAATTTTTGTGACAAGAAAGTATTCGAGCCTCTTGTCAATTTAAGCTATCGCTCATAGCTATTCAACCCTTGAGTCACAAATCAAACACTGATAAAACTTCAAATGGACCTAACTTCTATACGGTGCGTCCTACACCTGTCAAAGTTTGCAACATTCAAATGGTTGTAACTTTATACTGGACCGTCAAAAAATCTTGGAATTTTGTGACAATAAAGTACTTGAGCCTCTTATCAATTTAAGCTATCGCTCATAGCTATGCTACCGTTGAGTTCCAAATCAAACACTGATAAAACTTCAAATGGCCCTAACTTTTATATGGTGCCTCCTATACCTTCCAAAGTTTGCAACATTTAAATGCTTGTAACTTTTTACTGGAGCGTCATAAAACCTTGAAATTTTGTGACACTAAAGTGCTCGAGCTTCTTGTTAATTTAAGCTATCGCTCATGGCTATGCACACCTTGAGTTCCAAATCAAACTCTGATAACACTTCAAATGGCCCTAACTTCTATATGGTGCGTCCTATACCTATCAAAGTTTGCAACATTCAAATGCTTGAAAGTTTATACTGGAGCGTCAAAAAATCTTGAAATTTTGTGACAATAAAGTACTTTAGCCTCTTGTCAATTTAAGCTATCGCTTATAGCCATGCTACCCTTGAGTCCGAAATCAAACACTAATAAAACTTCAAATGGCCCTAACTTTTATACGGTGCGTCCTAAACCTATCAAAGTTTGCAACATTCAAATGCTTGTAACTTTTTACTGAAGCGTCATAAAATCTAGAAGGTTTGTGAAAATAAAGTACTCAAGCCTCATATCAATTTAAGCTATCGCTCATAGCGACGATACCCTTGAGTCCCAAATCATACACTGATAAAACTACAAATGACCCTAACTTCTACACGGTGCGTCCTACACCTATAAAAGTTTGCAACATTCAAATGCTTGTAACTTTTTACTGGAGCGTCATAAAATGTTGAAATTTTGTGAAAATAAAGTACTCGAGCCTCATATCAATTTAAGCTATCGCTCATAGCTATGCTACCCTTGAGTCCCAAATCAAACACTGATAAAACTTCAAATGGCCCTAACTTCCATATGGTGCGTCCTATACCTTCCAAAGTTTGCAACATTTAAATGCTTGTAACTTTTTACTGGAGCGTCATAAAACCTTGAAATTTTGTGACACTAAAGTGTTCGAGCTTCTTGTCAATTTAAGCTATCGCTCATGGCTATGCACACCTTGAGTCCCACATCAAACTCTGATAACACTTCAAATGGCCCTAACTTCTATATGGTGCGTCCTATACCTATCAAAGTTTGCAACATTCAAATGCTTGAAAGTTTATACTGGAGCGTCAAAAAATCTTGAAATTTTGTGACAATAAAGTACTTGAGCCTCTTGTCAATTTAAGCTATCGCTCATAGCTATGCTACCCTTGAGTCCGAAATCAAACACTAATAAAACTTCACATGGCCCTAACTTCTATACGGTGCGTCCTACACCATCATCAAAGTTTGCAACATTCAAATGCTTGTAACTTTTTACTGAAGCGTCATAAAATCTAGAAGGTTTGTGAAAATAAAGTACTCAAGCCTCATATCAATTTAAGCTATCGCTCATAGCGACGATACCCTTGAGTCCCAAATCATACACTGATAAAACTACAAATGACCCTAACTTCTACACGGTGCGTCCTACACCTATAAAAGTTTGCAACATTCAAATGCTTGTAACTTTTTACTGGAGCGTCATAGAATGTTGAAATTTTGTGAAAATAAAGTACTCAAGCCTCATATCAATTTAAGCTATCGCTCATAGCTACGATACCCTTGAGTCCCAAATCATACACTGATAAAACTACAAATGGTCCTAACTTCTCTACGGAGCGTCCTATACCTATCAAGCTTTGCAACATTCAAATGCTTGTAACTTTTTACTGGAGCGTCATAAAATCTTCAAATTTTGTGAAAATGAAATACTCGAGCCTCTTATCAATTTAAGCTATCGCTCATAGCTATGCTACCCTTGAGTCCCAAATCAAACACTAATAAAACTTCAAATGGCCCTAACTTCTATACGGTGCTTCCTACACCTATCAAAGTTTGCAACATTCAAATGCTTGTAACTTTTTACTGGAGCGTCATAAAATCTTGAAATTTTGTGAAAATAAAGTACTCGAGCCTCATATCAATTTAAGCTATCGCTCATAGCTATGCTACCCTTGAGTCCCAAATCACTGATAAAACTTCAAATGGTCCTAACTTCTCTACGGAGCGTCCTATACCTATCAACGTTTGCAACATTCAAATGCTTGTAACTTTTTACTGGAGCGTCATAAAATCTAGAAAGTTTGTGAAAATAAAGTACTCGAGCCTCTTATCAATTTAAGCTATGGCTTATAGCTATGCTACCCTTGAGTCCCAAATCAAACACTGATAAAACTTCAAATGGACCTAACTTCTATACGGTGCGTCCTACACCTATCAATGTTTGCAACACTCAAATGCTTTTAACTTTTTACAGGAGCGTCATAAAATCTTGAAATTTTGTGACAATAAAGTACTCGAGCCTCATATCAATTTAAGCTATCGCCCATAGCTATGCTACCCTTGAGTCCCAAATCAAACACTGATAAAACTTCAATTGGACCTAACTTCTATACGGTGCGTCCTACACCTATCAATGTTTGCAACACTCAAATGCTTTTAACTTTTTACAGAAGCGTCATAAAATCTTGAAACTTTGTGAAAATAAAGAACTCGAACCTCATATCAATTTAAGCTATCGCTCATAGCTATGCTACCCTTGAGTCCCAAATCAATCACTGATAAAACTTCAAATGTTCCTAACTTCTATACGGAGCGTCCTATACCTACTAAAGTTTGCAACATTTAAATGCTTGTAACTTTTTAATGGAGCGTCATAAAACCTTAAAATTTTGTGAAAATAAAGTACTCGAGCCTCTTATCAATTTAAGCTATCGCCCATAGCTATTCAACCCTTGAGTTTTAAATCAAACACTGATAAAACTTCAAATGAACCTAACTTCTATACGGTGCGTCCTACACCTGTCAAAGTTTGCAACATTCAAATGGTTGTATCTTTATACTGGAGCGTCAAAAAATCTTGGAATTTTGTGACAATAAAGTACTTGAGCCTCTTATGAATTTAAGCTATCGCTCATAGCTACGCTACCCTTGAGTCCCAAATCAAACACTGATAAAACTACAAATGGTCCTAACTTCTCTACGGAGCGTCCTATACCTACCAAAGTTTGCAACATTTAAATGCTTGTAACTTTTTACTGGAGCGTCAAAAAAACTTGAAATTTTGTGAAAATAAAGTACTCGAGCCTCATATCAATTGAAGCTATCGCTCATAGCTATGCTACCCTTGAGTCCCAAATCACACACTGATAAAACTCCAAATGGTCCTAACTTCTCTATGGAGCATCCTATACCTATGAAAGTTTGCAACAATCAAATGCTTGTAACTTTTTACTGGAGCGTCATAAAATCTTGAAATTTTGTGAAAATAAAGTACTCGAGCCTCTTATCAATTTAAGCTATCGCTCATAGCTATGCTACCCTTGAGTCCCAAATCAAACACTGATAAAACTTCAAATGGCCCTAACTTCCATATGGTGCGTCGTATATCTTCCAAAGTTTGCAACATTTAAATGCTTGTAACTTTTTTCTGGAGCGTCATAAAACCTTGAAAGTTTGTGACACTAAAGTGCTCGAGCTTCTTGTCAATTTAAGCTATCGCTCATGGCTATGGACACCTTGAGTCCCAAATCTAACTCTGATAACACTTCAAATGGCCCTAACTTCCATATGGTGCGTCCTATACCTATCAAAGTTTGCAACATTCAAATGCTTGTAAGTTTATACTGGAGCGTCAAAAAATCTTGAAATTTTGTGACAATAAAGTACTTGAGCCTCTTGTCAATTTAAGCTATCGCTCATAGCTATGCTACCCTTGAGTCCGAAATCAAACACTAATAAAACTTCAAATGGCCCTAACTTCTATACGGTGCGTCCTACACCTATCAAAGTTTGCAACATTCAAATGCTTGTAACTTTTTACTGAAGCGTCATAAAATCTAGAACGTTTGTAAAAATAAAGTACTCGAACCTCATATCAATTTAAGATATCGCTCATAGCTATGCTACCCTTGAGTCCCAATTCAAAAACTGATAAAACTTCAAATGGTCCTAACTTCTCTACAGTGCGTCCTATACCTATCAAAATTTGCAACAATCAAATGCTTGTAACTTTTTACTGGAGCGTCATAAAATCTTGAATTTTTGTGACAAGAAAGTATTCGAGCCTCTTGTCAATTTAAGCTATCGCTCATAGCTATTCAACCCTTGAGTCACAAATCAAACACTGATAAAACTTCAAATGGACCTAACTTCTATACGGTGCGTCCTACAGCTGTCAAAGTTTGCAACATTCAAATGCTTGTCACTTTTTACTGGAGCGTCATAAAACCTTGAAATTTTGTGACAATAAAGTACTCGAACCTCTTACCAATTTAAGCTATCGCTCATAGCTATGCTACACGTGAGTCCAAAATAAAACACTGATAAAGCTTCAAATGGCCCTTACTTCTGTACGGTGCGTCCAATACTTTTCAAAGTTTGCAACAATCAAATGCTTGTAACTTTTTACTGGAGCGTCATAAAATCTTGAAATTTTGTGACAATAAAGTACTCGAGCCTCTTGTCAATTTAAGCTATCGCTCATAGCTATGCAACCCTTGAGTCCGAAATCAAACACTGATAAAACTTCAAATGTCCCCAACTTCTATATGGTGCGTCCTATACCTACCAAAGTTTGCAACATTTAAATGCTTGTAACTTTTTACTGGAGAGTTATAAAACCTTGAAATTTTGTGACAATGAAGTACTCGAGCCTCTTATCAATTTCATCTATCGCTCATAACTATGTTACCCTTGAGTCTCAAATCAAACAAATTCAAATGGCCCTAACTTCTCTACGGAGCGTCCTATACCCATCAAAGTTTGCAACATTCGCATGCTTGTAACTTTTTACTGGAGCGTCATAAAATCTTGAAATTTTGTGAAAATAAAGTACTCGAGCCTCTTATCAATTTAAGCTATCGCTCATAGCTATGCTACCCTTGAGTCCCAAATCAAACTCTGATAAACCTTCAAATGGTCGTAACTTCTCTATGGAGCGTCCTATACCTATAAAGTTTTGCAATATTCAAATGCTTGCAACTTTTTACTGGAGCGTCATAAAATCTTGAAATGTTGTGAAAATAAAGTACTCGAGCCTCTTATCAATTTAAGCTATCGCTCATAGCTATGCTACCCTTGAGTCCCAAATCAAACACTTATAAAGCTTCAAATGGCCCTTACTTCTGTACGGTCCGTCCAATACATTTCAAAGTTTGCAATATTCAAATGCTTGTAACTTTTTACTGGAGCGTCCTAAAATCTTGAAATTTTGTGACAATAAAGTAATCGAGCCTCTTGTCAATTTAAGCTATCGCTCATAGCTACGCAACCCTTGAGTCCCAAATCAAACACTGATAAAACTTCAAATGGACCTAACTTGTATATGGTGCGTCCTACACCTATCAAAGTTTGCAACATTCAAATGCTAGTAACTTTATAATGGAGCGTCAAAAATTCTTGAAATTTTGTGACAATAAAGTACTCGAGCCTCTTGTCAATTTAAGCTATCGCTCATAGCTATGCTACCCTTGAGTCCCAAATCAAAATCTGATAAACCTTCAAATGGCCCTAACGTTTACACGGTGCGTCCTACACCTATCAAAGTTTGCAACATTCAAATGCTTGTAACTTTTTACTGGAGCGTCATAAAATCTTGAAATTTTGTGAAAATAAAGTACTCGAGCCTCATATCAATTTAAGCTATCGCTCATAGCTATGCTACCCTTGAATCCCAAATCAAACACTGATAAAACTTCAAATGGTCGTAACTTCTCTATGGAGCGTCCTATACCTATAAAGTTTTGCAATATTCAAATGTTTGCAACTTTTTACTGGAGCGTCATAAAATCTTGAAATTTTGTGAAAATAAAGTACTCGAGCCTCTTACCAATTTAAGCTATCGCTCATAGCTATGCTACACTTGAGTCCATACTAAAACGCTGATAAAACTTCAAATGGCCCTAACTTCTGTACGGTGCGTCCAATACTTTTCAAAGTTTGCAACAATCAAATGCTTGTAACTTTTTACTGGAGAGTCATAAAATCTTGGAAATTTGTGACAATAAAGTACTTGAGCCTCTTGTAAATTTAAGCTATCGCTCATAGCTATGCTACCCTTGAGTGCCAAATCAAACACTGATAAAACGTCAAATGGTCCTAACTTCTCTACGGAGCGTCCTATACCTATCAAGGTTTGCAATATTCAAATGCTTGTAACTTTTTACTGGAGCGTCATAAAATCTTGAATTTTTTTGATGTGTACTCGAGCCTCTTATCAATTTAAGCTATCGCTCATAGCTATTCAACCCTAGAGTCCCAAATCAAACACTGATAAAAATTGAAATAACTTCTATACGGTGCGCCCTACACCTATCAAAGTTTGCAACATTCAAATGCTTGTAATTTTATACTGATGCGTCAAAAAATCTTGAAATTTTGTGACAATAAAGTACTTGAGCCTCTTGTAAATTTAAGCTATCGCTCATAGCTATTCAACCCTTGAGTCCCAGATGAAACACTGTTAAAACTTCAAATGGACCTAACTTCTGTACGGTGAGTCCAATACCTTTCAAAGTTTGCAATAATCAAATGCTTGTAACTTTTTACTGGAGAGTCATAAAATCTTGAAATTTTGTGACAATAAAGTAATCGAGCCTCTTGTCAATTTAAGCTATCGCTCATAGCTACGCTACCCTTGAGTCCCAAATCAAACACTGATAAAACTACAAATGGCCCTAACTTCTCTACGGAGCGTCCTATACCTACCAAAGTTTGCAACATTTAAATGCTTTTAACTTTTTAATGGAGCGTCATAAAACCTTAAAATTTTGTGAAAATAAAGTACTCGAGCCTCTTATCAATTTAAGCTATCGCCCATAGCTATTCAACCCTAGAGTCCCAAATCAAACACTGATAAAACTTCAAATGAACCTAACTTCTATACGGTGCGTCCTACACCTGTCAAAGTTTGCAACATTCAAATGGTTGTATCTTTATACTGGAGCGTCAAAAAGCTTGGAAATTTGGGAAAATAAAGTACTCAAGCCTCATATCAATTTAAACTATCGCTCATAGCTACGCTACCCTTGAGTCCCAAATCAAACACTGATAAAACTACAAATGGCTCTAACTTCTGTACGGTGAGTCCAATACCTTTCAAAGTTTGCAATAATCAAATGCTTGTAACTTTTTACTGGAGAGTCATAAAATCTTGAAATTTTGTGAAAATAAAGTACTCGAGCCTCAAATCAATTTAACCTATCGCTCATAGCTATGCAACCCTTGAGTCCCAAATCAAACACTGATAAAACTTCAAATGGCTCTAACTTCTGTACGGTGAGTCCAATACCTTTCAAAGTTTGCAATAATCAAATGCTTGTAACTTTTTACTGGAGAGTCATAAAATCTTGAAATTTTGTGACAATAAAGTAATCGAGCCTCTTGTCAATTTAAGCTATCGCTCATAGCTATTCAACCCTTGAGTCCCAGATGAAACACTGTTAAAACTTCAAATGGACCTAACTTCTATAAGTTGCGTCCTACACCTATCAAAGTTTGCAACATTCCAATGCTTGTAACTTTTTACTGGAGAGTCATAAAATCTTGAAAATTTGGGAAAATAAAGCACTCAAGCCTCATATCAATTTAACCTATCGCTCATAGCTACGCTACCCTTGAGTCCCAAATCAAACACTGATAAAACTACAAATGGTCTTAACTTCTCTACGGAGCGTCCTATACCTACCAAAGTTTGCAACATTTAAATGCTTTTAACTTTTTAATGGAGCGTCATAAAACCTTAAAATTTTGTGAAAATAAAGTACTCGAGCCTCTTATCAATTTAAGCTATCGCCCATAGCTATTCAACCCTAGAGTCCCAAATCAAACACTGATAAAACTTCAAATGAACCTAACTTCTATACGGTGCGTCCTACACCTGTCAAAGTTTGCAACATTCAAATGGTTGTATCTTTATACTGGAGCGTCAAAAAGCTTGGAATTTTGTGACAATAAAGTACTTGAGCCTCTTATCAATTTAAGCTATCGCTCATAGCTACGCTACCCTTGAGTCCCAAATCAAACACTGATAAAACTACAAATGGTCCTAACTTCTCTACGGAGCGTCCTATACCTACCAAAGTTTGCAACATTTAAATGCTTGTAACTTTTTACTGGAGCGTCAAAAAAACTTGAAAGTTTGTGACACTAAAGTGCTCGAGCTTCTTGTCAATTTAAGCTATCGCTCATGGCTATGGACACCTTGAGTCCCAAATCAAACTCTGATAACACTTCAAATGGCCCTAAGTTCCATATGGTGCGTCCTATACCTATCAAAGTTTGCAACATTCAAATGCTTGAAAGTTTATACTGGAGCGTCAAAAAATCTTGAAATTTTGTGACAATAAAGTACTTGAGCCTATTGTCAATTTAAGCTATCGCTCATAGCTATGCTACCCTTGAGTCCGAAATCAAACACTAATAAAACTTCAAATGGCCCTAACTTCTATACGGTGCGTCCTACACCTGTCAAAGTTTGCAACATTCAAATGGTTGTATCTTTATACTGGAGCATCAAAAAGCTTGGAATTTTGTGACAATAAAGTACTTGAGCCTCTTTTCAATTTAAGCTATCGCTCATAGCTACGCTACCCTTGAGTCCCAAATCAAACACTGATAAAACTACAAATGGTCCTAACTTCTCTACGGAGCGTCCTATACCTACCAAAGTTTGCAACATTTAAATGCTTGTAACTTTTTACTGGAGCGTCAAAAAAACTTGAAATTTTGTGAAAATAAAGTACTCGAGCCTCATATCAATTGAAGCTATCGTTCATAGCTATGCTACCCTTGAGTCCCAAATCACACACTGATAAAACTTCAAATGGTCCTAACTTCTCTATGGAGCATCCTATACCTATCAAAGTTTGCAACAATCAAATGCTTGTAATTTTTTACTGGAGCGTCATAAAATCTTGAAATTTTGTGAAAATAAAGTACTCGAGCCTCTTATCAATTTAAGCTATCGCTCATAGCTATGCTACCCTTGATTCCCAAATCAAACACTTATAAAACTTCAAATGGCCCTAACTTCCATATGGTGCGTCGTATATCTTCCAAAGTTTGCAAAATTTAAATGCTTGTAACTTTTTACTGTAGCGTCATAAAACCTTGAAAGTTTGTGACACTAAAGTGCTCGAGCTTCTTGTCAATTTAAGCTATCGCTCATGGCTATGGACACCTTGAGTCCCAAATCAAACTCTGATAACACTTCAAATGGCCCTAACTTTCATATGGTGCGTCCTATACCTATCAAAGTTTGCAACATTCAAATGCTTGAAAGTTTATACTGGAGCGTCAAAAAATCTTGAAATTTTGTGACAATAAAGTACTCGAGCCTCAAATCAATTTAACCTATCGCTCATAGCTATGCAACCCTTGAGTCCCAAATCAAACACTGATAAAACTTCAAATGGCTCTAACTTCTGTACGGTGAGTCCAATACCTTTCAAAGTTTGCAATAATCAAATGCTTGTAACTTTTTACTGGAGAGTCATAAAATCTTGAAATTTTGTGACAATAAAGTAATCGAGCCTCTTGTCAATTTAAGCTATCGCTCATAGCTATTCAACCCTTGAGTCCCAGATGAAACACTGTTAAAACTTCAAATGGACCTAACTTCTATAAGTTGCGTCCTACACCTATCAAAGTTTGCAACATTCAAATGCTTGTAACTTTTTACTGGAGAGTCATAAAATCTTGAAAATTTGGGAAAATAAAGCACTCAAGCCTCATATCAATTTAACCTATCGCTCATAGCTACGCTACCCTTGAGTCCCAAATCAAACACTGATAAAACTACAAATGGTCTTAACTTCTCTACGGAGCGTCCTATACCTACCAAAGTTTGCAACATTTAAATGCTTTTAACTTTTTAATGGAGCGTCATAAAACCTTAAAATTTTGTGAAAATCAAGTACTCGAGCCTCTTATCAATTTAAGCTATCGCCCATAGCTATTCAACCCTAGAGTCCCAAATCAAACACTGATAAAACTTCAAATGAACCTAACTTCTATACGGTGCGTCCTACACCTGTCAAAGTTTGCAACATTCAAATGGTTGTATCTTTATACTGGAGCGTCAAAAAGCTTGGAATTTTGTGACAATAAAGTACTTGAGCCTCTTATCAATTTAAGCTATCGCTCATAGCTACGCTACCCTTGAGTCCCAAATCAAACACTGATAAAACTACAAATGGTCCTAACTTCTCTACGGAGCGTCCTATACCTACCAAAGTTTGCAACATTTAAATGCTTGTAACTTTTTACTGGAGCGTCAAAAAAACTTGAAATTTTGTGAAAATAAAGTACTCGAGCCTCATATCAATTGAAGCTATCGCTCATAGCTATGCTACCCTTGAGTCCCAAATCACACACTGATAAAACTTCAAATGGTCCTAACTTCTCTATGGAGCATCCTATACCTATCAAAGTTTGCAACAATCAAATGCTTGTAATTTTTTACTGGAGCGTCATAAAATCTTGAAATTTTGTGAAAATAACGTACTCGAGCCTCTTATCAATTTAAGCTATCGCTCATAGCTACGCTACCCTTGAGTCCCAAATCAAACACTGATAAAACTTCAAATGGCCCTAACTTCCATATGGTGCGTCGTATATCTTCCAAAGTTTGCAAAATTTAAATGCTTGTAACTTTTTACTGGAGCGTCATAAAACCTTGAAAGTTTGTGACACTAAAGTGCTCGAGCTTCTTGTCAATTTAAGCTATCGCTCATGGCTATGGACACCTTGAGTCCCAAATCAAACTCTGATAACACTTCAAATGGCCCTAAGTTCCATATGGTGCGTCCTATACCTATCAAAGTTTGCAACATTCAAATGCTTGAAAGTTTATACTGGAGCGTCAAAAAATCTTGAAATTTTGTGACAATAAAGTACTCGAGCCTCAAATCAATTTAACCTATCGCTCATAGCTATGCAACCCTTGAGTCCCAAATCAAACACTGATAAAACTTCAAATGGCTCTAACTTCTGTACGGTGAGTCCAATACCTTTCAAAGTTTGCAATAATCAAATGCTTGTAACTTTTTACTGGAGAGTCATAAAATCTTGAAATTTTGTGACAATAAAGTAATCGAGCCTCTTGTCAATTTAAGCTATCGCTCATAGCTATTCAACCCTTGAGTCCCAGATGAAACACTGTTAAAACTTCAAATGGACCTAACTTCTGTACGGTGCGTCCAATACCTATCAAAGTTTGCAACATTCAAATGCTTGTAACTTTTTACTGGAGAGTCATAAAATCTTGAAAATTTGGGAAAATAAAGCACTCAAGCCTCATATCAATTTAACCTATCGCTCATAGCTACGCTACCCTTGAGTCCCAAATCAAACACTGATAAAACTACAAATGGTCCTAACTTCTCTACGGAGCGTCCTATACCTACCAAAGTTTGCAACATTTAAATGCTTGTAACTTTTTAATGGAGCGTCATAAAACCTTGCAATTTTGTGACAATGAAGTGCTCGAGCCTCTTATCAATTTAAGCTATCGCCCATAGCTATTCAACCCTAGAGTCCCAAATCAAACACTGATAAAACTTCAAATGAACCTAACTTCTATACGGTGCGTCCTACACCTGTCAAAGTTTGCAACATTCAAATGGTTGTATCTTTATACTGGAGCGTCAAAAAGCTTGGAATTTTGTGACAATAAAGTACTTGAGCCTCTTATCAATTTAAGCTATCGCTCATAGCTACGCTACCCTTGAGTCCCAAATCAAACACTGATAAAACTACAAATGGTCCTAACTTCTCTACGGAGCGTCCTATACCTACCAAAGTTTGCAACATTTAAATGCTTGTAACTTTTTACTGGAGCGTCAAAAAAACTTGAAATTTTGTGAAAATAAAGTACTCGAGCCTCATATCAATTGAAGCTATCGCTCATAGCTATGCTACCCTTGAGTCCCAAATCACACACTGATAAAACTTCAAATGGTCCTAACTTCTCTATGGAGCATCCTATACCTATCAAAGTTTGCAACAATCAAATGCTTGTAATTTTTTACTGGAGCGTCATAAAATCTTGAAATTTTGTGAAAATAAAGTACTCGAGCCTCTTATCAATTTAAGCTATTGCTCATAGCTATGCTACCCTTGATTCCCAAATCAAACACTTATAAAACTTCAAATGGCCCTAACTTCCATATGGTGCGTCGTATATCTTCCAAAGTTTGCAAAATTTAAATGCTTGTAACTTTTTACTGTAGCGTCATAAAACCTTGAAAGTTTGTGACACTAAAGTGCTCGAGCTTCTTGTCAATTTAAGCTATCGCTCATGGCTATGGACACCTTGAGTCCCAAATCAAACTCTGATAACACTTCAAATGGCCCTAACTTTCATATGGTGCGTCCTATACCTATCAAAGTTTGAACATTCAAATGCTTGAAAGTTTATACTGGAGCGTCAAAAAATCTTGAAATTTTGTGACAATAAAGTACTTGAGCCTATTGTCAATTTAAGCTATCGCTCATAGCTATGCTACCCTTGAGTCCGAAATCAAACACTAATAAAACTTCAAATGGCCCTAACTTCTATACGGTGCGTCCTACACCTATCAAAGTTTGCAACATTCAAATGCTTGTAACATTTTACTGAAGCGTCATAAAATCTAGAAAGTTTGTAAAAATAAAGTACTCAAGCCTCATATCAATTTAAGCTATCGCTCATAGCGACGATACCCTTGAGTCCCAAATCATACACTGATAAAACTATAAATGACCCTAACTTCTACACGGTGCGTCCTACACCTATCAAAGTTTGCAACATTCTAATGCTTGTAACTTTTTACTGGAGCGTAATAAAATCTTGAAATTTTGTGAAAATAAAGTACTCGAACCTCATATCAATTTAAGATATCGCTCATAGCTATGCTACCCTTGAGTCCCAATTCAAAAACTGATAAAACTTCAAATGGTCCTAACTTCTCTACAGTGCGTCCTATACCTATCAAAATTTGCAACAATCAAATGCTTGTAACTTTTTACTGGAGCGTCATAAAATCTTGAATTTTTGTGACAAGAAAGTATTCGAGCCTCTTGTCAATTTAAGCTATCGCTCATAGCTATTCAACCCTTGAGTCACAAATCAAACACTGATAAAACTTCAAATGGACCTAACTTCTATACGGTGCGTCCTACACCTGTCAAAGTTTGCAACATTCAAATGGTTGTAACTTTATACTGGAGCGTCAAAAAATCTTGGAATTTTGTGACAATAAAGTACTTGAGCCTCTTATCAATTTAAGCTATCGCTCATAGCTATGCTACCCTTGAGTCCCAAATCAAACACTGATAAAACTTCAAATGGCCCTAACTTTTATATGGTGCCTCCTATACCTTCCAAAGTTTGCAACATTTAAATGCTTGTAACTTTTTACTGGAGCGTCATAAAACCTTGAAATTTTGTGACACTAAAGTGCTCGAGCTTCTTGTTAATTTAAGCTATCGCTCATGGCTATGCACACCTTGAGTCCCAAAACAAACTCTGATAACACTTCAAATGGCCCTAACTTCTATATGGTGCGTCCTATACCTATCAAAGTTTGCAACATTCAAATGCTTGAAAGTTTATACTGGAGCGTCAAAAAATCTTGAAATTTTGTGACAATAAAGTACTTGAGCCTCTTGTCAATTTAAGCTATCGCTCATAGCCATGCTACCCTTGAATCCGAAATCAAACACTAATAAAACTTCAAATGGCCCTAACTTTTATACGGTGCGTCCTAAACCTATCAAAGTTTGCAACATTCAAATGCTTGTAACTTTTTACTGAAGCGTCATAAAATCTAGAAGGTTTGTGAAAATAAAGTACTCAAGCCTCATATCAATTTAAGCTATCGCTCATAGCGACGATACCCTTGAGTCCCAAATCATACACTGATAAAACTACAAATGACCCTAACTTCTACACGGTGCGTCCTACACCTATAAAAGTTTGCAACATTCAAATGCTTGTAACTTTTTACTGGAGCGTCATAAAATTTTGAAATTTTGTGAAAATAAAGTACTCGAGCCTCATATCAATTTAAGCTATCGCTCATAGCTATGCTACCCTTGAGTCCCAAATCAAACACTGATAAAACTTCAAATGGCCCTAACTTCCATATGCTGCGTCCTATACCTTCCAAAGTTTGCAACATTTAAATGCTTGTAACTTTTTACCGGAGCGTCATAAAACCTTGAAATTTTGTGACACTAAAGTGTTCGAGCTTCTTGTCAATTTAAGCTATCGCTCATGGCTATGCACACCTTGAGTCCCACATCAAACTCTGATAACACTTCAAATGGCCCTAACTTCTATATGGTGCGTCCTATACCTATCAAAGTTTGCAACATTCAAATGCTTGAAAGTTTATACTGGAGTGTCAAAAAATCTTGAAATTTTGTGACAATAAAGTACTTGAGCCTCTTGTCAATTTAAGCTATCGCTCATAGCTATGCTACCCTTGAGTCCGAAATCAAACACTAATAAAACTTCACATGGCCCTAACTTCTATACGGTGCGTCCTACACCTATCAAAGTTTGCAACATTCAAATGCTTGTAACTTTTTACTGAAGCGTCATAAAATCTAGAAGGTTTGTGAAAATAAAGTACTCAAGCCTCATATCAATTTAAGCTATCGCTCATAGCGACGATACCCTTGAGTCCCAAATCATACTCTGATAAAACTACAAATGACCCTAACTTCTACACGGTGCGTCCTACACCTATAAAAGTTTGCAACATTCAAATGCTTGTAACTTTTTACTGGAGCGTCATAGAATGTTGAAATTTTGTGAAAATAAAGTACTCAAGCCTCATATCAATTTAAGCTATCGCTCATAGCTACGATACCCTTGAGTCCCAAATCATACACTGATAAAACTACAAATGGTCCTAACTTCTCTACAGAGCGTCCTATACCTATCAAGCTTTGCAAATGCTTGTAACTTTTTACTGGAGCGTCATAAAATCTTCAAATTTTGTGAAAATGAAATACTCAAGCCTCATATCAATTTAAGCTATCGCTCATAGCTATGCTACCCTTGAGTCCCAAATCAAACACTAATAAAACTTCAAATTGCCCTAACTTCTACACGGTGCTTCCTACACCTATAAAAGTTTGCAACATTCAAATGCTTGTAACTTTTTACTGGAGCGTCATAAAATCTTGAAATTTTGTGAAAATAAAGTACTTGAGCCTCATATCAATTTAAGCTATCGCTCATAGCTATGCTACCCTTGAGTCCCGAATCACTGATAAAACTTCAAATGGTCCTAACTTCTCTACGGAGCGTCCTATACCTATCAACGTTTGCAACATTCAAATGCTTGTAACTTTTTACTGAAGCGTCATAAAATCTAGAAAGTTTGTGAAAATAAAGTACTCGAGCCTCTTATCAATTTAAGCTATCGCTTATAGCTATGCTACCCTTGAGTCCCAAATCAAACGCTGATAAAACTTCAAATGGACCTAACTTCTATACGGTACCTCCTATACCTATCAATGTTTGCAACACTCAAATGCTTTTAACTTTTTACAGGAGCGTCATAAAATCTTCAAATTTTGTGACAATAAAGTACTCGAGCCTCATATCAATTTAAGCTATCGCCCATAGCTATGCTACCCTTGAGTCCCAAATCAAACACTGATAAAACTTCAATTGGACCTAACTTCTATACGGTGCGTCCTACACCTATCAATGTTTGCAACACTCAAATGCTTTTAACTTTTTACAGAAGCGTCATAAAATCTTGAAATTTTGTGAAAATAAAGAACTCGAACCTCATATCAATTTAAGCTATCGCTCATAGCTATGCTACCCTTGAGTCCCAAATCAAACACTGATAAAGCTTCAAATGGCCCTAACTTTTATATGGTGCCTCCTATACCTTCCAAAGTTTGCAACTTTTAAATGCTTGTAACTTTTTACTGGAGCGTCATAAAACCTTGAAATTTTGTGACACTAAAGTGCTCGAGCTTCTTGTTAATTTAAGCTATCGCTCATGGCTATGCACACCTTGAGTCCCAAATCAAACTCTGATAACACTTCAAATGGCCCTAACTTCTATATGGTGCGTCCTATACCTATCAAAGTTTGCAACATTCAAATGCTTGAAAGTTTATACTGGAGCGTCAAAAAATCTTGAAATTTTGTGACAATAAAGTACTTGAGCCTCTTGTCAATTTAAGCTATCGCTCATAGCCATGCTACCCTTGAGTCCGAAATCAAACACTAATAAAACTTCAAATGGCCCAAACTTCTATACGGTGCGTCCTAAACCTATCAAAGTTTGCAACATTCAAATGCTTGTAACTTTTTACTGAAGCGTCATAAAATCTAGAAGGTTTGTGAAAATAAAGTACTCAAGCCTCATATCAATTTAAGCTATCGCTCATAGCGACGATACCCTTGAGTCCCAAATCATACACTGATAAAACTACAAATGACCCTAACTTCTACACGGTGCGTCCTACACCTATAAAAGTTTGCAACATTCAAATGCTTGTAACTTTTTACTGGAGCGTCATAAAATGTTGAAATTTTGTGAAAATAAAGTACTCGAGCCTCATATCAATTTAAGCTATCGCTCATAGCTATGCTACCCTTGAGTCCCAAATCAAACATTGATAAAACTTCAAATGGCCCTAACTTCCATATGGTGCGTCCTATACCTTCCAAAGTTTGCAACATTTAAATGCTTGTAACTTTTTACTGGAGCGTCATAAAACCTTGAAATTTTGTGACACTAAAGTGTTCGAGCTTCTTGTCAATTTAAGCTATCGCTCATGGCTATGCACACCTTGAGTCCCACATCAAACTCTGATAACACTTCAAATGGCCCTAACTTCTATATGGTGCGTCCTATACCTATCAAAGTTTGCAACATTCAAATGCTTGAAAGTTTATACTGGAGCGTCAAAAAATCTTGAAATTTTGTGACAATAAAGTACTTGAGCCTCTTGTCAATTTAAGCTATCGCTCATAGCTATGCTACCCGTGAGTCCGAAATCAAACACTAATAAAACTTCACATGGCCCTAACTTCTATACGGTGCGTCCTACACCTATCAAAGTTTGCAACATTCAAATGCTTGTAACTTTTTACTGAAGCGTCATAAAATCTAGAAGGTTTGTGAAAATAAAGTACTCAAGCCTCATATCAATTTAAGCTATCGCTCATAGCGACGATACCCTTGAGTCCCAAATCATACACTGATAAAACTACAAATGACCCTAACTTCTACACGGTGCGTCCTACACCTATAAAAGTTTGCAACATTCAAATGCTTGTAACTTTTTACTGGAGCGTCACAGAATGTTGAAATTTTGTGAAAATAAAGTACTCAAGCCTCATATCAATTTAAGCTATCGCTCATAGCTACGATACCCTTGAGTCCCAAATCATACACTGATAAAACTACAAATGGTCCTAACTTCTCTACGGAGCGTCCTATACCTATCAAGCTTTGCAACATTCAAATGCTTGTAACTTTTTACTGGAGCGTCATAAAATCTTCAAATTTTGTGAAAATGAAGTACTCGAGCCTCTTATCAATTTAAGCTATCGCTCATAGCTATGCTACCCTTGAGTCCCAAATCAAACACTAATAAAACTTCAAATGGCCCTAACTTCTATACGGTGCTTCCTGCACCTATAAAAGTTTGCAACATTCAAATGCTTGTAACTTTTTACTGGAGCGTCATAAAATCTTGAAATTTTGTGAAAATAAAGTACTCGAGCCTCATATCAATTTAAGCTATCGCTCATAGCTATGCTACCCTTGAGTCCCGAATCACTGATAAAACTTCAAATGGTCCTAACTTCTCTACGGAGCGTCCTATACCTATCAACGTTTGCAACATTCAAATGCTTGTAACTTTTTACTGAAGCGTCATAAAATCTAGAAAGTTTGTGAAAATAAAGTACTCGAGCCTCTTATCAATTTAAGCTATGGCTTATAGCTATGCTACCCTTGAGTCCCAAATCAAACACTGATAAAACTTCAAATGGACCTAACTTCTATACGGTACCTCCTATACCTATCAATGTTTGCAACACTCAAATGCTTTTAACTTTTTACAGGAGCGTCATAAAATCTTGAAATTTTGTGACAATAAAGTACTCGAGCCTCATATCAATTTAAGCTATCGCCCATAGCTATGCTACCCTTGAGTCCCAAATCAAACACTGATAAAACTTCAATTGGACCTAACTTCTATACGGTGCGTCCTACACCTATCAATGTTTGCAACACTCAAATGCTTTTAACTTTTTACAGAAGCGTCATAAAATCTTGAAACTTTGTGAAAATAAAGAACTCGAACCTCATATCAATTTAAGCTTTCGCTCATAGCTATGCTACCCTTGAGTCCCAAATCAATCACTGATAAAACTTCAAATGTTCCTAACTTCTATACGGAGCGTCCTATACCTACCAAAGTTTGCAACATTTAAATGCTTGTAACTTTTTAATGGAGCGTCATAAAACCTTAAAATTTTGTGAAAATAAAGTACTCGAGCCTCTTATCAATTTAAGCTATCGCCCATAGCTATTCAACCCTTGAGTCCCAAATCAAAAACTGATAAAACTTCAAATGAACCTAACTTCTATACGGTGCGTCCTACACCTGTCAAAGTTTGCAACATTCAAATGGTTGTATCTTTATACTGGAGCGTCAAAAAATCTTGGAATTTTGTGACAATAAAGTACTTGAGCCTCTTATGAATTTAAGCTATCGCTCATAGCTACGCTACCCTTGAGTCCCAAATCAAACACTGATAAAACTACAAATGGTCCTAACTTCTCTACGGAGCGTCCTATACCTACCAAAGTTTGCAACATTTAAATGCTTGTAACTTTTTACTGGAGCGTCAAAAAAACTTGAAATTTTGTGAAAATAAAGTACTCGAGCCTCATATCAATTGAAGCTATCGCTCATAGCTATGCTACCCTTGAGTCCCAAATCACACACTGATAAAACTCCAAATGGTCCTAACTTCTCTATGGAGCATCCTATACCTATGAAAGTTTGCAACAATCAAATGCTTGTAATTTTTTACTGGAGCGTCATAAAATCTTGAAATTTTGTGAAAATAAAGTACTCGAGCCTCTTATCAATTTAAGCTATCGCTCATAGCTATGCTACCCTTGAGTCCCAAATCAAACACTGATAAAACTTCAAATGGCCCTAACTTCCATATGGTGCGTCGTATATCTTCCAAAGTTTGCAACATTTAAATGCTTGTAACTTTTTTCTGGAGCGTCATAAAACCTTGAAAGTTTGTGACACTAAAGTGCTCGAGCTTCTTGTCAATTTAAGCTATCGCTCATGGCTATGGACACCTTGAGTCCCAAATCTAACTCTGATAACACTTCAAATGGCCCTAACTTCCATATGGTGCGTCCTATACCTATCAAAGTTTGCAACATTCAAATGCTTGAAAGTTTATACTGGAGCGTCAAAAAATCTTGAAATTTTGTGACAATAAAGTACTTGAGCCTCTTGTCAATTTAAGCTATCGCTCATAGCTATGCTACCCTTGAGTCCGAAATCAAACACTAATAAAACTTCAAATGGCCCTAACTTCTATACGGTGCGTCCTACACCTATCAAAGTTTGCAACATTCAAATGCTTGTAACTTTTTACTGAAGCGTCATAAAATCTAGAACGTTTGTAAAAATAAAGTACTCGAACCTCATATCAATTTAAGATATCGCTCATAGCTATGCTACCCTTGAGTCCCAATTCAAAAACTGATAAAACTTCAAATGGTCCTAACTTCTCTACAGTGCGTCCTATACCTATCAAAATTTGCAACAATCAAATGCTTGTAACTTTTTACTGGAGCGTCATAAAATCTTGAATTTTTGTGACAAGAAAGTATTCGAGCCTCTTGTCAATTTAAGCTATCGCTCATAGCTATTCAACCCTTGAGTCACAAATCAAACACTGATAAAACTTCAAATGGACCTAACTTCTATACGGTGCGTCCTACACCTGTCAAAGTTTGCAACATTCAAATGCTTGTCACTTTTTACTGGAGCGTCATAAAACCTTGAAATTTTGTGACAATAAAGTACTCGAACCTCTTACCAATTTAAGCTATCGCTCATAGCTATGCTACACGTGAGTCCAAAATAAAACACTGATAAAGCTTCAAATGGCCCTTACTTCTGGACGGTGCGTCCAATACTTTTCAAAGTTTGCAACAATCAAATGCTTGTAACTTTTTACTGGAGCGTCATAAAATCTTGAAATTTTGTGACAATAAAGTACTCGAGCCTCTTGTCAATTTAAGCTATCGCTCATAGCTATGCAACCCTTGAGTCCGAAATCAAACACTGATAAAACTTCAAATGTCCCCAACTTCTATATGGTGCGTCCTATACCTACCAAAGTTTGCAACATTTAAATGCTTGTAACTTTTTACTGGAGAGTTATAAAACCTTGAAATTTTGTGACAATGAAGTACTCGAGCCTCTTATCAATTTCATCTATCGCTCATAACTATGTTACCCTTGAGTCTCAAATCAAACAAATTCAAATGGCCCTAACTTCTCTACGGAGCGTCCTATACCTATCAAAGTTTGCAACATTCGCATGCTTGTAACTTTTTACTGGAGCGTCATAAAATCTTGAAATTTTGTGAAAATAAAGTACTCGAGCCTCTTATCAATTTAAGCTATCGCTCATAGCTATGCTACCCTTGAGTCCCAAATCAAACTCTGATAAACCTTCAAATGGTCGTAACTTCTCTATGGAGCGTCCTATACCTATAAAGTTTTGCAATATTCAAATGCTTGCAACTTTTTACTGGAGCGTCATAAAATCTTGAAATTTTGTGAAAATAAAGTACTCGAGCCTCTTATCAATTTAAGCTATCGCTCATAGCTATGCTACCCTTGAGTCCCAAATCAAACACTTATAAAGCTTCAAATGGCCCTTACTTCTGTACGGTCCGTCCAATACATTTCAAAGTTTGCAATATTCAAATGCTTGTAACTTTTTACTGGAGCGTCCTAAAATCTTGAAATTTTGTGACAATAAAGTAATCGAGCCTCTTGTCAATTTAAGCTATCGCTCATAGCTATGCAACCCTTGAGTCCCAAATCAAACACTGATAAAACTTCAAATGGACCTAACTTGTATATGGTGCGTCCTACACCTATCAAAGTTTGCAACATTCAAATGCTAGTAACTTTATACTGGAGCGTCAAAAATTCTTGAAATTTTGTGACAATAAAGTACTCGAGCCTCTTGTCAATTTAAGCTATCGCTCATAGCTATGCTACCCTTGAGTCCCAAATCAAAATCTGATAAACCTTCAAATGGCCCTAACGTTTACACGGTGCGTCCTACACCTATCAAAGTTTGCAACATTCAAATGCTTGTAACTTTTTACTGGAGCGTCATAAAATCTTGAAATTTTGTGAAAATAAAGTACTCGAGCCTCATATCAATTTAAGCTATCGCTCATAGCTATGCTACCCTTGAATCCCAAATCAAACACTGATAAAACTTCAAATGGTCGTAACTTCTCTATGGAGCGTCCTATACCTATAAAGTTTTGCAATATTCAAATGCTTGCAACTTTTTACTGGAGCGTCATAAAATCTTGAA
This sequence comes from Clusia tigrina, assembly GCA_920105625.2. Taxonomy (NCBI): domain Eukaryota; kingdom Metazoa; phylum Arthropoda; class Insecta; order Diptera; family Clusiidae; genus Clusia; species Clusia tigrina. Next base: position 123,322 of record CAKKTE020000025.1, read on the forward strand.
ATTTTGTGAAAATAAAGTACTCGAGCCTCTTATCAATTTAAGCTATCGCTCATAGCTATGCAACCCTTGAGTCCCAAATCAAACACTGATAAAACTTCAAATGTACCTAACTTCTTTACGGTGCATGCTACACCTATCAAAGTTTGCAACATTCAAATGCTTGTAACTTTATACTGGAGCGTCAAAAAATCTTGAAATTTTGTTACAATAAAGTACTCGCGCCTCTTGTCAATTTAAGCTATCGCTCATAGCTATGCTACCCTTGAATCCCAAATCAAACACAGATAAAACTTCAAATGGTCCTAATTTCTCTACGGAGCGTCCTATACCTATCAAGGTTTGCAACATTCGAATGCTTGTCATTTTTTACTGGAGCGTCATAAAACCTTGAAATTTTGTGACAATAAAGTACTCGAGCCTCTTACCAATTTAAGCTATCGCTCATAGCTATGCTACACTTGAGTCCATACTAAAACGCTGATAAAACTTCAAATGGCCCTAACTTCTGTACGGTGCGTCCAATACTTTTCAAAGTTTGCAACAATCAAATGCTTGTAACTTTTTACTGGAGAGTCATAAAATCTTGGAAATTTGTGACAATAAAGTACTTGAGCCTCTTGTAAATTTAAGCTATCGCTCATAGCTATGCTACCCTTGAGTGCCAAATCAAACACTGATAAAACGTCAAATGGTCCTAACTTCTCTACGGAGCGTCCTATACCTATCAAGGTTTGCAATATTCAAATGCTTGTAACTTTTTACTGGAGCGTCATAAAATCTTGAATTTTTTTGATGTGTACTCGAGCCTCTTATCAATTTAAGCTATCGCTCATAGCTATTCAACCCTAGAGTCCCAAATCAAACACTGATAAAAATTGAAATAACTTCTATACGGTGCGCCCTACACCTATCAAAGTTTGCAACATTCAAATGCTTGTAATTTTATACTGATGCGTCAAAAAATCTTGAAATTTTGTGACAATAAAGTACTTGAGCCTCTTGTAAATTTAAGCTATCGCTCATAGCTATGCAACCCTTGAGTCCCAAATCAAACACTGATAAAACTTCAAATGGCTCTAACTTCTGTACGGTGAGTCCAATACCTTTCAAAGTTTGCAATAATCAAATGCTTGTAACTTTTTACTGGAGAGTCATAAAATCTTGAAATTTTGTGACAATAAAGTAATCGAGCCTCTTGTCAATTTAAGCTATCGCTCATAGCTATTCAACCCTTGAGTCCCAGATGAAACACTGTTAAAACTTCAAATGGACCTAACTTCTATAAGTTGCGTCCTACACCTATCAAAGTTTGCAACATTCAAATGCTTGTAACTTTTTACTGGAGAGTCATAAAATCTTGGAAATTTGGGAAAATAAAGTACTCAAGCCTCATATCAATTTAAACTATCGCTCATAGCTACGCTACCCTTGAGTCCCAAATCAAACACTGATAAAACTACAAATGGTCCTAACTTCTCTACGGTGCATCCTATACCTACCAAAGTTTGCAACATTTAAATGCTTTTAACTTTTTAATGGAGCGTCATAAAACCTTAAAATTTTGTGAAAATAAAGTACTCGAGCCTCTTATCAATTTAAGCTATCGCCCATAGCTATTCAACCCTAGAGTCCCAAATCAAACACTGATAAAACTTCAAATGAACCTAACTTCTATACGGTGCGTCCTACACCTGTCAAAGTTTGCAACATTCAAATGGTTGTATCTTTATACTGGAGCGTCAAAAAGCTTGGAATTTTGTGACAATAAAGTACTTGAGCCTCTTATCAATTTAAGCTATCGCTCATAGCTACGCTACCCTTGAGTCCCAAATCAAACACTGATAAAACTACAAATGGTCCTAACTTCTCTACGGAGCGTCCTATACCTACCAAAGTTTGCAACATTTAAATGCTTGTAACTTTTTACTGGAGCGTCAAAAAAACTTGAAATTTTGTGAAAATAAAGTACTCGAGCCTCATATCAATTGAAGCTATCGCTCATAGCTATGCTACCCTTGAGTCCCAAATCACACACTGATAAAACTTCAAATGGTCCTAACTTCTCTATGGAGCATCCTATACCTATCAAAGTTTGCAACAATCAAATGCTTGTAATTTTTTACTGGAGCGTCATAAAATCTTGAAATTTTGTGAAAATAACGTACTCGAGCCTCTTATCAATTTAAGCTATCGCTCATAGCTATGCTACCCTTGAGTCCCAAATCAAACACTGATAAAACTTCAAATGGCCCTAACTTCCATATGGTGCGTCGTATATCTTCCAAAGTTTGCAAAATTTAAATGCTTGTAACTTTTTACTGGAGCGTCATAAAACCTTGAAAGTTTGTGACACTAAAGTGCTCGAGCTTCTTGTCAATTTAAGCTATCGCTCATGGCTATGGACACCTTGAGTCCCAAATCAAACTCTGATAACACTTCAAATGGCCCTAAGTTCCATATGGTGCGTCCTATACCTATCAAAGTTTGCAACATTCAAATGCTTGAAAGTTTATACTGGAGCGTCAAAAAATCTTGAAATTTTGTGACAATAAAGTACTTGAGCCTATTGTCAATTTAAGCTATCGCTCATAGCTATGCTACCCTTGAGTCCGAAATCAAACACTAATAAAACTTCAAATGGCCCTAACTTCTATACGGTGCGTCCTACACCTGTCAAAGTATGCAACATTCAAATGGTTGTATCTTTATACTGGAGCGTCAAAAAGCTTGGAATTTTGTGACAATAAAGTACTTGAGCCTCTTATCAATTTAAGCTATCGCTCATAGCTACGCTACCCTTGAGTCCCAAATCAAACACTGATAAAACTACAAATGGTCCTAACTTCTCTACGGAGCGTCCTATACCTACCAAAGTTTGCAACATTTAAATGCTTGTAACTTTTTACTGGAGCGTCAAAAAAACTTGAAATTTTGTGAAAATAAAGTACTCGAGCCTCATATCAATTGAAGCTATCGTTCATAGCTATGCTACCCTTGAGTCCCAAATCACACACTGATAAAACTTCAAATGGTCCTAACTTCTCTATGGAGCATCCTATACCTATCAAAGTTTGCAACAATCAAATGCTTGTAACTTTTTACTGGAGCGTCATAAAATCTTGAAATTTTGTGAAAATAAAGTACTCGAGCCTCTTATCAATTTAAGCTATCGCTCATAGCTATGCTACCCTTGATTCCCAAATCAAACACTTATAAAACTTCAAATGGCCCTAACTTCCATATGGTGCGTCGTATATCTTCCAAAGTTTGCAAAATTTAAATGCTTGTAACTTTTTACTGTAGCGTCATAAAACCTTGAAAGTTTGTGACACTAAAGTGCTCGAGCTTCTTGTCAATTTAAGCTATCGCTCATGGCTATGGACACCTTGAGTCCCAAATCAAACTCTGATAACACTTCAAATGGCCCTAACTTTCATATGGTGCGTCCTATACCTATCAAAGTTTGCAACATTCAAATGCTTGAAAGTTTATACTGGAGCGTCAAAAAATCTTGAAATTTTGTGACAATAAAGTACTTGAGCCTATTGTCAATTTAAGCTATCGCTCATAGCTATGCTACCCTTGAGTCCGAAATCAAACACTAATAAAACTTCAAATGGCCCTAACTTATATACGGTGCGTCCTACACCTATCAAAGTTTGCAACATTCAAATGCTTGTAACATTTTACTGAAGCGTCATAAAATCTAGAAAGTTTGTAAAAATAAAGTACTCAAGCCTCATATCAATTTAAGCTATCGCTCATAGCGACGATACCCTTGAGTCCCAAATCATACACTGATAAAACTATAAATGACCCTAACTTCTACACGGTGCGTCCTACACCTATCAAAGTTTGCAACATTCTAATGCTTGTAACTTTTTACTGGAGCGTAATAAAATCTTGAAATTTTGTGAAAATAAAGTACTCGAACCTCATATCAATTTAAGATATCGCTCATAGCTATGCTACCCTTGAGTCCCAATTCAAAAACTGATAAAACTTCAAATGGTCCTAACTTCTCTACAGTGCGTCCTATACCTATCAAAATTTGCAACAATCAAATGCTTGTAACTTTTTACTGGAGCGTCATAAAATCTTGAATTTTTGTGACAAGAAAGTATTCGAGCCTCTTGTCAATTTAAGCTATCGCTCATAGCTATTCAACCCTTGAGTCACAAATCAAACACTGATAAAACTTCAAATGGACCTAACTTCTATACGGTGCGTCCTACACCTGTCAAAGTTTGCAACATTCAAATGGTTGTAACTTTATACTGGAGCGTCAAAAAATCTTGGAATTTTGTGACAATAAAGTACTTGAGCCTCTTATCAATTTAAGCTATCGCTCATAGCTATGCTACCCTTGAGTCCCAAATCAAACACTGATAAAACTTCAAATGGCCCTAACTTTTATATGGTGCCTCCTATACCTTCCAAAGTTTGCAACATTTAAATGCTTGTAACTTTTTACTGGAGCGTCATAAAACCTTGAAATTTTGTGACACTAAAGTGCTCGAGCTTCTTGTTAATTTAAGCTATCGCTCATGGCTATGCACACCTTGAGTCCCAAATCAAACTCTGATAACACTTCAAATGGCCCTAACTTCTATATGGTGCGTCCTATACCTATCAAAGTTTGCAACATTCAAATGCTTGAAAGTTTATACTGGAGCGTCAAAAAATCTTGAAATTTTGGGACAATAAAGTACTTGAGCCTCTTGTCAATTTAAGCTATCGCTCATAGCCATGCTACCCTTGAATCCGAAATCAAACACTAATAAAACTTCAAATGGCCCTAACTTTTATACGGTGCGTCCTAAACCTATCAAAGTTTGCAACATTCAAATGCTTGTAACTTTTTACTGAAGCGTCATAAAATCTAGAAGGTTTGTGAAAATAAAGTACTCAAGCCTCATATCAATTTAAGCTATCGCTCATAGCGACGATACCCTTGAGTCCCAAATCATACACTGATAAAACTACAAATGACCCTAACTTCTACACGGTGCGTCCTACACCTATAAAAGTTTGCAACATTCAAATGCTTGTAACTTTTTACTGGAGCGTCATAAAATGTTGAAATTTTGTGAAAATAAAGTACTCGAGCCTCATATCAATTTAAGCTATCGCTCATAGCTATGCTACCCTTGAGTCCCAAATCAAACACTGCTAAAACTTCAAATGGCCCTAACTTCCATATGGTGCGTCCTATACCTTCCAAAGTTTGCAACATTTAAATGCTTGTAACTTTTTACCGGAGCGTCATAAAACCTTGAAATTTTGTGACACTAAAGTGTTCGAGCTTCTTGTCAATTTAAGCTATCGCTCATGGCTATGCACACCTTGAGTCCCACATCAAACTCTGATAACACTTCAAATGGCCCTAACTTCTATATGGTGCGTCCTATACCTATCAAAGTTTGCAACATTCAAATGCTTGAAAGTTTATACTGGAGTGTCAAAAAATCTTGAAATTTTGTGACAATAAAGTACTTGAGCCTCTTGTCAATTTAAGCTATCGCTCATAGCTATGCTACCCTTGAGTCCGAAATCAAACACTAATAAAACTTCACATGGCCCTAACTTCTATACGGTGCGTCCTACACCTATCAAAGTTTGCAACATTCAAATGCTTGTAACTTTTTACTGAAGCGTCATAAAATCTAGAAGGTTTGTGAAAATAAAGTACTCAAGCCTCATATCAATTTAAGCTATCGCTCATAGCGACGATACCCTTGAGTCCCAAATCATACTCTGATAAAACTACAAATGACCCTAACTTCTACACGGTGCGTCCTACACCTATAAAAGTTTGCAACATTCAAATGCTTGTAACTTTTTACTGGAGCGTCATAGAATGTTGAAATTTTGTGAAAATAAAGTACTCAAGCCTCATATCAATTTAAGCTATCGCTCATAGCTACGATACCCTTGAGTCCCAAATCATACACTGATAAAACTACAAATGGTCCTAACTTCTCTACGGAGCGTCCTATACCTATCAAGCTTTGCAAATGCTTGTAACTTTTTACTGGAGCGTCATAAAATCTTCAAATTTTGTGAAAATGAAATACTCAAGCCTCATATCAATTTAAGCTATCGCTCATAGCTATGCTACCCTTGAGTCCCAAATCAAACACTAATAAAACTTCAAATGGCCCTAACTTCTACACGGTGCTTCCTACACCTATAAAAGTTTGCAACATTCAAATGCTTGTAACTTTTTACTGGAGCGTCATAAAATCTTGAAATTTTGTGAAAATAAAGTACTTGAGCCTCATATCAATTTAAGCTATCGCTCATAGCTATGCTACCCTTGAGTCCCGAATCACTGATAAAACTTCAAATGGTCCTAACTTCTCTACGGAGCGTCCTATACCTATCAACGTTTGCAACATTCAAATGCTTGTAACTTTTTACTGAAGCGTCATAAAATCTAGAAAGTTTGTGAAAATAAAGTACTCGAGCCTCTTATCAATTTAAGCTATCGCTTATAGCTATGCTACCCTTGAGTCCCAAATCAAACGCTGATAAAACTTCAAATGGACCTAACTTCTATACGGTACCTCCTATACCTATCAATGTTTGCAACACTCAAATGCTTTTAACTTTTTACAGGAGCGTCATAAAATCTTCAAATTTTGTGACAATAAAGTACTCGAGCCTCTTATCAATTTAAGCTATCGCTCATAGCTATGCTACCCTTGAGTCCCAAATCAAACACTAATAAAACTTCAAATGGCCCTAACTTCTACACGGTGCTTCCTACACCTATAAAAGTTTGCAACATTCAAATGCTTGTAACTTTTTACTGGAGCGTCATAAAATCTTGAAATTTTGTGAAAATAAAGTACTCGAGCCTCATATCAATTTAAGCTATCGCTCATAGCTATGCTACCCTTGAGTCCCGAATCACTGATAAAACTGCAAATGGTTATAACTTCTCTACGGAGCGTCCTATACCTATCAACATTTGCAACATTCAAATGCTTGTAACTTTTTACTGAAGCGTCATAAAATCTAGAAAGTTTGTGAAAATAAAGTACTCGAGCCTCTTATCAATTTAAGCTATCGCTTATAGCTATGCTACCCTTGAGTCCCAAATCAAACACTGATAAAACTTCAAATGGACCTAACTTCTATACGGTACCTCCTATACCTATCAATGTTTGCAACACTCAAATGCTTTTAACTTTTTACAGGAGCGTCATAAAATCTTGAAATTTTGTGACAATAAAGTACTCGAGCCTCATATCAATTTAAGCTATCGCCCATAGCTATGCTACCCTTGAGTCCCAAATCAAATACTGATAAAACTTCAATTGGACCTAACTTCTATACGGTGCGTCCTACACCTATCAATGTTTGCAACACTCAAATGCTTTTAACTTTTTACAGAAGCGTCATAAAATCTTGAAATTTTGTGAAAATAAAGAACTCGAACCTCATATCAATTTAAGCTATCGCTCATAGCTATGCTACCCTTGAGTCCCAAATCAATCACTGATAAAACTTCAAATGTTCCTAACTTCTATACGGTGAGTCCTACACCTATCAAAGTTTGCAACATTCAAATGCTTGTAACTTTATACTGGAGCGTCAAAAAATCTTGAAATTTTGTGACAATAAAGTACTTGAGCTTCTTGTCAATTTAAGCTATCGCTCATACCTATGCTACCCTTGAGTCCCAAATCAAACACAAATAAAACTTCAAATGGCCCTAACTTCTATACGGTGCGTCCTACACCTATCAAAGTTTGCAACATTCAAATGCTTGTAACTTTTTATTTGAGCATCATAAAATCTTGAAATTTTGTGAAAATAAAGAACTCGAACCTCATATCAATTTAAGATATCGCTCACAGCTATGCTACCCTTGAGTCCCAATTCAAAAACTGATAAAACTTCAAATGGTCCTAACTTCTCTACAGTGCGTCCTATACCTATCAAAATTTGCAACAATCAAATGCTTGTAACTTTTTACTGGAGCGTCATAAAATCTTGAATTTTTGTAACAAGAAAGTATTCGAGCCTCTTGTCAATTTAAGCTATCGCTCATAGCTATGCTACCCTTGAGTCCCAAATCAAACACTAATAAAACTTCAAATGGCCCTAACTTCTATATGGTTTGTCCTACACCTATCAAAGTTTGCAACATTCAAATGCTTGTAACTTTTTACTGGAGCGTCATACAATCTTAAAATTTTGTGAAAATAAAGTACTTGAGCCTCTTGTCAATTTAAGCTATCGCTCATAGCTATGCTACCCTTGAGTCCGAAATCAAACACTAATAAAACTTCACATGGCCCTAACGTCTATACGGTGCGTCCTACACCTATCAAAGTTTGCAACATTCAAATGCTTGTAACTTTTTACTGATGCGTCATAAAATCTAGAAGGTTTGTGAAAATAAAGTACTCAAGTCTCATATCAATTTAAGCTATCGCTCATAGCGACGATACCCTTGAGTCCCAAATCATACACTGATAAAACTACAAATGACCCTAACTTCTATATGGTGCGTCCTATACCTATCAAAGTTTGCAACATTCAAATGCTTGAAAGTTTATACTGGAGCGTCAAAAATTCTTGAAATTTTGTGACAATAAAGTACTTGAGCCTCTTGTCAATTTAAGCTATCGCTCATAGCCATGCTACCCTTGAGTCCGAAATCAAACACTAATAAAACTTCAAATGGCCCTAACTTCTATACGGTGCGTCCTACACCTATCAATGTTTGCAACACTCAAATGCTTTTAACTTTTTACAGGAGCGTCATAAAATCTTGAATTTTTGTGACAAGAAAGTATTCGAGCCTCTTGTCAATTTAAGCTATCGCTCATGGCTATGCTACCCTTGAGTCCGAAATCAAACACTAATAAAACTTCAAATGGTCCTAACTTCCCTACAGTGCGTCTTATACCTATCAAAATTTGCAACAATCAAATGCTTGTAACTTTTTACTGGAGCGTCATAAAATCTTGAATTTTTGTGACAAGAAAGTATTCGAGACTCTTGTCAATTTAAGCTATCGCTCATAGCTATGCTACCCTTGAGTCCCAAATCAAACACTAATAAAACTTCAAATGGCCCTAACTTCTATATGGTGTGTCCTACACCTATCAAAGTTTGCAACATTCAAATGCTTGTAACTTTTTACTGGAGCGTCATAAAATCTTAAAATTTTGTGAAAATAAAGTACTCGAGCCTCTTATCAATTTAAGCTATCGCCCATAGCTATACAACCCTTGAGTGCCAAATCAAACACTGATAAAACTTCAAATGGACCTAACTTCTATACGGTGCGTCCTACACCTGTGAAAGTTTGCAACATTCAAATGGTTGTAACTTTATTATTATTATTATTATTATTGACAGGCTAAAAGAACACCGCGACCTAAAAGATCTATTGTGCAGCCTCGTACCCAACTAAAACAGTCCTAGACTGTTTATAAATCTCGTAACTGCTGTGGGCTTAATTTTAACTAGGTGATTTGGAGATATGAACCCACTGCCTAGGTACTTATGTCTGCGTCTTGCCACCGCTGGGCAAGTGCATAGAATGTGTTCTGCCGTTTCCTGCTTTTCTTGACAGAGTCGACAAGAATCGTCTTCTACCACGCCTATTTTCTTCAGGTGGTAATTTAGTTTACAGTGTCCTGTTAAAAGTTCAGTGTATAGTTTGATGTCATTTCTGCTGAGGTTTAAAGAAGCATCTACCCTGATGTGTTCAGGATTAATGAGTAGTCTCGACTGCCGCATGCCTTTTTGGGCTCTCCAGTAGTTTAGCAGACTTCGTTTTTCCTGTTCGCACAACAAGTTATTTGTGAAGCTACTGTTTACCCCACAGAAGGGTTCTGGGCCTATAAAGGCAGTGTCTGCACCCTTTTTTGCTAAAGAATCTGCCATTTCGTTGCCCTCATGTCCCTCGTGTCCCGGTACCCACATTAGCGTAACAGAGTTTCTCGCTGCTAGGGTATTGAGAAGTTTACAGCATTCCCAGACCAGCTTTGATTGGAATGAGAAGTTTATTAATGATTTTAGAGCTGCCTGGCTATCTGAGAGTATGCATATTTTGGTGTTGCGTCCCTGCGCAGACATTCTCTAGCACATAACTCTAAAGCGTGGACCTCCGCCTGAAAAATGGAAGCTGTTTTTCCCATTGCAATTGCTTTTTGGAAATTTGGCCCTACAATTCCAGCTCCTGCACTGCCATCTTCCATTTTGGACCCATCTGTATACCACAACTGAGAGTCCTGTTTTATTGTTATTTCCTTGTTTCTCCAAGCTGAACGGTCACTGATGACCACTTTTAATTGCTTTGAGAAGTCTAATTTTCTGTCCATTTTGTCGAAGACCATGAGGCACGGAGAATTCCAGACAGTGTCAAGAATCTTTGCGTGCCCCGAAAGGTTGCCTTCTTTAAGATGGGCTAGATTAGGTAGCCTTAGGGCCGCGCTGGCCGCCATCCTTTTAACTACAAGGTGTAGAGGAGTCAGTCCAGTGATCACTCCCAAAGCTAGTGTGGGGCACGTTCTCATTGCTCCCGTCACACTCAAACAGGCTATACGGTGAATCTTGTTAAGAGTCCTCTGAGCTCCTGTTTGGTTGACTTTTGGCCACCATACCAACGACGCATAAGTAATCATTGGTACTATTATTGTTTTATATTGTTTGGCCGTAGTCCCCATGTTTTACCGTACAACCTCTGGCAAGCATAGGTTGCTCTTAAGGCTTTACTAGTTATGTATATGTATAAGTGGTTTTTCCAAGTTAGAGTTTTGTCCAGGATTACTCCCAGATATTTCATTTCATTGGACATTGTTAAGTTTGTGGTCCCTAAACTTAAGGTCCTCAGATTCAGTTTCCTTCTTTTGGTGAAGGGTACCACGTTTGTTTTATTCGGATTTATCGATAGGCCTTTCTCCTGACACCAGTTTTGAGTGATGTCAAGAGCCAGTTGCATGCGATCTGTTATGGTAGAGTCAAACTTGCCTCTGACCATAATTACCAAATCATCCGCAAAGCCCTGAACTTCGTATCCGAGGTCATTGAGAGTTTGTAAGAGCTCGTCGATAACCAATAACCATAGGAGTGGCGATAGGACGCCTGGGGACATCCTTTGGTTGACCTGACAATTTGCTTTGCTGTCCCTGTTTCAAAGATTGTCGTTCTGTTTTTCAGCATATTGAGAACCCATGTTATGATCAGTCTTTGTATACCTTTCCTGTTCATCCCCTCCTCAATTGATCTGAAAGTAGCTTTGTCAAAAGCCCCCGCAATGTCAACCGATGTACGGAGAGCTATTTCTTTACCCTCAAACGCCTTTTCAATTTTGCTTGTTAAGCTATGTATGGCTGTCTCAGTCGATTTGCCTGATTGGTAAGCGTATTGTTCAATATGAAGAGGAGAATCTTTAAGATAAGTTTCCCTGATATATTGGTCCAGAATTTTTTCCATAACTTTTAGCAGGAATGACGTCAGGCTAATGGGCCGATAGGCTTTTGGCGTGTGGTCCGCCTTTTTGCCTGCTTTCGGTATGAAAGCCACCCTAGCCTTCGTCCAAGGTTTAGGCACTATGCCTAGCTCCAGGCTTATCCGGAAAATGTTTGTTAGCACAGGTGCTAATACATCAACACCTTGCCGAAGTAGGCACGGTTGTATATTATCGACACCTGGCGATTTGAATGGTCTAAAAGTGGAGATAGCCCATTTGGTTTTATTGACGGTGAAGATTCTGCGAGCCAGTGAGAGTTCCCTCCGTGTAGACATCAAGAAACGAGTTTTCTCGATGATTTCACTATCCTCTCCGCTAGTGGCACAGCCTGGAAAGTGAGTGTCCAACAAAAGCTGTCCCGTCTCTTCCAGGCTCTCCGTAAAATTTCCGTCAGGCTTCTTGAGTGTAGAAAGTCCGTTTGAGTGATCTTTATTGAGTGATTTCTGGAGTCGGGTAGCTGCTGGGAGGGTTTCAATCTCCTCACAGTATTTTTTCCATGAGTCTCTCTTAGATCTTCTCAACTCATTATTATAGGCCGTTAAGGCACTGTCACCATTAGACTTGGCCCTATTAAAGAGTTGACGGGCTTTTTTGCGCAAAACATTTAGCTCCCCGCTCCACCAGGGTACGTTCCTAGAACGTTTCTTCACAACTAAATTGCAGCTACTTTCAAAAGCCTCGATTATTATATTATTTAATTTGTTAACTTCAAGATCTAGTTCCTGAGAGTTACTTATTTTTTCACTAAGGCACGCAATATTTTGCTCTAAGTAAAAGTTATATATCGACCAGTTGGTCTTCCTAACATTTCTCATTTCGAAGGTGCCTCCAATCTCCCCCCCCAGATCAAAGCAAATGTACCTATGGTCCGACAAGGAGACCTCATTAAGCACCCTCCAATTAGAAATGTTATTTGATATGAATGCGCTAGTTAGGGTGAGATCTAACACCTCCCTCCTTATCGCATTCATAAAGGTAGGCTCGTCACCCCTATTTACCACCACCAGATTGTTTGTCGTAATAAAATCAAGAAGTGACTCACCTCGCCCGTTCGTGTCCGTGCTTCCCCATACCATGTGGTGCGCGTTTGCGTCGCAGCACACCACCCACTGTAGACTGCGAGTGCGGCAGTACTCCGTAAGCTGCTGGAACTCGCGTAAGTACATGGAGGCCAGGACTACCGTTCTCCTCCCTTTGGCACTAGGCACTTCTGCCTGTACTGCCACCAGATCGCGTTGTAGAAGCTCTGAAATTGGGAGGAATTTAATATTTTTGTTGATCATGATCGCTGCCCTCGGTCGGTCAACATTATTATCATAGATCAACTTTCATGTTTTTGTCTGCAGACCATTTATGCGCCCATTTGTGGCCCATGGTTCTTGAATGGCTACGAAGTCCAGACTCTGGTGTTCCACCAAGGCACTGAGCCTGTAAGAGGCTGCTATATCCCTGTGGAGATTTATTTGGAGACAGTGAAGCTGCTTCCAAGAGTTTTGCGTTCGTGATGGGGCCTGGGACATTATTTCCCAGACCGATCCTTGCGGATCTTACCACCCTTTGTGCTCCGCAAAGTTTCCGCAGCCTCCGGGTCTTTTCTCTCCCATTTCCTGAGCCTACCAGAGAGAGCAGATGGTTTTGGACTTTGGACACGTGTGTTGCCTCTCTCCGCTCTCGGTACTGGCTTTGTGAAAATGGGCCCCGTTTTCGGCTTCTGGCTACTCTGCTTTGCCCGCGCTGCAACAGATGTTGTTGGTTGCTCTTCAACACCAACAGCAGATTTTGCCCTGTTCCCCTTCAGTCTAGGTCGGAGCTGGGCACTGCCAAAGCCATAGTAGACTTTGTTACCCAGTGTGTCAACCCTTTCAGACGAGATGGTGTCCAGAGCAATTGCCAGCTCGACCTGGTCACCTTTTTGTAGGCGATGGAGCACCCGCCACTCGCTGACACTAATGCCCGAATTCTGCGACTCCACTTGCCTCAAAATTCGGTCATTTTGCCAAGATACCGAGCCGGGAAAGTAGCCAACGAAGAGCTTGGCCTTTGGCACTTTTGCCTCGTCCACCACCTTCAACTCAGCCCCCTCCCATGGCTTCGTGGCTGGTATCCATTCTTCAGCCCAGGCTACGGTTTCGTCGTCCAGACAGTTGATCGTCAACCATCCAGGCTTGAAACTACAGCCTGCAAAGTGTGGCTTCACTGGGCCCCCACGAGTCTCGAACATCTTGTCGAGAATACACCGTTGTACCTTCCCAATTTCTTCAGTGGACCATATGCCCTCCGGGAAATTGCTAGGTATAACCCCTATCTTTTTGGAACAGGATGTCTCCGCTAGAGTAGGCTTTGAGCAGGGGACCCCCAAGGAGGCGCCCTGCACGCCATGTCTTTCAGAGACACTCGCCACCCTCTTACTGGGACCAGGTTCGCCCCCAAGTAAGGTCTCCGCCTCCTTCATCTCACCACACACCGGCGGGTGGCACTATTGACATTTTATCAATGTTTTTGTTGCCCTCTTGTGCAAACCGCTTTGTCGGCCTGGAGTTCGATGTCGGCGTGGAGCCATCTGAACGGGATCTTTTAGGGGTCCATCGCGCAGACACGTTGGCTGGATTTGCCGCCAAGGACCGAGCTGTTTCCAGCGATATGCCCCTGGCAAGCAAAGCCTTAAAACGTTTACGTCCAGCTCCGGACAGCTTCACCCTAAGTTTTGGAATCTTCTCTGGAGCAGGTTCAAGAAGATTTCTCTCCTGTTCCGAGGAGATAGACACCCCAGCCGATTCCTGGCTAAGTGGGATGTCCATCTCCTCCGGCCTGTCGGTTAAGGGACCGGGTGCCCCCCCCAACAGGTCGTGCTCCATGCTTTCATTGTCGATGGGACCAGATGCCCCCTCGGCCAATGATGGCTGTTGGCTCATTGTAGCCACAATATGCACATTTGAAGGTTTGCAGTCCATTTTTTTTTTCATATAGGCTTAAGTTTTCCATATATTTTTCTTTAGTTTTCTTTTGCGTTTTGGTCACCCATGGGCGCCCCCGTGGTAAGGCTAATTAAAACCGTAGGTTCGCCGGACCTCGTACGGAGTTCGCTATTAAGCTTGACTCTACCCCGTCAAGCAAGCTCACTGGCATAGCTGTTCCACCGTGAATTTAGGGTGTTTTTTATGGGCCAATATGTCTGGTGAACCCTGCCCCAGGGAGCTTTCTCTCTCCCCCGCCCGGCAATCGGCGACCCAAGTCCAGCAGAGACATGACCGTACTGAAAGTGGGCCATTGGTCTGTAAAGTAATTGCCGCACTTCCCCGAAGGGCTGACCAATTGTTAGTGTCTAGGCGATCCGGCGGTCTCTGTGAGACGTTCGATATTGGCCAGTACGACTACTAACTAGCCTTAACGACTGAGCAGGAATCGTAGAAAACTACTTTCAACCTGTGCGTTGAAGGTAGTTCTTAGTTTGCGTAACTGGACCATGTCACCGTCTTTCATGTGCCATGTTCCAGCACACAGTAAGCCCCTACACCGCAACAAGGTGACTACCCAGCGTAGGAGTTGTAACTTTATACTGGAGCGTCAAAAAATCTTGAAATTTTGTGACAATAAAGTACTTGAGCCTCTTGTCAATTGAAGCTATCACTCATAGCTATGCTACCCTGGAGTCCGAAATCAAACACTAATAAAACTTCAAATGGCCCTAACTTCTATACTGTGCGTCCTACACCTATCAAAGTTTGCAACATTCAAATGCTTGTAGCTTTTTACTGAAGCGTCATAAAATCTAGAAAGTTTTTGAAAATAAAGTACTCAAGCCTCATATCAATTTAAGCTATCGCTCATAGCTACGATACCATTGAGTCCCAAATCATACACTGATAAAACTACAAATGGTCCTAACTTCTCTACGGAGCGTCCTATACCTATCCAGCTTTGCAACATTCAAATGCTTGTAACTTTTTACTGGAGCGTCATAAAATCTTCTAATTTTGTGAAAATGAAGTACTCGAGCCTCTTATCAATTTAAGCTATCGCTCATAGCTATGCTACCCTTGAGTCCCAAATCAAACACTAATAAAACTTCAAATGGCCCTAACTTCTACACGGTGCTTCCTACACCTATAAAAGTTTGCAACATTCAAATGCTTGTAACTTTTTACTGGAGCGTCATAAAATCTTGAAATTTTGTGAAAATAAAGTACTCGAGCCTCATATCAATTTAAGCTATCGCTCATAGCTATGCTACCCTTGAATTCCAAATTAAACACTGATAAAACTTCAAATGGTCCTAACTTCTCTACGGAGTGTCCTATACCTATCAAGGTTTGCAACATTCAAATGCTTGTAACTTTTTACTGAAGCGTCATAAAATCTAGAAAGTTTGTGAAAATAAAGTACTCGAGCCTCTTATCAATTTAAGCTATCGCTTATAGCTATGCTACCCTTGAGTCCCAAATCAAACACTGATAAAACTTCAAATGGACCTAACTTCTATACGGTACCTCCTATACCTATCAATGTTTGCAACACTCAAATGCTTTTAACTTTTTACAGGAGCGTCATAAAATCTTGAAATTTTGTGACAATAAAGTGCTCGAGCCTCATATCAATTTAAGCTATCGCCCATAGCTATGCTACCCTTGAGTCCCAAATCAATCACTGATAAAACTTCAAATGTTCCTAACTTCTATACGGTGCGTCCTACACCTATCAAAGTTTGCAACATTCAAATGCTTGTAACTTTATACTGGAGCGTCAAAAAAATCTTGAAATTTTGTGACAATAAAGTACTTGAGCCTCTTGTCAATTTAAGCTATCGCTCATACCTATGCTACCCTTGAGTCCCAAATCAAACACAAAAAAAACTTCAAATGGCCTTAACTTCTATACAGTGCGTCCTACACCTATCAAAGTTTGCAACATTCAAATGCTTGTAACTTTTTACTGGAGTGTCATAAAATCTTGACATTTTGTGAAAATAAAGTACTCGAGCCTCTCGTCAATTTAAGCTATCGCTCATAGCTATGCTACCCTTGAGTGCCAAATCAAACACTGATAAAACTTCAAATGGCCCTAACTTATATATGGTGCGTCCTATACCTTCCAAAGTTTGCAACATTTAAATGGTTGTAACTTTTTACTGGAGCGTCATAAAACCTTGAAATTTTGTGACAATAAAGTACTCGAACCTTTTGTCAATTTAAGTTATCGCTCATAGCTATGCAACCCTTGAGTCCCAAGTCAAACACTAACTTCTATATGGTGCGTCCTATACCTATCAAAGTTTGCCAAATTCAAATGCTTGAAAGTTTATACTGGAGTGTCAAAAAATCTTGAAATTTTGTGACAATAAAGTACTTGAGCGTCTTGTCAATTTAAGCTATCGCTCATAGCTATACTACCCTTGAGTCCCAAATCAACCACTAATAAAACTTCAAATGGCCCTAACTTCTATACGGTGGGTCCTACACCTATCAAAGTTTGCAACATTCAAATGCTGTAACTTTTTACTGGAGCGTCATAAAATCTTGAAATTTTGTGAAAATAAAGTACTCGAGCGTCATATCAATTTAAGCTATCGCTCATAGCTATGCTACCATTGAGTCCCAAAATAAAACACTGATAAAACTTCAAATGGTCCTAACTTCTCTACGGCGCGTCCTATACCTATCAAGGTTTGCAACATTCAAATGCTTGTAACTTTTTACTGGAGTGTCATAAAATCTTGAAATTTTGTGAAAATAAAGTACTCGAGCCTCTTATCAATTTAAGCTATCGCTCATAGCTATGCTACCCTTGAGTCCCAAATCAAACACCGATCCAACTTCAAATGGCCCTAACTTCTATATGGTGCGTCCTATACCTTCCAAAGTTTGCAACATTTAAATGGTTGTAACTTTTTACTGGACCGTCATAAAACCTTGAAATTTGTGACAATAAAGTACTGGACCCTCTTGTCAATTTAAGTTATCGCTCATAGCTATGCAACCCTTGAGTCCCAAATCAAATACTGATAAAACTTCAAATGGCCCTAACTTCTATATGGTGCGTCCAATGCCTTTCAAAGTTTGCAACATTCAAATGCTTGTAACTTTATACTGGAGCGTCAAAAAATCTTGAAATTTTGTGAAAATAAAGTACTCGAGCCTCTCGTCAATTTAAGCAATCGCTGATAGCTATGCTACCCTTGAGTCCCAAATCAAACACTGATAAAACTTCAAATGGCCCTAACTTCGATAAGGTGCGTCCTGCACCTATCAAAATTTGCAACAATCAAATGCTTGTAACTATTTACTGGAGCGTCATAAAACCTTGAAATTTTGTGAAAATCAAGTACTCGAGACTCTAATCACTTTAAGCTATCGCTCATAGCTATGCTACCATTGACTCCAAAATAAAACACTGATAAAACTTCAAATGGCCCTAACTTCTGTACGGTGCGTCCAATACCTTTCAAAGTTTGCAACAATCAAATGCTTGTAACTTTTTACTGGAGCGTCATAAAATCTTGAATTATTGTGACAATAAAGTATTCGAGCCTCTTGTCAATTTAAGCTATCGCTCATAGCTATGCTACCCTTAAGTCCCAAATCAAACAACTTCAAATGGCCCTAACCTCTGTACGGTGCGATCTGTACCTATCAAAGTTTGCAACATACAAATGCTTGTAACTTTTTACTGGAGCGTCATAAAATCTTGAATTATTGTGACAATAAAGTATTCGAGCCTCTTATCAATTTAAGCTATCGCTCATAGCTATGCTACCCTTGAGTCCCAAATCAAACACTGATAGACCTTCAAATGGCCCTAACTTCTATACCGTGCGTCCTACACCTTTCAAAGTTTGCAACATTCAAATGCTTGTAATATTTTACTGGAGCGTCATAAAATCTTAAAATTTTGTGAAAATAAAGTACTCGAGCCTCATATCAATTTAAGCTGTCGCTCATAGCTATGCACACCTTGAGTCCCAAATCAAACACTGATAAAACTTCAAATGGCCCTAACTTCTATATGGTGCGTCCTATACCTATCAAAGTTTGCCAAATTCAAATGCTTGAAAGTTTATACTGGAGTGTCAAAAAATCTTGAAATTTTGTGACAATAAATTACTTGAGCGTCTTGTCAATTTAAGCTATCGCTCATAGCTATACTACCCTTGAGTCCCAAATCAACCACTAATAAAACTTCAAATGGCCCTAACTTCTATACGGTGCGTCCTACACCTATCAAAGTTTGCAACATTCAAATGCTGTAACTTTTTACTGGAGCGTCATAAAATCTTGAAATTTTGTGAAAATAAAGTACTCGAGCGTCATATCAATTTAAGCTATCGCCCATAGCTATGCTACCATTGAGTCCCAAAATAAAACACTGATAAAACTTCAAATGGTCCTAACTTCTCTACGGCGCGTCCTATACCTATCAAGGTTTGCAACATTCAAATGCTTGTAACTTTTTACTGGAGTGTCATAAAATCTTGAAATTTTGTGAAAATAAAGTACTCGAGCCTCTTATCAATTTAAGCTATCGCTCATAGCTATGCTACCCTTGAGTCCCAAATCAAACACCGATCCAACTTCAAATGGCCCTAACTTCTATATGGTGCGTCCTATACCTTCCAAAGTTTGCAACATTTAAATGGTTGTAACTTTTTACTGGACCGTCATAAAACCTTGAAATTTTGTGACAATAAAGTACTGGAACCTCTTGTCAATTTAAGTTATCGCTCATAGCTATGCAACCCTTGAGTCCCAAATCAAATACTGATAAAACTTCAAATGGCCCTAACTTCTATATGGTGCGTCCAATGCCTTTCAAAGTTTGCAACATTCAAATGCTTGTAACTTTATACTGGAGCGTCAAAAAATCTTGAAATTTTGTAAAAATAAAGTACTCGAGCCTCTCGTCAATTTAAGCAATCGCTGATAGCTATGCTACCCTTAAGTCCCAAATCAAACAACTTCAAATGGCCCTAACCTCTGTACGGTACGATCTATACCTCTCAAAGTTTGGAACATACAAATGCTTGTAACTTTTTACTGGAGCGTCATAAAATCTTGAATTATTGTGACAATAAAGTATTCAAGCCTCTTATCAATTTAAGCTATCGCTCATAGCTATGCTACCCTTGAGTCCCAAATCAAACACTGATAGACCTTCAAATGGCCCTAACTTCTATACCGTGCGTCCTACACCTTTCAAAGTTTGCAACATTCAAATGCTTGTAATATTTTACTGGAGCGTCATAAAATCTTAAAATTTTGTGAAAATAAAGTACTCGAGCCTCATATCAATTTAAGCTGTCGCTCATAGCTGTGCTACCCTTGAGTCCTAAATCAAACACTGCTAAAACTTCAAATGGCCCTAACTTCTATATGGTGCGTCCTATACCTACCAAAGTTTGCAACATTTAAATGCTTGTAACTTTTTGCTGGAGCGTCATAAAATCTTGAAATTTTGTGACAATGAAGTACTCGAGCCTCTTATCAATTTAAGCTATCGCTCATTTCTATGTTACCCTTGAGGCCCAAACAAAACAACTTCAAATGGCCCTAACTTCTCTACGGAGCGTCCTATAGCTATCAACGTTTGCAACATTCAAATGCTTGTAACTTTTTACTGGAGCGTCATAAAATCTTGAAATTTTGTGAAAATAAAGTACTCGAGCCTCTTATCAATTTAAGCTATCGCTCATGGCTATTCAACCGTTGAGTCCCAAATCAAACAACTTCAAATGGCCCTAACCTCTGTACGGTGCGTTCTATACCTATCAAAGTTTGCAACATTGAAATGCTTGTAACTTTTTACTGAAGCTTCAAAAAATCTTGAAATTTTGTGTAAATAAAGTACTCGAGCCTCTTATCAATTTAAGCTCTCGCTCATAGCTATGCTACCCTTGAGTCCCAAATCAAACACTAATAAAACTTCAAATGGCCCTAACTTCTATACGATGCGTCCTACACCTATCAAAGTTTGCAACATTCAAATGCTTGTAAATTTTTACTGGGGAGTCATTAAATCTTGAAAATTTGGGAAAATAAAGTACTCAAGCCTCATATCAATTTAAGCTATCGCTCATAGCTACGATACCCTTGAGTCCCAAATCAAACACTGATAAAACTACAAATGGTCCTAACTGCTCTACGGAGCGTCCTATACCTATCAAGGTTTGCAATATTCAAATGCTTGTAACTTTTTACTGGAGCGTCATAAAATCTTCAAATTTTGTGAAAATAAAGTACTCGAGCCTCTTATCAATTTAAGTTATCGCTCATAGCTATGCTACCCTTGAGTCCCAAATCAAACACTGATAAAACTTCAAATGGCCCTAACTTCTATACGGTGCGTCCTACACCTATCAAAGTTTGCAACATTCAAATGTTTGTAACTTTATACTGGAGCGTCAAAAAATCTTGAAATTTTGTGAAAATAAAGTACTCGAGCCTCTCGTCAATTTAAGCAATCGCTGATAGCTAAGCTACCCTTGAGTCCCAAATCAAACACTGCTAAAACTTCAAATGGCTCTAACTTCGATAAGGTGCGTCCTGCACCTATCAAAATTTGCAACAATCAAATGCTTGTAACTATTTACTGGAGCGTCACAAAACCATGAAATTTTGTGAAAATAAAGTACTCGAGACTCTTATCACTTTAAGCTATCGCTCATAGCTATGCTACCCTTGAGTCCCAAATCAAACACTGATAAAACTTCAAATGGCCCTAACTTCTATACGGTGCGTCCTACACCTATCAAAGTTTGCAACATTCAAAGGCTTGTAACTTTATACTGGAGCGTCAAACATCTTGAAATTTTGTGACAAAGTACTCGAGCCTCTTGTCAATTTAAGCTATCGCTCATAGCTTTGCAACCGTTGAGTCCCAAATGAAACACTGATAAAACTTCAAGTGGCCCTAACTTCTATATGGTGCGTCCTATACCTACCAAAGTTTGCAACATTTAAATGCTTGTAACTTTTTACTGGAGCGTCATAAAACCTTGAAATTTTGTGACAATGAAGTACTCGAGCCTGTTATCAATTTAAGCTATCGCTCATTTCTATGTTACCCTTGATTCCCAAATCAAACAACTTCAAATGGCCCTAACTTCTCTACGGAGCGTCCTATAGCTATCAAGGTTTGCAATATTCAAATGCTTGTAACTTTTTACTGGAGCGTCATAAAATCTTGAAATGTTGTGAAAATAAAGTACTCGAGCCTCTTATCAATTTAAGCTATCACTCATAGCTATGCAACCCTTGAGTCCCAAATCAAACACTGATAAAACTTCAAATGGCCCTTACTTCTGTACGGTGCATCCAATACCTTTCAAAGTTTGCAACATTCAAATGCTTGCAACTTCTTACTGGAGAGTCATAAAATCTTGAAATTTTGTGAAAATAAAGTACTCGAGCCTCTTATCAATTTAAGCTATCGCTCATAGCTATTCAACCGTTGAGTCCCAAATCAAACACTGATAAAACTTCAAATGGACCTAACTTCTATACGGTGCGTCCTACACCTATCAAAGTTTGCAACATTCAAATGCTTGTAACTTTATACTGGAGCAGCAAAAAATGTTGAAATTTTGTGACAATAAAGTACTGGAGCATCTTGTCAATTTAAGCTATCGCTCATAGCTAAGCTACCCTTAAGTCCCAAATCAAACAACTTCAAATGACCCTAAACTCTGTACAGTGCGTCCTATACCTATCAAAGTTTGCAACATTGAAATGCTTGTAACTTTTTACTGAAGCGTCATAAAATCTTGAAATTTTGTGTAAATAAAGTACTCGAGCCTCTCATCAATTTAAGCAATCGCTGATGGCTATGCTACCCTTGAGTCCCAAATCAAACACTGCTAAAAATTCAAATGAACCTAACTTCTATACGGTGCGTCCTACATCTATCAATGTTAGCAACATTCAAATGCTTGTAACTTTTTACTGGAGCGTCATAAAATGTTGAAATTTGTGAAAATAAAGTACTCGAGCCTCATATCAATTTAAGCTATCGCTCATAGCTATGCTACCCTTGAGTCCCAAATGAAACACTGATAAAACTTCAAATGGTCCTAACTTCTCTACGGCGCGTCCTATACCTATCAAGGTTTGCAAACATTCAAATGCTTGTAACTTTTTACTGGAGTGTCATAAAATCTTGAAATTTTGTGAAAATAAAGTACTCGAGCCTCTTATCAATTTAAGCTATCGCTCATAGCTCTGCTACCCTTGAGTCCCAAATCAAACACTGATAAAACTTCAAATGGCCCTAACTTCTATATGGTGCGTCCTATACCTACCAAAGTTTGCAAAATTCAAATGCTTGTAACTTTTTACTGAAGCGTCATAAAATCTTGAAATTTTGTGAAAATAAAATATTCGAGCCTCTCGTCAATTTAAGCAATCGCTGATAGCTATGCTACCCTTGAGTCCCAAAACAAACACTGCTAAAACTTCAAATAGTCCTAACTTCGATAAGGTGCGTCCTACACCTATCCAAATTTGCAAAAATCAAATGCTTGTAACTTTTTACTGGAGCGTCATAAAACCTTGAAATTTTGTGAAAATAAAGTACTCGAGCCTCTTATCAATTTAAGCTATCGCTCATAGCTGTGCTACCCTTGCGTCCCAAATCAAACACTGATAAAACTTCAAATGGTCATAACTTCTCTACGGAGCGTCCTATACCTAATCCCTAATCCCAAATCAAACACTGATAAAACTTCAAATGGCCCTAACTTCTATACGGTGCGTCCTAGACCTTGTAACTTTATACTGGAGCGTCAAAAAATCTTGAAATTTTGTGACAAAGTACTCGAGCTTCTTGTCAATTTAAGCTATCGCTCATAGCTATGCTACCCTTGAGTCCCAAATCAAACACTGATAAACCTTCAAATGGCCCTAACTTCTATACGGTGCGTCCTAGACCTTTCAAAGTTTGCAACATTCACATACTTGTAATTTTTTACTGGAGCGTCATAAAATCTTGAAATTTTGTGAAAATAAAGTACTCGAGCCTCATATCAATTTAAGCTATCGCTCATAGCTGTGCTACCCTTGCGTCCCAAATCAAACACTGATAAAACTTCAAATGGTCCTAACTTCTCTACGGAGCGTCCTATACCTATCAAGGTTTGCAACATTCAAATGCTTGTAACTTTTTACTGGAGCGTCATAAAATCTTGAAATTTAGTGAAAATAAAGTACTCGAGCCTCTTATCAATTTAAGCTATCGCTCATAGCTATTCAACCCTAGAGTCCCAAATCAAACACTAATAAAACTTCAAATGGACCTAACTTCTATACGGTGCGTCCTACACCTATCAAAGTTTGCAACATTCAAATGCTAATAAATTTAGACTGGAGCAGAAAAAAATCTTGAAATTTTGTGACAATAAAGTATTTGAGCATCTTGTCAATTTAAACTATCGCTCATAGCTATGCTACCCTTAAGTCCCAAATCAAACAACTTCAAATGGCCCTAACCTCTGTACGGTGCGTCCTATACCTATCAAGGTTTGCAACATTCAAATGCTTGTAACTTTTTACTGAAGCGTCATAAAATCTTGAAATTTTGTGTAAATAAAGTACTCGAGCCTCTCGTCAATTTAAGCAATCGCTGATGGCTATGCTACCCTTGAGTCCCAAATCAACACTGCTAAAAATTCAAATGGCCCTAACTTCGATAAGGTGCGTCCTACACCTATCAAAATTTGCAACAATCAAATGCTTGTAACTTTTTACTGGAGCGTCATAAAACCTTGAAATTTTGTGACAATAAAGTACTCGAGCCTCTTACCAATTTAAGCTATCGCTCATAGCTATGCTACCATTGACTCCAAAATAAAACACTGATAAAACTTCAAATGGCCCTAACTTCTGTAGGGTGCGTCCAATACCTTTCAAAGTTTGCAACAATCAAATGCTTGTAACATTTTACTGGAGCGTCACAAAATCTTGAATTATTGTGACAATAAAGTATTCGAGCTCTTGTCAATTTAAGCTATCGCTCATAGCTATGCTACCCTTGAGTCCCAAATCAAACAACTTCAAATGGCCCTAACCTCTGTACGGTGCGTCCTATACCTATCAAAGTTTGCAACATTCAAATGCTTGTAACTTTTTACTGAAGCGTCATAAAATCTTGAAGTTTTGTGTAAATAAAGTACTCGAGCCTCTTGTCAATTTAAGCAGTCGCTCATAGCTGTGCTATCCTTGAGTCCCAAATCAAACACTGCTAAAACTTCAAATGGCCCTAACTTCTATATGGTGCGTCCTATACCTATCAAAGTTTGCAAAATTCAAATGCTTGAAAGTTTTTACTTTAGCGTCAAAAAATCTTGAAATTTTGTGACATTAAAGTACTTGAGCCTCTTGTCAATTTAAGCTATCGCTCATAGCTATGATACCCTTGAGTCCCAAATCACTGATAAAACTTCAAATGGTCCTAATTTCTCTACGGAGCGTCCTATACCTATCAAGGTTTGCAACATTCAAATGCTTGTAACTTTTTACGGAAGCGTCGTAAAATCTAGAAATTTTGTGAAAATAAATCACTCGAGCCTCTTATCAATTTAAGCTTGCGCTTATACCTATGCTACCCTTGAGTCCCAAATCAAACACTGATAAAACTTCAAATGGACCTAACTTCTATACGGTGCGTCCTACATCTATCAATGTTAGCAACATTCAAATGCTTGTAACTTTTTACTCGAGCGTCATAAAATCTTGAAATTTGTGAAAATAAAGTACTCGAGCCTCATATCAATTTAAGCTATCGCTCATAACTATGCTACCCTTGAGTCCCAAATGAAACACTGATAAAACTTCAAATGGTCCTAACTTCTCTACGGCGCGTCCTATACATATCAAGGTTTGCAAACATTCAAATGCTTGTAACTTTTTACTGAAGTGTCATAAAATCTTGAAATTTTGTGAAAATAAAGTACTCGAGCCTCTTATCAATTTAAGCTATCGCTCATAGCTATGCTACCCTTGAGTCCCAAATCAAAAACTGATGAAACTTCAAATGGCCCTAACTTCTATATGGTGCGTCCTATACCTACCATAGTTTGCAACATTCAAATGCTTGTAACTTTTTACTGAAGCGTCATAAAATCTTGAAATTTTGTGAAAATAAAATATTCGAGCCTCTCGTCAATTTAAGCAATCGCTGATAGCTATGCTACTCTTGAGTCCCAAAACAAACACTGCTAAAACTTCAAATGGTCCTAACTTCGATAAGGTGCGTCCTACACCTATCCAAATTTGCAAAAATCAGATGCTTGTAACTTTTTACTGGAGCGTCATAAAACCTTGAAATTTTGTGAAAATAAAGTACTCGAGCCTCTTATCAATTTAAGCTATCGCTCATAGCTGTGCTACCCTTGCGTCCCAAATCAAACACTGATAAAACTTCAAATGGTCCTAACTTCTCTACGGAGCGTCCTATACCTAATCCCTAATCCCAAATCAAACACTGATAAAACTTCAAATGGCCCTAACTTCTATACGGTGCGTCCTAGACCTTGTAACTTTATACTGGAGCGTCAAAAAATCTTGAAATTTTGTGACAAAGTACTCGAGCTTCTTGTCAATTTAAGCTATCGCTCATAGCTATGCTACCCTTGAGTCCCAAATCAAACACTGATAAACCTTCAAATGGCCCTAACTTCTATACGGTGCGTCCTAGACCTTTCAAAGTTTGCAACATTCACATGCTTATAATTTTTTACTGGAGCGTCATAAAATCTTGAAATTTTGTGAAAATAAAGTACTCGAGCCTCATATCAATTTAAGCTATCGCTCATAGCTGTGCTACCCTTGCGTCCCAAATCAAACACTGATAAAACTTCAAATGGTCCTAACTTCTCTACGGAGCGTCCTATACCTATCAAGGTTTGCAACATTCAAATGCTTGTAACTTTTTACTGGAGCGTCATAAAATCTTGAAATTTAGTGAAAATAAAGTACTCGAGCCTCTTATCAATTTAAGCTATCGCTCATAGCTATTCAACCCTAGAGTCCCAAATCAAACACTAATAAAACTTCAAATGGACCTAACTTCTATACGGTGCGTCCTACACCTATCAAAGTTTGCAACATTCAAATGCTAATAAATTTAGACTGGAGCAGAAAAAAATCTTGAAATTTTGTGACAATAAAGTATTTGAGCATCTTGTCAATTTAAACTATCGCTCATAGCTATGCTACCCTTAAGTCCCAAATCAAACAACTTCAAATGGCCCTAACCTCTGTACGGTGCGTCCTATACCTATCAAGGTTTGCAACATTCAAATGCTTGTAACTTTTTACTGAAGCGTCATAAAATCTTGAAATTTTGTGTAAATAAAGTACTCGAGCCTCTCGTCAATTTAAGCAATCGCTGATGGCTATGCTACCCTTGAGTCCCAAATCAACACTGCTAAAAATTCAAATGGCCCTAACTTCGATAAGGTGCGTCCTACACCTATCAAAATTTGCAACAATCAAATGCTTGTAACTTTTTACTGGAGCGTCATAAAACCTTGAAATTTTGTGACAATAAAGTACTCGAGCCTCTTACCAATTTAAGTTATCGCTCATAGCTATGCTACCATTGACTCCAAAATAAAACACTGATAAAACTTCAAATGGCCCTAACTTCTGTACGGTGCGTCCAATACCTTTCAAAGTTTGCAACAATCAAATGCTTGTAACATTTTACTGGAGCGTCATAAAATCTTGAATTATTGTGACAATAAAGTATTCGAGCTCTTGTCAATTTAAGCTATCGCTCATAGCTATGCTACCCTTGAGTCCCAAATCAAACAACTTCAAATGGCCCTAACCTCTGTACGGTGCGTCCTATACCTATCAAAGTTTGCAACATTCAAATGCTTGTAACTTTTTACTGAAGCGTCATAAAATCTTGAAATTTTGTGAAAATAAAGTACTCGAGCCTCTTGTCAATTTAAGCAGTCGCTCATAGCTGTGCTATCCTTGAGTCCCAAATCAAACACTGCTAAAACTTCAAATGGCCCTAACTTCTATATGGTGCGTCCTATACCTATCAAAGTTTGCAAAATTCAAATGCTTGAAAGTTTTTACTTTAGCGTCAAAAAATCTTGAAATTTTGTGACATTAAAGTACTTGAGCCTCTTGTCAATTTAAGCTATCGCTCATAGCTATGATACCCTTGAGTCCCAAATCACTGATAAAACTTCAAATGGTCCTAATTTCTCTACGGAGCGTCCTATACCTATCAAGGTTTGCAACATTCAAATGCTTGTAACTTTTTACGGAAGCGTCGTAAAATCTAGAAATTTTGTGAAAATAAATCACTCGAGCCTCTTATCAATTTAAGCTTGCGCTTATACCTATGCTACCCTTGAGTCCCAAATCAAACACTGATAAAACTTCAAATGGACCTAACTTCTATACGGTGCGTCCTACATCTATCAATGTTAGCAACATTCAAATGCTTGTAACTTTTTACTCGAGCGTCATAAAATCTTGAAATTTGTGAAAATAAAGTACTCGAGCCTCATATCAATTTAAGCTATCGCTCATAACTATGCTACCCTTGAGTCCCAAATGAAACACTGATAAAACTTCAAATGGTCCTAACTTCTCTACGGCGCGTCCTATACATATCAAGGTTTGCAAACATTCAAATGCTTGTAACTTTTTACTGAAGTGTCATAAAATCTTGAAATTTTGTGAAAATAAAGTACTTGAGCATCTTGTCAATTTAAGCTATCGCTCATAGCTATGCTACCCTTAAGTCCCAAATCAAACAACTTCAAATGGCCCTAACCTCTGTACGGTGCGTCCTATACCTACCAAAGTTTGCAACATTCAAATGCTTGTAACTTTTTACTGAAGCGTCATAAAATCTTGAAATTTTGTGAAAATAAAATATTCGAGCCTCTCGTCAATTTAAGCAATCGCTGATAGCTATGCTACTCTTGAGTCCCAAAACAAACACTGCTAAAACTTCAAATGGTCCTAACTTCGATAAGGTGCGTCCTACACCTATCCAAATTTGCAAAAATCAGATGCTTGTAACTTTTTACTGGAGCGTCATAAAACCTTGAAATTTTGTGAAAATAAAGTACTCGAGCCTCTTATCAATTTAAGCTATCGCTCATAGCTGTGCTACCCTTGCGTCCCAAATCAAACACTGATAAAACTTCAAATGGTCCTAACTTCTCTACGGAGCGTCCTATACCTAATCCCTAATCCCAAATCAAACACTGATAAAACTTCAAATGGCCCTAACTTCTATACGGTGCGTCCTAGACCTATCCAAATTTGCAACATTCAAATGCTTGTAACTTTATACTGGAGCGTCAAAAAATCTTGAAATTTTGTGACAAAGTACTCGAGCCTCTTGTCAATTTAAGCTATCGCTCATAGCTATGCTACCCTTGAGTCCCAAATCAAACACTGATAAACCTTCAAATGGCCCTAACTTCTATACGGTGCGTCCTACACCTTTCAAAGTTTGCAACATTCAAATGCTTGTAATTTTTTACTGGAGCGTTATAAAATCTTAAAATTTTGTGAAAATAAAGTACTTGAGCATCTTGTCAATTTAAGCTATCGCTCATAGCTATGCTACCCTTAAGTCCCAAATCAAACAACTTCAAATGGCCCTAACCTCTGTACGGTGCGTCCTATACCTACCAAAGTTTGCAACATTCAAATGCTTGTAACTTTTTACTGAAGCGTCATAAAATCTTGAAATTTTGTGTAAATAAAGTACTCGAGCCTCTCGTCAATTTAAGCAATCGCTGATGGCTATGCTACCCTTGAGTCCCAAATCAACACTGCTAAAAATTTAAATGGCCCTAACTTCTATAAGGTGCGTCCTGCACCGATCAAAATTTGCAACAATCAAATGCTTGTAACTTTTTACTGGAGCGTCATAAAACCTTGAAATTTTGTAACAATAAAGTACTCGAGCCTCTTACCAATTTAAGTTATCGCTCATAGCTATGCTACCATTGACTCCAAAATAAAACACTGATAAAACTTCAAATGGCCCTAACTTCTGTACGGTGCGTCCAATACCTTTCAAAGTTTGCAACAATCAAATGCTTGTAACTTTTTACTGGAGCGTCATAAAATCTTGAATTATTGTGACAATAAAGTATTCGAGCCTCTTGTCAATTTAAGCTATCGCTCATAGCTATGCTACCCTTAAGTCCCAAATCAAACAACTTCAAATGGCCCTAACCTTTGTACGGTGCGTCCTATACCTATCAAAGTTTGCAACATTCAAATGCTTGTAACTTTTTACTGAAGCGTCATAAAATCTTGAAGTTTTGTGTAAATAAAGTACACGAGCCTCTCGTCAATTTAAGCAATCGCTGATGGCTATGCACACATTGACTCCCAAATCAAACACTGATAAAACTTCAAATGGCCCTAACTTCTATATGGTGCGTCCTATACTTATCAAAGTTTGCAAAATTCAAATGCTTGAAAGTTTATACTGGAGCGTCAAAAAATCTTGAAATTTTGTGACAATAAAGTACTTGAGCCTCTTGTCAATTTAAGCTATCGCTCATAGCTATGCTACCCTTGAGTCCCAAATCAAACACTAATAAAACTTCAAATGGCCCTAACTTCTATACGATGCGTCCTACACCTATCAAAGTTTGCAACATTCAAATGCTTGTAAATTTTTACTGGGGAGTCATTAAATCTTGAAAATTTGGGAAAATAAAGTACTCAAGCCTCATATCAATTTAAGCTATCGCTCATAGCTACGATACACTTGAGTCCCAAATCAAACACTGATGCGTCCTACACCTATCAAAGTTTGCAACATTCAAAGGCTTGTAACTTTATACTGGAGCGTCAAACATCTTGAAATTTTGTGACAAAGTACTCGAGCCTCTTGTCAATTTAAGCTATCGCTCATAGCTTTGCAACCCTTGAGTCCCAAACGAAACACTGATAAAACTTCAAATGGCCATAACTTCTATATGGTGCGTCCTATACCTACCAAAGTTTGCAACATTTAAATGCTTGTAACTTTTTACTGGAGCGTCATAAAACCTTGAAATTTTGTGACAATGAAGTACTCGAGCCTGTTATCAATTTAAGCTATCGCTCATTTCAATGTTACCCTTGATTCCCAAATCAAACAACTACAAATGGTCCTAACTTCTCTACGGAGCGTCCTATACCTATCAAGGTTTGCAATATTCAAATTCTTGTAACTTTTTACTGGAGCGTCATAAAATCTTCAAATTTTTTGAAAATAAAGTACTCGAGCCTCTTATCAATTTAAGTTATCGCTCATAGCTATGCTACCCTTGAGTCCCAAATCAAACACTGATAAAACTTCAAATGGCACTAACTTCTATACGGTGCGTCCTACACCTATCAAAGTTTGCATCATTCAAATGCTTGTAACTTTATACTGGAGCGTCAAAAAATCTTGAAATTTTGTGAAAATAAAGTACTCGAGCCTCTCGTCAATTTGAGCAATCGCTGATAGCTAAGCTACCCTTGAGTCTGCTAAAACTTCAAATTGCTCTAACTTCGATAAGGTGCGTCCTGCACCTATCAAAATTTGCAACAATCAAATGCTTGTATCTATTTACTGGAGCGTCATAAAACCATGAAATTTTGTGAAAATAAAGTACTCGAGACTCTTATCACTTTAAGCTATCGCTCATAGCTATGCTACCCTTGAGTCCCAAATCAAACACTGATAAAACTTCAAATGGCCCTAACTTCTATACGGTGCGTCCTACACCTATCAAAGTTTGCAACATTCAAAGGCTTGTAACTTTATACTGGAGCGTCAAGCATCTTGAAATTTTGTGACAAAGTACTCGAGCCTCTTGTCAATTTAAGCTATCGCTCATAGCTTTGCAACCCTTGAGTCCCAAATGAAACACTGATAAAACTTCAAATGGCCCTAACTTCTATATAGTGCGTCCTATACCTATCAAAGTTTGCAACATTTAAATGCTTGTAACTTTTTACTGGAGCGTCATAAAACCTTGAAATTTTGTGACAATGAAGTACTCGAGCCTGTTATCAATTTAAGCTATCGCTCATTTCTATGTTACCCTTGATTCCCAAATCAAACAACTTCAAATGGCCCTAACTTCTCTACGGAGCGTCCTATAGCTATCAAGGTTTGCAATATTCAAATGCTTGCAACTTTTTACTGGAGCGTCATAAAATCTTGAAATGTTGTGAAAATAAAGTACTCGAGCCTCTTATCAATTTAAGCTATCACTCATAGCTATGGTACCTTTGAGTCCCAAATCAAACACTGATAAATCTTCAAATGGCCCTTACTTCTGTACGGTGCATCCAATACCTTTCAAAGTTTGCAACATTCAAATGCTTGCAACTTTTTACTGGAGTAGCAAAAAATCTTGAAATATTGTGACAATAAAGTACTGGAGCATCTTGTCAATTTAAGCTATCGCTCATAGCTAAGCTACCCTTAAGTCCCAAATCAAACAACTTCAAATGACCCTAAACTCTGTACGGTGCGTCCTATACCTATCAAAGTTTGCAACATTGAAATGCTTGTAACTTTTTACTGAAGCGTCATAAAATCTTGAAACTTTGTGTAAATAAAGTACTCGAGCCTCTCGTCAATTTAAGCAATCGCTGATGGCTATGCTACCCTTGAGTCCCAAATCAAACACTGCTAAAAATTCAAATGAACCTAACTTCTATATGGTGCGTCCTACATCTATCAATGTTAGCAACATTCAAATGCTTGTAACTTTTTACTGGAGCGTCATAAAATGTTGAAATTTGTGAAAATAAAGTACTCGAGCCTCATATCAATTTAAGCTATCGCTCATAGCTATGCTACCCTTGAGTCCCAAATGAAACACTGATAAAACTTCAAATGGTCCTAACTTCTCTACGGCGCGTCCTATACCTATC
The DNA here is from genome assembly GCA_920105625.2 of Clusia tigrina. NCBI lineage: Eukaryota > Metazoa > Arthropoda > Insecta > Diptera > Clusiidae > Clusia > Clusia tigrina. The sequence goes on from CAKKTE020000025.1 coordinate 155,725, forward strand.
AAGGTTTGCAAACATTCAAATGCTTGTAACTTTTTACTGGAGTGTCATAAAATCTTGAAATTTTGTGAAAATAAAGTACTCGAGCCTCTTATCAATTTAAGCTATCGCTCATAGCTCTGCTACCCTTGAGTCCCAAATCAAACACTGATAAAACTTCAAATGGCCCTAACTTCTATATGGTGCGTCCTATACCTACCAAAGTTTGCAATATTCAAATGCTTGTAACTTTTTACTGAAGCGTCATAAAATCTTGAAATTTTGTGAAAATAAAATATTCGAGCCTCTCGTCAATTTAAGCAATCGCTGATAGCTATGCTACCCTTGAGTCCCAAAACAAACACTGCTAAAACTTCAAATGGTCCTAACTTCGATAAGGTGCGTCCTACACCTATCCAAATTTGCAAAAATCAAATGCTTGTAACTTTTTACTGGAGCGTCATAAAACCTTGAAATTTTGTGAAAATAAAGTCCTCGAGCCTCTTATCAATTTAAGCTATCGCTCATAGCTGTGCTACTCTTGCGTCCCAAATCAAACACTGATAAAACTTCAAATGGTCCTAACTTCTCTACGGAGCGTCCTATACCTAATCCCTAATCCCAAATCAAACACTGATAAAACTTCAAATGGCCCTAACTTCTATACGGTGCGTCCTAGACCTATTCAAATTTGCAACATTCAAATGCTTGTAACTTTATACTGGAGCGTCAAAAAATCTTGAAATTTTGTGACAAAGTACTCGAGCTTCTTGTCAATTTAAGCTATCGCTCATAGCTATGCTACCCTTGAGTCCCAAATCAGACACTGATAAACCTTCAAATGGCCCTAACTTCTATACGGTGCGTCCTACACCTTTCAAAGTTTGCAACATTCAAATGCTTGTAATTTTTTACTGGAGCGTCATAAAATCTTGAAATTTTGTGAAAATAAAGTACTCGAGCCTCATATCAATTTAAGCTATCGCTCATAGCTATTCAACCCTAGAGTCCCAAATCAAACACTAATAAAACTTCAAATGGACCTAACTTCTATACGGTGCGTCCTACACCTATCAAAGTTTGCAACATTCAAATGCTAATAACTTTAGACTGGAGCAGCAAAAAATCTTGAAATTTTGTGACAATAAAGTATTTGAGCATCTTGTCAATTTAAACTATCGCTCATAGCTATGCTACCCTTAAGTCCCAAATCAAATAACTTCAAATGGCCCTAACCTCTGAACGGTGCGTCCTATACCTATCAAAGTTTGCAACATTCAAATGCTTGTAACTTTTTACTGAAGCGTCATAAAATCTTGAAGTTTTGTGTAAATAAAGTACTCGAGCCTCTCGTCAATTTAAGTAATCGCTCATAGCTGTGCTATCCTTGAGTCCCAAATCAAACACTGCTAAAACTTCAAATGGTCCTAACTTCTATACGGTGCGTCCTACACCTTTCAAAGTTTGCAACATTCAAATGCTTGTAATTTTTTACTGGAGCGTCATAAAATCTTAAAATTTTGTGAAAATAAAGTACTCGAGCCTCATATCAATTTAAGCTATCGCTCATAGCTGTGCTACCCTTGCGTCCCAAATCAAACACTGATAAAACTTCAAATGGTCCTAACTTCTCTACGGAGCGTCCTATACCTATCCAAATTTGCAAAAATCAAATGCTTGTAACTTTTTACTGGAGCGTCATAAAACCTTGAAATTTTGTGAAAATAAAGTACTCGAGCCTCTTATCAATTTAAGCTATCGCTCATAGCTATGCACACCTTGAGTCCCAAATCAAACACTGATAAAACTTCAAATGGCCCTAACTTCTATATGGTGCGTCCTATACCTATCAAAGTTTGCAAAATTCAAATGCTTGAAAGTTTATACTTTAGCGTCAAAAAATCTTGAAATTTTGTGACATTGAAGTACTTGAGCCTCTTGTCAATTTAAGCTATCGCTCATAGCTATGATACCCTTGAGTCCCAAATCACTGATAACACTTCAAATGGTCCTAATTTCTCTACGGAGCGTCCTATACCTATCAAGGTTTGCAACATTCAAATGCTTGTAACTTTTTACGGAAGCGTCATAAAATCTAGAAACTTTGTGAAAATAAAGTACTCGAGCCTCTTATCAATTTAAGCTTGCGCTTATACCTATGCTACCCTTGAGTCCCAAATGAAACACTGATAAAACTTCAAATGGTCCTAACTTCTCTACGGCGCGTCCTATACATATCAAGGTTTGCAAACATTCAAATGCTTGTAACTTTTTACTGAAGTGTCATAAAATCTTGAAATTTTGTGAAAATAAAGTACTCGAGCCTCTTATCAATTTAAGCTATCGCTCATAGCTATGCTACCCTTGAGTCCCAAATCAAAAACTGATGAAACTTCAAATGGCCCTAACTTCTATATGGTGCGTCCTATACCTACCAAAGTTTGCAACATTCAAATGCTTGTAACTTTTTACTGAAGCGTCATAAAATCTTGAAATTTTGTGACAAAGTACTCGAGCCTCTTGTCAATTTAAGCTATCGCTCATAGCTATGCTACCCTTGAGTCCCAAATCAAACACTGATAAACCTTCAAATGGCCCTAACTTCTATACGGTGCGTCCTACACCTTTCAAAGTTTGCAACATTCAAATGCTTGTAATTTTTTACTGGAGCGTCATAAAACCTTAAAATTTTGTGAAAATAAAGTACTCGAGCCTCATATCAATTTAAGCTATCGCTCATAGCTGTGCTACCCTTGCGTCCCAAATCAAACACTGATAAAACTTCAAATGGTCCTAACTTCTCTACGGAGCGTCCTACACCTATCAAAGTTTGCAACATTCAAATACTTATAAGTTTAGACTGGAGCACCAAAAAATCTTGAAATTTTGTGACAATAAAGTACTTGTGCATCTTGTCAATTTAAGCTATCGCTCATAGCTATGCTACCCTTGAGTCCCAAATCAAACACTGATAAACCTTCAAATGGCCCTAACTTCTATACGGTGCGTCCTACACCTTTCAAAGTTTGCAACATTTAAATGCTTGTAATTTTTTACTGGAGCGTCATAAAATCTTAAAATTTTGTGAAAATAAAGTACTCGAGCCTCATATCAATTTAAGCTATCGCTCATAGCTGTGCTACCCTTGCGTCCCAAATCAAACACTGATAAAACTTCAAATGGTCCTAACTTCTCTACGGAGCGTCCTACACCTATCAAAGTTTGCAACATTCAAATACTTATAAGTTTAGACTGGAGCGTCATAAAACCTTGAAATTTTGTGACAAGAAAGTACTCGAGCCTCTTACCAATTTAAGTTATCGCTCATAGCTATGCTACCATTGACTCCAAAATAAAACACTGATAAAACTTCAAATGGCCCTAACTTCTGTACGGTGCGTCCAATACCTTTCAAAGTTTGCAACAATCAAATGCTTGTAACTTTTTACTGGAGCGTCATAAAATCTTGAATTATTGTGACAATAAAGTATTCGAGCCTCTTGTCAATTTAAGCTATCGCTCATAGCTATGCTACCCTTAAGTCCCAAATCAAACAACTTCAAATGGCCCTAACCTCTGTACGGTGCGTCCTATACCTATCAAAGTTTGCAACATTCAAATGCTTGTAACTTTTTACTGAAGCGTCATAAAATCTTGAAGTTTTGTGTAAATAAAGTACTCGAGCCTCTCGTCAATTTAAGCAATCGCTGATGGCTATGCTACCCTTGAGTCCCAAATCAAACACTGCTAAAAATTCAAATGTCGCTAACTTCGATAAAGTGCGTCTTACACCTATCAAAATTTGCAACAATCAAATGCTTGTAACTTTTTACTGGAGCGTCATAAAACCTTGAAATTTTGTGACAATAAAGTACTCGAGCCTCTTACCAATTTAAGCTATCGATCATAGCTATGCTACCCTTGAGTCCCAAATCAAACACTGATGAATCTTCAAATGGCCCTAACTTATATACGGTGCGTCCTACACCTTTCAAAGTTTCCAACATTCAAATGCTTGTAATTTTTTACTGCAGCGACATAAAATCTAAAAATTTTGTGAAAATAAAGTACTCGAGCATCATATCAATTTAAGCTATCGCTCATAGCTGTGCTATCCTTGAGTCCCAAATCAAACACTGATAAAACTTCAAATGGTCCTAACTTCTCTACGGAGCGTCCTACATCTATCAATGTTAGCAACATTCAAATGCTGGGAACTTTTTACTGAAGCGTCATAAAATCTTGAAATTTGTGGAAATAAAGTACTCGAGCCTCATATCAATTTAAGCTATCGCTCATAGCTATGCTACCCTTGAGTCCCAAAACAAACACTGCTAAAACTTCAAATGATCCTAAGTTCGATAAGGTGCGTCCTACACCTATCCAAATTTGCAAAAATCAAATGCTTGTAACTTTTTACTGGAGCGTCATAAAACCTTGAAATTTTGTGAAAATAAAGTACTCGAGCATCATATCAATTTAAGCTATCGCTCATAGCTATGCTACCCTTGAGTCCCAAATCAAACACTGATAAAACTTCAAATGGACCTAACTTCTATACGGCGCGTCCTATACCTATCAAGGTTTGCAAACATTCAAATGCTTGTAACTTTTTACTGAAGTGTCATAAAATCTTGAAATTTTGTGAAAATAAAGTACTCGAGCCTCTTATCAATTTAAGCTATCGCTCATAGCTATGCTACCCTTGAGTCCCAAATCAAAAACTGATAAAACTTCAAATGGCCCTAACTTCTATATGGTGCGTCCTATACCTACCAAAGTTTGCAACATTCAAATGCTTGTAACTTTTTACTGAAGCGTCATAAAATCTTGAAATTTTTTGAAAATAAAATATTCGAGCCTCTCGTCAATTTAAGCAATCGCTGATAGCTATGCTACCCTTGAGTCCCAAAACAAACACTGCTAAAACTTCAAATGGTACTAACTTCGATAAGGTGCGTCCTACACCTATCGAAATTTGCAAAAATCAAATGATTGTAACTTTTTACTGGAGCGTCATAAAACCTTGAAATTTTGTGAAAATAAAGTACTCGAGCCTCTTATCAATTTAAGCTATCGCTCATAGCTGTGCTACCCTTGCGTCCCAAATCAAACACTGATAAACCTTCAAATGGTCCTAACTTCTCTACGGAGCGTCCTATACCTATCAAAGTTTGCAACATTCAAATGCTTGTAACTTTTTACTGGAGCGTCATAAAACCTTGAAATTTTGTGAAAATAAAGTACTCGAGAATCTTACCAATTTAAGCTATCGATCATAGCTATGCTACCCTTGAGTCCCAAATCAAACACTGATGAATCTTCAAATGGCCCTAACTTATATACGGTGCGTCCTACACCTTTCAAAGTTTCCAACATTCAAATGCTTGTAATTTTTTACTGCAGCGACATAAAATCTTAAAATTTTGTGAAAATAAAGTACTCGAGCATCATATCAATTTAAGCTATCGCTCATAGCTGTGCTATCCTTGAGTCCCAAATCAAACACTGATAAAACTTCATATGGTCCTAACTTCTCTACGGAGCGTCCTACATCTATCAATGTTAGCAACATTCAAATGCTGGGAACTTTTTACTGGAGCGTCATAAAATCTTGAAATTTGTGAAAATAAAGTACTCGAGCCTCATATCAATTTAAGCTATCGCTCATAGCTATGCTACCCTTGAGTCCCAAAACAAACACTGCTAAAACTTCAAATGGTCCTAAGTTCGATAAGGTGCGTCCTACACCTATCCAAATTTGCAAAAATCAAATGCTTGTAACTTTTTACTGGAGCGTCATAAAACCTTGAAATTTTGTGAAAATAAAGTACTCGAGCATCATATCAATTTAAGCTATCGCTCATAGCTATGCTACCCTTGAGTCCCAAATCAAACACTGATAAAACTGCAAATGGACCTAACTTCTATACGGCGCGTCCTATACCTATCAAGGTTTGCAAACATTCAAATGCTTGTAACTTTTTACTGAAGTGTCATAAAATCTTGAAATTTTGTGAAAATAAAGTACTCGAGCCTCTTATCAATTTAAGCTATCGCTCATAGCTATTCAACCCTTGAGTCCCAAATCAAACACTAATAAAACTTCAAATGGACCTAACTTCTATACGGTGCGTCCTACACCTATCAAAGTTTGCAACATTCAAATGCTTATAACTTTAGACTGGAGCAGCAAAAAATCTTGAAATTTTGTGCCAATAAAGTACTTGAGCATCTTGTCAATTTAAGCTATCGCTCATAGCTATGCTACCCTTAAGTCCCAAATCAAACAACTTCAAATGGCCCTAACCTCTGTACGGTGCGTTCTATACCTATCAAAGTTTGCAACATTCAAATGCTTGTAACTTTTTACAGAAGCGTCATAAAATCTTGAAATTTTGTGACAATAAAGTACTCGAGCCTCTTACCAATTTAAGTTATCGCTCATAGCTATGCTACCATTGACTCCAAAATAAAACACTGACAAAACTTCAAATGGCCCTAACCTCTGTACGGTGCGTCCTATACCTATCAAAGTTTGCAACATTCAAATGCTTGTAACTTTTTACTGGAGCGTCATAAAATCTTGAATTATTGTGACAATAAAGTATTCGAGCCTCTTGTCAATTTAAGCTATCGCTCATAGCTATGCTACCCTTAAGTCCCAAATCAAACAACTTCAAATGGCCCTAACCTCTGTACGGTGCGTCCTATACCTATCAAAGTTTGCAACATTCAAATGCTTGTAACTTTTTACTGAAGCGTCATAAAATCTTGAAATTTTGTGTAAATAAAGTACTCGAGCCTCTCGTCAATTAAAGCAATCACTGATGGCTATGCTGCCCTCGAGTCCCAAATCAACACTGCTAAAAATTCAAATGGCCCTAACTTCGATAAGGTGCGTCCTGCACCTATCAAAATTTGCAACAATCAAATGCTTGTAACTTTTTACTGGAGCGTCATAAAACCTTGAAATTTTGTGACAATAAAGTACTCGAGCCTCTTACCAATTTAAGTTATCGCTCATAGCTATGCTACCATTGACTCCAAAATAAAACACTGATAAAACTTCAAATTGCCCTAACTTCTGTACGGTGCGTCCAATACCTTTCAAAGTTTGCAACAATCAAATGCTTGTAACTTTTTACTGGAGCGTCATAAAATCTTGAATTATTGTGACAATAAAGTATTCGAGCCTCTTGTCAATTTAAGCTATCGCTCATAGCTATGCTACCCTTAAGTCCCAAATCAAACAACTTCAAATGGCCCTAACCTCTGTACGGTGCGTCCTATACCTATCAAAGTTTGCAATATTCAAATGCTTGTAACTTTTTACTGAAGCGTCATAAAATCTTGAAGTTTTGTGTAAATAAAGTACTCGAGCCTCTCGTCAATTTAAGCAATCGCTGATGGCTATGCTACCCTTGAGTCCCAAATCAAACACTGCTAAAAATTCAAATGTCGCTAACTTCGATAAAGTGCGTCTTACACCTACCAAAATTTGCAACAATCAAATGCTTGTAATTTTTTACTGCAGCGACATAAAATCTTAAAATTTTGTGAAAATAAAGTACTCGAGCATCATATCAATTTAAGCTATCGCTCATAGCTGTGCTATCCTTGAGTCCCAAATCAAACACTGATAAAACTTCAAATGGTCCTAACTTCTCTACGGAGCGTCCTACATCTATCAATGTTAGCAACATTCAAATGCTGGGAACTTTTTACTGGAGCGTCATAAAATCTTGAAATTTGTGAAAATAAAGTACTCGAGCCTCATATCAATTTAAGCTATCGCTCATAGCTATGCTACCCTTGAGTCCCAAAACAAACACTGCTAAAACTTCAAATGGTCCTAAGTTCGATAAGGTGCGTCCTACACTTATCCAAATTTGCAAAAATCAAATGCTTGTAACTTTTTACTGGAGCGTCATAAAACCTTGAAATTTTGTGAAAATAAAGTACTCGAGCATCATATCAATTTAAGCTATCGCTCATAGCTATGCTACCCTTGAGTCCCAAATCAAACACTGATAAAACTTCAAATGGACCTAACTTCTATACGGCGCGTCCTATACCTATCAAGGTTTGCAAACATTCAAATGCTTGTAACTTTTTACTGAAGTGTCATAAAATCTTGAAATTTTGTGAAAATAAAGTACTCGAGACTCTTATCAATTTAAGCTATCGCTCATAGCTATGCTACCCTTGAGTCCCAAATCAAAAACTGATAAAACTTCAAATGGCCCTAACTTCTATATGGTGCGTCCTATACCTACCAAAGTTTGCAACATTCAAATGCTTGTAACTTTTTACTGAAGCGTCATAAAATCTTGAAATTTTGTGAAAATAAAATATTCGAGCCTCTCGTCAATTTAAGCAATCGCTGATAGCTATGCTACCCTTGAGTCCCAAAACAAACACTGCTAAAACTTCAAATGGTACTAACTTCGATAAGGTGCGTCCTACACCTATCCAAATTTGCAAAAATCAAATGCTTGTAACTTTTTACTGGAGCGTCATAAAACCTTGAAATTTTGTGAAAATAAAGTACTCGAGCCTCTTATCAATTTAAGCTATCGCTCATAGCTGTGCTACCCTTGCGTCCCAAATCAAACACTGATAAAACTTCAAATGGTCCTAACTTCTCTACGGAGCGTCCTATACCTAATCCCTAATCCCAAATCAAACACTGATAAAACTTCAAATGGCCCTAACTTCTATACGGTGCGTCCTAGACCTATCCAAATTTGCAACATTCAAATGCTTGTAACTTTATACTGGAGTGTCAAAAAATCTTGAAATTTTGTGACAAAGTACTCGAGCCTCTTGTCAATTTAAGCTATCGCTCATAGCTATGCTACCCTTGAGTCCCAAATCAAACACTGATAAACCTTCAAATGGCCCTAACTTCTATACGGTGCGTCCTACACCTTTCAAAGTTTGCAACATTCAAATGCTTGTAATTTTTTACTGCAGCGACATAAAATCTTAAAATTTTGTGAAAATAAAGTACTCGAGCATCATATCAATTTAAGCTATCGCTCATAGCTGTGCTATCCTTGAGTCCCAAATCAAACACTGATAAAACTTCAAATGGTCCTAACTTCTCTACGGAGCGTCCTACATCTATCAATGTTAGCAACATTCAAATGCTGGGAACTTTTTACTGGAGCGTCATAAAATCTTGAAATTTGTGAAAATAAAGTACTCGAGCCTCATATCAATTTAAGCTATCGCTCATAGCTATGCTACCCTTGAGTCCCAAAACAAACACTGCTAAAACTTCAAATGGTCCTAAGTTCGATAAGGTGCGTCCTACACCTATCCAAATTTGCAAAAATCAAATGCTTGTAACTTTTTACTGGAGCGTCATAAAACCTTGAAATTTTGTGAAAATAAAATATTCGAGCCTCTCGTCAATTTAAGCAATCGCTGATAGCTATGCTACCCTTGAGTCCCAAAACAAACACTGCTAAAACTTCAAATGGTACTAACTTCGATAAGGTGCGTCCTACACCTATCCAAATTTGCAAAAATCAAATGCTTGTAACTTTTTACTGGAGCGTCATAAAACCTTGAAATTTTGTGAAAATAAAGTACTCGAGCCTCTTATCAATTTAAGCTATCGCTCATAGCTGTGCTACCCTTGCGTCCCAAATCAAACACTGATAAAACTTCAAATGGTCCTAACTTCTCTACGGAGCGTCCTATACCTAATCCCTAATCCCAAATCAAACACTGATAAAACTTCAAATGGCCCTAACTTCTATACGGTGCGTCCTAGACCTATCCAAATTTGCAACATTCAAATGCTTGTAACTTTATACTGGAGCGTCAAAAAATCTTGAAATTTTGTGACAAAGTACTCGAGCCTCTTGTCAATTTAAGCTATCGCTCATAGCTATGCTACCCTTGAGTCCCAAATCAAACACTGATAAACCTTCAAATGGCCCTAACTTCTATACGGTGCGTCCTACACCTATCAAAGTTTGCAACATTCAAATGCTTATAACTTTAGACTGGAGCAGCAAAAAATCTTGAAATTTTGTGACAATAAAGTACTTGAGCATCTTGTCAATTTAAGCTATCGCTCATAGCTATGCTACCCTTAAGTCCCAAATCAAACAACTTCAAATGGCCCTAACCTCTGTACGGTGCGTTCTATACCTATCAAAGTTTGCAACATTCAAATGCTTGTAACTTTTTACTGAAGCGTCATAAAACCTTGAAACTTTGTGACAATAAAGTACTCCAGCCTCTTACCAATTTAAGTTATCGCTCATAGCTATGCTACCATTGACTCCAAAATAAAACACTGACAAAACTTCAAATGGCCCTAACCTCTGTACGGTGCGTCCTATACCTATCAAAGTTTGCAACATTCAAATGCTTGTAACTTTTTACTGGAGCGTCATAAAATCTTGAATTATTGTGACAATAAAGTATTCGAGCCTCTTGTCAATTTAAGCTATCGCTCATAGCTATGCTACCCTTAAGTCCCAAATCAAACAACTTCAAATGGCCCTAACCTCTGTACGGTGTGTCCTATATCTATCAAAGTTTGCAACATTCAAATGCTTGTAACTTTTTACTGAAGCGTCATAAAATCTTGAAGTTTTGTGTAAATAAAGTACTCGAGCCTCTCGTCAATTTAAGCAATCGCTGATGGCTATGCTACCCTTGAGTCCCAAATCAAACACTGCTAAAAATTCAAATGGCGCTAACTTCGATAAGGTGCGTCCTACACCTATCAAAATTTGCAACAATCAAATGCTTGTAACTTTTTACTGGAGCGTCATAAAACCTTGAAATTTTGTGACAATAAAGTACTCGAGCCTCTTACCAATTTAAGCTATCGATCATAGCTATGCTACCCTTGAGTCCCAAATCAAACACTGATGAACCTTCAAATGGCCCTAACTTATATACGGTGCGTCCTACACCTTTCAAAGTTTTCAACATTCAAATGCTTGTAATTTTTTACTGGAGCGACATAAAATCTAAAAAATTTTGTGAAAATAAAGTACTCGAGAATCATATCAATTTAAGCTATCGCTCATAGCTGTGCTATCCTTGAGTCCCAAATCAAACACTGATAAAACTTCAAATGGTACTAACTTCTCTACGGAGCGTCCTATACCTATCAAAGTTTGCAACATTGAAATGCTTGTAACTTTTTACTGGAGCGTCATAAAATCTTGAAATTTTGTGTAAATAAAGTACTAGAGCCTCTCGTCAATTTAAGCAATCGCTGATGGCTATGCTACCCTTGAGTCCCAAATCAAATACTGCTAAAACTTCAAATGGCCCTAACTTCTATATGGTTCGTCCTATACCTACCAAAGTTTGCAACATTCAAATGCTTGTACCTTTTTACTGAAGCGTCATAAAATCTTGAAATTTTGTGAAAATTAAATATTCGAGCCTCTCGTCAATTTAAGCAATCGCTGATAGCTATGCTACCCTTGAGTCCCAAAACAAACACTGCTAAAACTTCAAATGGTCCTAAGTTCTATAAGCTGCGTCCTACACCTATCAAAATTTGCAACAATCAAATGCTTGTAACTTTTTACTGGAGCGTCATAAAACCTTGAAATTTTGTGACAATAAAGTACTCCAGCCTCTTACCAATTTAAGCTATCGATCATAGCTATGCTACCCTTAATTCCCAAATCAAACAACTTCAAATAGCCCTAACCTCTGTACGGTGCGTGCTATACCTATCAAAGTTTGCAACATTGAAATGCTTGTAACTTTTTGCTGAAGCGTCATAAGATCTTGAAATTTTGTGTAAATAAAGTACTCGAGCCTCTCGTCAATTTAAGCAATCGCTGATGGCTATGCTACCATTGAGTCCAAAATAAAACACTGATAAAACTTCAAATGGCCCTAACTTATGTAAGGTGCGTCCAATACCTTTCAAAGTTTGCAACAATCAAATGCTTGTAACTTTTTACTGGAGCGTCATAAAATCTTGAATTTTTGTGACAATAAAGTATTCGAGCCTCCTGTCAATTGAAGCTATCGCTCATAGCTATGCAACCCTTGAGTCCCAAATCAAACACTGATAGAACTTCAAATGGCCCTAACTTCTATATGGTGCATCCTATACCTACCAAAGTTTGCAACATTTAAATGCTTGTAAGTTTTTACTGGAGCGTCATAAATCCTTGAAATGTTGTGACAATGAAGTACTCGAGCCTCTTATCAATTTAAGCTATCGCTCATAGCTATGCTACCCTTGAGTCCCAAATCAAACACTGATAAAGCTTCAAATGGTCCTAACTTCTCTACGGAGCGTCCTATACCTATCAAGGTTTGCAACATTCAAATGCTTGTAACTTTTTACTGGAGCGTCATAAAATCTTGAAATTTTGTGAAAATAAAGTACTCGAGCCTCTTATCAATTTAAGCTATCGCTCATAGCTATGCTACCATTGAGTCCCAAATCAAACACTGATAAAACTTCAAATGAACCTAACTTCTATACGGTGCGTCCTACACCTATCAAAGTTTGCAACATTCAAATGCTTGGAACTTTATACTGGAGCAGCAAAAAATCTTGAAATTTTGTGACAATAAAGTACTTGAGCATGTTGTCAATTTAAGCAATCACTCATAGCTATGCTACCCTTAAGTCCCAAATCAAACAACTTCAAATGGCCCTAACCTCTGTACGGTGCGTGCTATACCTATCAAAGTTTGCAACATTGAAATGCTTGTAACTTTTTACTGAAGCGTCATAAAATCTTGAAATTTTGTGTAAATAAAGTACTCGAGCCTCTCGTCAATTTAAGCAATCGCTGATGGCTATGCTACCCTTGAGTCCCAAATCAAACACTGCTAAAAATTCAAATGGCCCTAACTTCGATAAGGTGCGTGCTACACCTATCAAAATTTGCAACAATCAAATGCTTGTAACTTTTTACTGGAGCGTCATAAAACCTTGAAATTTTGTGACAATAAAGTACTCCAGCCTCTTACCAATTTAAGCTATCGATCATAGCTATGCTACCCTTAATTCCCAAATCAAACAACTTCAAATAGCCCTAACCTCTGTACGGTGCGTGCTATACCTATCAAAGTTTGCAACATTGAAATGCTTGTAACTTTTTGCTGAAGCGTCATAAGATCTTGAAATTTTGTGTAAATAAAGTACTCGAGCCTCTCGTCAATTTAAGCAATCGCTGATGGCTATGCTACCATTGAGTCCAAAATAAAACACTGATAAAACTTCAAATGGCCCTAACTTATGTAAGGTGCGTCCAATACCTTTCAAAGTTTGCAACAATCAAATGCTTGTAACTTTTTACTGGAGCGTCATAAAATCTTGAATTTTTGTGACAATAAAGTATTCGAGCCTCCTGTCAATTCAAGCTATCGCTCATAGCTATGCAACCCTTGAGTCCCAAATCAAACACTGATAAAACTTCAAATGGCCCTAACTTCTATATGGTGCGTCCAATACCTTTCAAAGTTTGCAACAATCAAATGCTTGTAACTTTTTACTGGAGCGTCATAAAATCTTGAATTTTTGTGACAATAAAGTATTCGAGCCTCCTGTCAATTCAAGCTATCGCTCATAGCTATGCAACCCTTGAGTCCCAAATCAAACACTGATGAACCTTCAAATGGCCCTAACTTATATACGGTGCGTCCTACACCTTTCAAAGTTTTCAACATTCAAATGCTTGTAATTTTTTACTGGAGCGACATAAAATCTAAAAAATTTTGTGAAAATAAAGTACTCGAGAATCATATCAATTTAAGCTATCGCTCATAGCTGTGCTATCCTTGAGTCCCAAATCAAACACTGATAAAACTTCAAATGGTACTAACTTCACTACGGAGCGTCCTATACCTATCAAAGTTTGCAACATTGAAATGCTTGTAACTTTTTACTGGAGCGTCATAAAATCTTGAAATTTTGTGTAAATAAAGTACTAGAGCCTCTCGTCAATTTAAGCAATCGCTGATGGCTATGCTACCCTTGAGTCCCAAATCAAATACTGCTAAAACTTCAAATGGCCCTAACTTCTATATGGTTCGTCCTATACCTACCAAAGTTTGCAACATTCAAATGCTTGTACCTTTTTACTGAAGCGTCATAAAATCTTGAAATTTTGTGAAAATTAAATATTCGAGCCTCTCGTCAATTTAAGCAATCGCTGATAGCTATGCTACCCTTGAGTCCCAAAACAAACACTGCTAAAACTTCAAATGGTCCTAAGTTCTATAAGGTGCGTCCTACACCTATCAAAATTTGCAACAATCAAATGCTTGTAACTTTTTACTGGAGCGTCATAAAACCTTGAAATTTTGTGACAATAAAGTACTCCAGCCTCTTACCAATTTAAGCTATCGATCATAGCTATGCTACCCTTAATTCCCAAATCAAACAACTTCAAATAGCCCTAACCTCTGTACGGTGCGTGCTATACCTATCAAAGTTTGCAACATTGAAATGCTTGTAACTTTTTGCTGAAGCGTCATAAGATCTTGAAATTTTGTGTAAATAAAGTACTCGAGCCTCTCGTCAATTTAAGCAATCGCTGATGGCTATGCTACCATTGAGTCCAAAATAAAACACTGATAAAACTTCAAATGGCCCTAACTTATGTAAGGTGCGTCCAATACCTTTCAAAGTTTGCAACAATCAAATGCTTGTAACTTTTTACTGGAGCGTCATAAAATCTTGAATTTTTGTGACAATAAAGTATTCGAGCCTCCTGTCAATTCAAGCTATCGCTCATAGTTATGCAACCCTTGAGTCCCAAATCAAACACTGATAAAACTTCAAATGGCCCTAACTTCTATATGGTGCATCCTATACCTACCAAAGTTTGCAACATTTAAATGCTTGTAAGTTTTTACTGGAGCGTCATAAATCCTTGAAATGTTGTGACAATGAAGTACTCGAGCCTCTTATCAATTTAAGCTATCGCTCATAGCTATGCTACCCTTGAGTCCCAAATCAAACACTGATAAAGCTTCAAATGGTCCTAACTTCTCTACGGAGCGTCCTATACCTATCAAGGTTTGCAACATTCAAATGCTTGTAACTTTTTACTGGAGCGTCATAAAATCTTGAAATTTTGTGAAAATAAAGTACTCGAGCCTCTTATCAATTTAAGCTATCGCTCATAGCTATGCTACCATTGAGTCCCAAATCAAACACTGATAAAACTTCAAATGAACCTAACTTCTATACGGTGCGTCCTACACCTATCAAAGTTTGCAACATTCAAATGCTTGGAACTTTATACTGGAGCAGCAAAAAATCTTGAAATTTTGTGACAATAAAGTACTTGAGCATGTTGTCAATTTAAGCTATCGCTCATAGCTATGCTACCCTTAAGTCCCAAATCAAACAACTTCAAATGGCCCTAACCTCTGTACGGTGCGTGCTATACCTATCAAAGTTTGCAACATTGAAATGCTTGTAACTTTTTACTGAAGCGTCATAAAATCTTGAAATTTTGTGTAAATAAAGTACTCGAGCCTCTCGTCAATTTAAGCAATCGCTGATGGCTATGCTACCCTTGAGTCCCAAATCAAACACTGCTAAAAATTCAAATGGCCCTAACTTCGATAAGGTGCGTGCTACACCTATCAAAATTTGCAACAATCAAATGTTTGTAACTTTTTACTGGAGCGTCATAAAACCTTGAAATTTTGTGACAATAAAGTAGTCGAGTCTCTTACCAATTTAAGTTATCGCTCATAGCTATGCTACCATTGAGTCCAAAATAAAACACTGATAAAACTTATACCTTTCAAAGATTGCAACAATCAAATGCTTGTAACTTTTTACTGGAGTGTCATAAAATCTTGAATTATTGTGACAATAAAGTATTCGAGCCTCTTGCCAATTTAAGCTATCGCTCATAGCTATGCTACCCTTAAGTCCCAAATCAAAAAACTTCAAATGGCCCGAATCTATGTACGGTTCGTCCTATACCTATCAAAGTTTGCAACATTCAAATGCTTGTAACTTTTTACTGGAGCGTCATAAAATCTTGAAATTTTGTGAAAATAAAGTACACGAGCCCCTTATCAATTTAAGCTATCGCTCATAGCTATTCAAACCTTGAGTACCAAATCAAACACTAATAAAACTTCAAATGGCCCTAACTTCTATACAGTGCGTCCTACAGCTATCAAAGTTTGCAACATTCAAATGCTTGTAACTTTTTACTGGAGCGTCAAAAATTCTTGAAATTTTGTGACAATAAATTACTTGAGAATCTTGTCAATTTAAGCTATCGCTCATAGCTATGCTACCCTTGAGTCCCAAATCAAACACTAATAAAACTTCAAATGGCCCTAACTTCTATACGGTGCGTCCTACACCTATCAAAGTTTGCAACATTCAATTGCTTGTATTTTTTACTGGAACGTCATAAAATCTTGAAATTTTGTGAAAATAAAATAGTCGAGCCTTATATCAATTTAAGCTATCGCTCATAGCTATGCTACCCTTGATAAAACTTCAAATGGTCCTAACTTCTCTACGGAGCGTCCTATACCTCTCAAGGCTTGCAACATTCAAATGCTTGTAACTTTTTACTGGAGCGTCATAAAATCTTGAAATTTTGTGAAAATAAAGTACTCGAGCCTCTTATCAATTTAAGCTATCGCTCATAGCTATGCAACCCTTGAGTCCCCACTCAAACACTGATAAAACTTCAAATTGCCCTAACTTCTATATGGTGCGTCCTATACCTTCCAAAGTTTGCAACATTTAAATGCTTGTAACTTTTTACTGGAGCGTCATAAAACCTTGAAATTTTGTGAAAATAAAGTACTCGAGCCTCTTATCAATTTAAGCTATCGCTCATAGCTGTGCTACCCTTGCGTCCCAAATCAAAAACTGATAAAACTTCAAATGGTCCTAACTTCTCTACGGAGCGTCCTATACCTAATCCCTAATCCCAAATCAAACACTGATAAAACTTCAAATGGCCCTAACTTCTATACGGTGCGTCCTAGACCTATCCAAATTTGCAACATTCAAATGCTTGTAACTTTATACTGGAGCAGCAAAAAATCTTGAAATTTTGTGACAATAAATTACTTGAGCATCTTGTCAATTTAAGCTATCGCTCATAGCTATGCTACCCTTAAGTCCCAAATCAAACAACTTCAAATGGCCCAAACCTCTGTACGGTGCGTCCTATACCTATCAAAGTTTGCAACATTCAAATGCTTGTAACTTTTTACTGAAGCGTCATAAAATCTTGAAATTTTGTGTAAATAAAGTACTCGAGCCTCTCGTCAATTTAAGCAATCGCTGATGGCTATGCTACCCTTGAGTCCCAAATCAAACACTGCTAAAAATTCAGATGGCGCTAACTTCGATAAGGTGCGTCCTACACCTATCAAAATTTGCAACAATCAAATGCTTGTAACTTTTTACTGGAGCGTCATAAAACCTTGAAATTTTGTGACAATAAAGTACTCGAGCCTCTTACCAATTTAAGCTATCGATCATAGCTATGCTACCCTTGAGTCCCAAATCAAACACTGATGAACCTTCAAATGGCTCTAACTTATATACGGTGCGTCCTACACCTTTCAAAGTTTGCAACATTCAAATGCTTGTAATTTTTTACTGGAGCGTCATAAAATCTTAAAATTTTGTGAAAATAGAGTACTCGAGCATCATATCAATTTAAGCTATCGCTCATAGCTGTGCTATCCTTGAGTCCCAAATCAAACACTGATAAAACTTCAAATGGTCCTAACTTCTCTACGGAGTGTCCTATGCCTATCAAAGTTTGCAACATTCAAATGCTTGTAACTTTTTACTGGAGCGTCATAAAATCTTGAAATTTTGTGTAAATAAAGTACTAGAGCCTCTCGTCAATTTAAGCAATCGCTGATGGCTATGCTACCCTTGAGTCCCAAATCAAATACTGCTAAAACTTCAAATGGCCCTAACTTCTATATGGTGCGTCCTATACCTACCAAAGTTTGCAACATTTAAATGCTTGTAACTTTTTACTGGAGCGTCATAAAATCTTGAAATTTTTTTAAAATAAAGTACTTGAGCTTCTCATCAATTTAAGCTATCGCTCATAGCTATGCTACCCTTAATTCCCAAATCAAACAACTTCAAATAGCCCTAACCTCTGTACGGTGCGTGCTATATCTATCAAAGTTTGCAACATTGAAATGCTTGTAACTTTTTGTTGAAGCGTCATAAGATCTTGAAATTTTGTGTAAATAAAGTACTCGAGCCTCTCGTCAATTTAAACAATCGCTGATGGCTATGCTACCATTGAGTCCAAAATAAAACACTGATAAAACTTCAAATGGCCCTAACTTATGTAAGGTGCGTCCTATACCTATCAAGGTTTGCAACATTCAAATGCTTGTAACTTTTTACTGGAGCGTCATAAAATCTTGAAACTTTGTGAAAATAAAGTATTCGAGCCTCTTATCAATTTAAACTATCGCTCATAGCTATGGTACCCTTGAGTCCCAAATTAAACACTGATAAAACTTCAAATGGCCCTAACTTCTATATGGTGGGTCCTATACCTGCCAAAGTTTGCAACATTGAAATGCTTGTAACTTTTTACTGGAGCGTCATAAATCCTTGAAATGTTGTGACAATGAAGTACTCGAGCCTCTTATCAATTTAAGCTATCGCTCATAGCTATGCTACCCTTGAGTCCCAAATCAAACACTGATAAAACTTCAAATGGTCCTAACTTCTCTACGGAGTGTCCTATGCCTATCAAAGTTTGCAACATTCAAATGCTTGTAACTTTTTACTGGAGCGTCATAAAATCTTGAATTTTTGTGACAATAAAGTATTCGAGCCTCCTGTCAATTCAGGCTATCGCTCATAGCTATGCAACCATTGAGTCCCAAATCAAACACTGATAAAACTTCAAATGGCCCTAACTTCTATATGGTGCATCCTATACCTACCAAAGTTTGCAACATTTAAATGCTTGTAACTTTTTACTGGAGCTTCATAAAACCTTGAAATTTTGTGACAAGGAAGTACTCGAGCCTCTTATCAATTTAAGCTATCGCTCATAGCTATGCTACCCCTGAGTCCCAAATCAAACACTAATAAAGCTTCAAATGGTCCGAACTTCTCTACGGAGCGTCCTATACCTATCAAGGTTTGCAACATTCAAATGCTTGCAACTTGTTACTGGAGCGTCATAAAATCTTGAAATTTTGTGAAAATAAAGTACTCGAGCCTCTTATCAATTTAAGTTATCGCTCATAGCTATTCAACCCTTGAGTCCCAAATCAAACACTGATAAAACTTCAAATGAACCTAACTTCTATACGGTGCGTCCTACACTTATCAAAGTTTGCAACATTCAAATGCTTGTAACTTGCAAAAAATCTTGAAATTTTGTGACAATAAAGTACTTGAGCATGTTGTCAATTTAAGCTATCGCTCATAGCTATGCTACCCTTAAGTCCCAAATCAAACAACTTCAAATGGCCCTAACCTCTTACGATGCGTGCTATACCTATCAAAGTTTGCAACATTGAAATGCTTGTAACTTTTTGCTGAAGCGTCATAAGATCTTGAAATTTTGTGTAAATAAAGTACTCGAGCCTCTCGTCAAATTAAGCAATCGCTGATGGCTATGCTACCCTTGAGTCCCAAATCAAACACTGCTAAAAATTCAATTGGCCCTACCTTCGATAAGGTGCGTGCTACACCTATCAAAATTTGCAACAATCAAATGCTTGTAACTTTTTACTGGAGCGTCATAAAGCCTTGAAATTTTGTGACAATAAAGTACTCGAGCCTCTTACCAATTTAAGTTATCGCTCATAGCTATGCTACCATTGAGTCCAAAATAAAACACTGATAAAACTTCAAATGGCCCTAACTTCTGTACGGTGCGTCCAATACCTTTCAAAGTTTGCAACAATCAAATGCTTGTAACTTTTTACTGGAGCGTCATAAAATCTTGAATTTTTGTGACAATAAAGTACACGAGCCCCTTATCAATTTAAGCTATCGCTCATAGCTATTCAACCCTTGAGTCCCAAATCAAACACTGCTAAAAATTCAAATGGCCCTAACTTCGATAAGGTGCGTGCTACACCTATCAAAGTTTGCAACATTCAAATGCTTGTAACTTTTTACTGGAGCGTCATAAAATCTTGAAATTTTGTGGCAATAAAGTACTCGAGCCTCTTACCAATTTAAGTTATCGCTCATATCTATGCTACCATTGAGTCCAAAATAAAACACTGATAAAACTTCAAATGGCCCTAACTTCTGTACGGTGCGTCCTACACCTATCAAAGTGTGCAACATTCAAATGCTTGTAACTTTTTACTGGAGCGTCAAAAATTCTTGAAATTTTGTGACAATAAATTACTTTGAGAATCGTGTCAATTTAAGCTATCGCTCATAGCTATGCTATCCTTGAGTCCCAAATCAAACACTAATAAAACTTCAAATGGCCCTAACTTCTATACGGTGCGTCCTACACCTATCAAAGTTTGCAACATTCAATTGCTTGTAACTTTTTACTGGAGCGTCATAAAATCTTGAAATTTTGTGAAAATAAAGTATTCGAGCCTCTTATCAATTTAAACTATCGCTCATAGCTATGGTACCCTTGAGTCCCAAATTAAACACTGATAAAACTTCAAATGGCCCTAACTTCTATATGGTGCGTCCTATACCTACCAAAGTTTGCAACATTGAAATGCTTGTAACTTTTTACTGGAGCGTCATAAATCCTTGAAATGTTGTGACAATGAAGTACTCGAGCCTCTTATCAATTTAAGCTATCGCTCATAGCTATGCTACCCTTGAGTCCCAAATCAAACACTGATAAAGCTTCAAATGGTCCTAACTTCTCTACGGAGCGTCCTATACCTATCAAGGTTTGCAACATTCAAATGCTTGTAACTTTTTACTGGAGCGTCATAAAATCTTGAAATTTTGTGAAAATAAAGTACTCGAGCCTCTTATCAATTTAAGCTATCGCTCATAGCTATGCAACCCTTGAGTCCCAAATCAAACACTGATAAAACTTCAAATGAACCTAACTTCTATACGGTGCGTCCTACACCTATCAAAGTTTGCAACATTCAAATGCTTGGAACTTTATACTGGAGCAGCAAAAAATCTTGAAATTTTGTGACAATAAAGTACTTGAGTATGTTGTCAATTTAAGCTATCGCTCATAGCTATGCTACCCTTAAGTCCCAAATCAAACAACTTCAAATGGCCCTAACCTCTGTACGGTGCGTGCTATACCTATCAAAGTTTGCAACATTGAAATGCTTGTAACTTTATTTTTTACTGGAACGTCATAAAATCTTGAAATTTTGTGAAAATAAAATAGTCGCGCCTTATATCAATTAAGCTATCGCTCATAGCTATGCTACCCTTGAGTCCCAAATCAAACACTGATAAAACTTCAAATGGTCCTAACTTCTCTACGGAGCGTCCTATACCTATCAAGGTTTGCAACATTCAAATGCTTGTAACTTTTTACTGGAGCGTCATAAAATCTTGAAATTTTGTGAAAATAAAGTACTCGAGCCTCTTATCAATTTAAGCTATCGCTCATAGCTATGCAACCCTTCAGTCCCCACTCAAACACTGACAAAACTTCAAATGGCCCTAACTTCTATATGGTGCGTCCTATACCTTTCAAAGTTTGCAACAATCAAATGCTTGTAACTTTTTACTGGAGCGTCATAAAATCTTGAATTTTTGTGACAATAAAGTATTCGAGCCTCCTGTCAATTTAAGCTATCGCTCATAGCTATGCAACCCTTGAGTCCCAAATCAAACAACTTCAAATGGCCCTAACTTCTCTACGGAGCGTCCTATACCTATCAAGGTTTGCAACATTCAAATGCTTGTAACTTTTTACTGGAGCGTCATAAAATCTTGAAATTTTGTGAAAATAAAGTATTCGAGCCTCTTATCAATTTACGATATCGCTCATAGCTGTGCTACCCTTGAGTCCCAAATTAAACACTGATAAAACTTCAAATGGCCCTAACTTCTATATGGTGCGTCCTATACCTACCAAAGTTTGCAACATTGAAATTCTTGTAACTTTTTACTGGAGCGTCATAAATCCTTGAAATGTTGTGACAATGAAGTACTCGAGCCTCTTATCAATTTAAGCTATCGCTCATAGCTATGCTACCCTTGAGTCCCAAATCAAACACTGATAAAGCTTCAAATGGTCCTAACTTCTCTACGGAGCGTCCTATACCTATCAAGGTTTGCAACATTCAAATGCTTGTAACTTTTTACTGGAGCGTCATAAAATCTTGAAATTTTGTGAAAATAAAGTACTCGAGCCTCTTATCAATTTAAGCTATCGCTCATAGCTATCCAACCCTTGAGTCCCAAATCAAACACTGATAAAACTTCAAATGGACCTAACTTCTATACGGTGCGTCCTACACCTATCAAAGTTTGCAACATTCAAATGCTTGGAACTTTATACTGGAGCAGCAAAAAATCTTGAAATTTTGTGACAATAAAGTACTTGAGTATGTTGTCAATTTAAGCTATCGCTCATAGCTATGCTACCCTTAAGTCCCAAATCAAACAACTTCAAATGGCCCTAACCTCTGTACGGTGCGTGCTATACCTATCAAAGTTTGCAACATTGAAATGCTTGTAACTTTTTACTGAAGCGTCATAAAATCTTGAAATTTTGTGTAAATAAAGAACTCGAGCCTCTCGTCAATTTAAGCAATCGCTGATGGCTATGCTACCCTTGAGTCCCAAATCAAACACTGCTAAAAATTCAAATGGCCCTAACTTCGATAAGGTGCGTGCTACACCTATCAAAGTTTGCAACATTCAAATGCTTGTAACTTTTTACTGGAGCGTCATAAAATCTTGAAATTTTGTGGCAATAAAGTACTCGAGCCTCTTACCAATTTAAGTTATCGCTCATATCTATGCTACCATTGAGTCCAAAATAAAACACTGATAAAACTTCAAATGGCCCTAACTTCTGTACGGTGCGTCCAATACCTTTCAAAGTTTGCAACAATCAAATGCTTGTAACTTTTTACTGGAGCGTCATAAAATCTTGAATTTTTGTGACAATAAAGTATTCGAGCCTCCTGTCAATTTAAGATATCGCTCATAGCTATGCAATCCTTGAGTCCCAAATCAAACACTGATAAAGCTTCAAATGGCCCTAACTTCTCTACGGAGCGTCCTATACCTATCAAGGTTTGCAACATTCAAATGCTTGTAACTTTTTACTGGAGCGTCATAAAATCTTGAAATTTTGTGAAAATAAAGTACACGAGCCCCTTATCAATTTAAGCTATCGCTCATAGCTATTCAACCCTTGAGTCCCAAATCAAACACTGCTAAAAATTCAAATGGCCCTAACTTCGATAAGGTGCGTGCTACACCTATCAAAGTTTGCAACATTCAAATGCTTGTAACTTTTTACTGGAGCGTCATAAAATCTTGAAATTTTGTGGCAATAAAGTACTCGAGCCTCTTACCAATTTAAGTTATCGCTCATATCTATGCTACCATTGAGTCCAAAATAAAACACTGATAAAACTTCAAATGGCCCTAACTTCTGTATGGTGCGTCCTACACCTATCAAAGTTTGCAACATTCAAATGCTTGTAACTTTTTACTGGAGCGTCAAAAATTCTTGAAATTTTGTGACAATAAATTACTTTGAGAATCTTGTCAATTTAAGCTATCGCTCATAGCTATGCTATCCTTGAGTCCCAAATCAAACACTAATAAAACTTCAAATGGCCCTAACTTCTATACGGTGCGTCCTACACCTATCAAAGTTTGCAACATTCAATTGCTTGTATTTTTTACTGGAACGTCATAAAATCTTGAAATTTTGTGAAAATAAAATAGTCGCGCCTTATATCAATTTAAGCTATCGCTCATAGCTATGCTACCCTTGAGTCCCAAATCAAACACTGATAAAACTTCAAATGGTCCTAACTTCTCTACGGAGCGTCCTATACCTCTCACGGCTTGCAACATTCAAATGCTTGTAACTTTTTACTGGAGCGTCATAAAATCTTGAAATTTTGTGAAAATAAAGTACTCGAGCCTCTTATCAATTTAAGCTATCGCTCATAGCTATGCAACCCTTCAGTCCCCACTCAAACACTGACAAAACTTCAAATGGCCCTAACTTCTGTATGGTGCGTCCTATACCTTTCAAAGTTTGCAACAATCAAATGCTTGTAACTTTTTACTGGAGCGTCATAAAATCTTGAATTTTTGTGACAATAAAGTATTCGAGCCTCCTGTCAATTTAAGCTATCGCTCATAGCTATGCAACCCTTGAGTCCCAAATCAAACACTGATAAAACTTCAAATGGCCCTAACTTCTCTACGGAGCGTCCTATACCTATCAAGGTTTGCAACATTCAAATGCTTGTAACTTTTTACTGGAGCGTCATAAAATCTTGAAATTTTGTGAAAATAAAGTATTCGAGCCTCTTATCAATTTAAACTATCGCTCATAGCTATGGTACCCTTGAGTCCCAAATTAAACACTGATAAAACTTCAAATGGCCCTAACTTCTATATGGTGCGTCCTATACCTACCAAAGTTTGCAACATTGAAATTCTTGTAACTTTTTACTGGAGCGTCATAAATCCTTGAAATGTTGTGACAATGAAGTACTCGAGCCTCTTATCAATTTAAGCTATCGCTCATAGCTATGCTACCCTTGAGTCCCAAATCAAACACTGATAAAACTTCAAATGGTCCTAACTTCTCTACGGAGCGTCCTATACCTATCAAGGTTTGCAACATTCAAATGCTTGTAACTTTTTACTGGAGCGTCATAAAATCTTGAAATTTTGTGAAAATAAAGTACTCGAGCCTCTTATCAATTTAAGCTATCGCTCATAGCTATGCAACCCTTGAGTCCCAAATCAAACACTGATAAAACTTCAAATGAACCTAACTTCTATACGATGCGTCCTACACCTATCAAAGTTTGCAACATTCAAATGCTTGGAACTTTATACTGGAGCAGCAAAAAATCTTGAAATTTTGTGACAATAAAGTACTTGAGTATGTTGTCAATTTAAGCTATCGCTCATAGCTATGCTACCCTTAAGTCCCAAATCAAACAACTTCAAATGGCCCTAACCTCTGTACGGTGCGTGCTATACCTATCAAAGTTTGCAACATTGAAATGCTTGTAACTTTTTACTGAAGCGTCATCAAATCTTGAAATTTTGTGTAAATAAAGTACTCGAGCCTCTCGTCAATTTAAGCAATCGCTGATGGCTATGCTACCCTTGAGTCCCAAATCAAACACTGCTAAAAATTCAAATGGCCCTAACTTCGATAAGGTGCGTGCTACACCTATCAAACTTTGCAACATTCAAATGCTTGTAACTTTTTACTGGAGCGTAATAAAATCTTGAAATTTTGTGGCAATAAAGTACTCGAGCCTCTTACCAATTTAAGTTATCGCTCATATCTATGCTACCATTGAGTCCAAAATAAAACACTGATAAAACTTCAAATGGCCCTAACTTCTGTACGGTGCGTCCAATACCTTTCAAAGTTTGCAACAATCAAATGCTTGTAACTTTTTACTGGAGCGTCATAAAATCTTGAATTTTTGTGACAATAAAGTATTCGAGCCTCCTGTCAATTTAAGCTATCGCTCATAGCTATGCAATCCTTGAGTCCCAAATCAAACACTGATAAAACTTCAAATGGCCCTAACTTCTGTACGGTGCGTCCTACGCCTATCAAAGTTTGCAACATTCAAATGCTTGTAACTTTTTACTGGAGCGTCAAAAATTCTTGAAATTTTGTGACAATAAATTACTTTGAGAATCTTGTCAATTTAAGCTATCGCTCATAGCTATGCTATCCTTGAGTCCCAAATCAAACACTAATAAAACTTCAAATGGCCCTAACTTCTATACGGTGCGTCCTACACCTATCAAAGTTTGCAACATTCAATTGCTTGTATTTTTTACTGGAACGTCATAAAATCTTGAAATTTTGTGAAAATAAAATAGTCGAGCCTTATATCAATTTAAGCTATCGCTCATAGCTATGCTACCCTTGAGTCCCAAATCAAACACTGATAAAACTTCAAATGGTCCTAACTTCTCTACGGAGCGTCCTATACCTCTCACGGCTTGCAACATTCAAATGCTTGTAACTTTTTACTGGAGCGTCATAAAATCTTGAAATTTTGTGAAAATAAAGTACTCGAGCCTCTTATCAATTTAAGCTATCGCTCATAGCTATGCAACCCTTGAGTCCCCACTCAAACACTGACAAAACTTCAAATGGCCCTAACTTCTGTATGGTGCGTCCTATACCTTTCAAAGTTTGCAACAATCAAATGCTTGTAACTTTTTACTGGAGCGTCATAAAATCTTGAATTTTTGTGACAATAAAGTATTCGAGCCTCCTGTCAATTTAAGCTATCGCTCATAGCTATGCAACCCTTGAGTCCCAAATCAAACACTGAAAAAGCTTCAAATGGCCCTAACTTCTCTACGGAGCGTCCTATACCTATCAAGGTTTGCAACATTCAAATGCTTGTAACTTTTTACTGGAGCGTCATAAAATCTTGAAATTTTGTGAAAATAAAGTATTCGAGCCTCTTATCAATTTAAACTATCGCTCATAGCTATGGTACCCTTGAGTCCCAAATTAAACACTGATAAAACTTCAAATGGCCCTAACTTCTATATGGTGCGTCCTATACCTACCAAAGTTTGCAACATTGAAATGCTTGTAACTTTTTACTGGAGCGTCATAAATCCTTGAAATGTTGTGACAATGAAGTACTCGAGCCTCTTATCAATTTAAGCTATCGCTCATAGCTATGCTACCCTTGAGTCCCAAATCAAACACTGATAAAGCTTCAAATGGTCCTAACTTCTCTACGGAGCGTCCTATACCTATCAAGGTTTGCAACATTCAAATGCTTGTAACTTTTTACTGGAGCGTCATAAAATCTTGAAATTTTGTGAAAATAAAGTACTCGAGCCTCTTATCAATTTAAGCTATCGCTCATAGCTATCCAACCCTTGAGTCCCAAATCAAACACTGACAAAACTTCAAATGGCCCTAACTTCTGTATGGTGCGTCCTATACCTTTCAAAGTTTGCAACAATCAAATGCTTGTAACTTTTTACTGGAGCGTCATAAAATCTTGAATTTTTGTGACAATAAAGTATTCGAGCCTCCTGTCAATTTAAGCTATCGCTCATAGCTATGCAACCCTTGAGTCCCAAATCAAACACTGAAAAAGCTTCAAATGGCCCTAACTTCTCTACGGAGCGTCCTATACCTATCAAGGTTTGCAACATTCAAATGCTTGTAACTTTTTACTGGAGCGTCATAAAATCTTGAAATTTTGTGAAAATAAAGTATTCGAGCCTCTTATCAATTTAAACTATCGCTCATAGCTATGGTACCCTTGAGTCCCAAATTAAACACTGATAAAACTTCAAATGGCCCTAACTTCTATATGGTGCGTCCTATACCTACCAAAGTTTGCAACATTGAAATGCTTGTAACTTTTTACTGGAGCGTCATAAATCCTTGAAATGTTGTGACAATGAAGTACTCGAGCCTCTTATCAATTTAAGCTATCGCTCATAGCTATGCTACCCTTGAGTCCCAAATCAAACACTGATAAAACTTCAAATGGTCCTAACTTCTCTACGGAGCGTCCTATACCTATCAAGGTTTGCAACATTCAAATGCTTGTAACTTTTTACTGGAGCGTCATAAAATCTTGAAATTTTGTGAAAATAAAGTACTCGAGCCTCTTATCAATTTAAGCTATCGCTCATAGCTATCCAACCCTTGAGTCCCAAATCAAACACTGATAAAACTTCAAATGGACCTAACTTCTATACGGTGCGTCCTACACCTATCAAAGTTTGCAACATTCAAATGCTTGGAACTTTATACTGGAGCAGCAAAAAATCTTGAAATTTTGTGACAATAAAGTACTTGAGTATGTTGTCAATTTAAGCTATCGCTCATAGCTATGCTACCCTTAAGTCCCAAATCAAACAACTTCAAATGGCCCTAACCTCTGTACGGTGCGTGCTATACCTATCAAAGTTTGCAACATTGAAATGCTTGTAACTTTTTACTGAAGCGTCATAAAATCTTGAAATTTTGTGTAAATAAAGTACTCGAGCCTCTCGTCAATTTAAGCAATCGCTGATGGCTATGCTACCCTTGAGTCCCAAATCAAACACTGCTAAAAATTCAAATGGCCCTAACTTCGATAAGGTGCGTGCTACACCTATCAAAGTTTGCAACATTCAAATGCTTGTAACTTTTTACTGGAGCGTCATAAAATCTTGAAATTTTGTGGCAATAAAGTACTCGAGCCTCTTACCAATTTAAGTTATCGCTCATATCTATGCTACCATTGAGTCCAAAATAAAACACTGATAAAACTTCAAATGGCCCTAACTTCTGTACGGTGCGTCCAATACCTTTCAAAGTTTGCAACAATCAAATGCTTGTAACTTTTTACTGGAGCGTCATAAAATCTTGAATTTTTGTGACAATAAAGTATTCGAGCCTCCTGTCAATTTAAGCTATCGCTCATAGCTATGCAATCCTTGAGTCCCAAATCAAACACTGATAAAGCTTCAAATGGCCCTAACTTCTCTACGGAGCGTCCTATACCTATCAAGCTTTGCAACATTCAAATGCTTGTAACTTTTTACTGGAGCGTCATAAAATCTTGAAATTTTGTGAAAATAAAGTACACGAGCCCCTTATCAATTTAAGCTATCGCTCATAGCTATTCAACCCTTGAGTCCCAAATCAAACACTGCTAAAAATTCAAATGGCCCTAACTTCGATAAGGTGCGTGCTACACCTATCAAAATTTGCAACAATCAAATGCTTGTAACTTTTTACTGGAGCGTCATAAAATCTTGAAATTTTGTGGCAATAAAGTACTCGAGCCTCTTACCAATTTAAGTTATCGCTCATATCTATGCTACCATTGAGTCCAAAATAAAACACTGATAAAACTTCAAATGGCCCTAACTTCTGTACGGTGCGTCCTACACCTATCAAAGTTTGCAACATTCAAATGCTTGTAACTTTTTACTGGAGCGTCAAAAATTCTTGAAATTTTGTGACAATAAATTACTTTGAGAATCTTGTCAATTTAAGCTATCGCTCATAGCTATGCTATCCTTGAGTCCCAAATCAAACACTAATAAAACTTCAAATGGCCCTAACTTCTATACGGTGCGTCCTACACCTATCAAAGTTTGCAACATTCAATTGCTTGTATTTTTTACTGGAACGTCATAAAATCTTGAAATTTTGTGAAAATAAAATAGTCGCGCCTTATATCAATTTAAGCTATCGCTCATAGCTATGCTATCCTTGAGTCCCAAATCAAACACTGATAAAACTTCAAATGGTCCTAACTTCTCTACGGAGCGTCCTATACCTCTCACGGCTTGCAACATTCAAATGCTTGTAACTTTTTACTGGAGCGTCATAAAATCTTGAAATTTTGTGAAAATAAAGTACTCGAGCCTCTTATCAATTTAAGCTATCGCTCATAGCTATGCAACCCTTGAGTCCCCACTCAAACACTGACAAAACTTCAAATGGCCCTAACTTCTGTATGGTGTGTCCTATACCTTTCAAAGTTTGCAACAATCAAATGCTTGTAACTTTTTACTGGAGCGTCATAAAATCTTGAATTTTTGTGACAATAAAGTATTCGAGCCTCCTGTCAATTTAAGCTATCGCTCATAGCTATGCAACCCTTGAGTCCCAAATCAAACACTGAAAAAGCTTCAAATGGCCCTAACTTCTCTACGGAGCGTCCTATACCTATCAAGGTTTGCAACATTCAAATGCTTGTAACTTTTTACTGGAGCGTCAAAAAATCTTGAAATTTTGTGAAAATAAAGTATTCGAGCCTCTTATCAATTTAAACTATCGCTCATAGCTATGGTACCCTTGAGTCCCAAATTAAACACTGATAAAACTTCAAATGGCCCAAACTTCTATATGGTGCGTCCTATACCTACCAAAGTTTGCAACATTGAAATGCTTGTAACTTTTTACTGGAGCGTCATAAATCCTTGAAATGTTGTGACAATGAAGTACTCGAGCCTCTTATCAATTTAAGCTATCGCTCATAGCTATGCTACCCTTGAGTCCCAAATCAAACACTGATAAAGCTTCAAATGGTCCTAACTTCTCTACGGAGCGTCCTATACCTATCAAGGTTTGCAACATTCAAATGCTTGTAACTTTTTACTGGAGCGTCATAAAATCTTGAAATTTTGTGAAAATAAAGTACTCGAGCCTCTTATCAATTTAAGCTATCGCTCATAGCTATGCAACCCTTGAGTCCCAAATCAAACACTGATAAAACTTCAAATGAACCTAACTTCTATACGGTGCGTCCTACACCTATCAAAGTTTGCAACATTCAAATGCTTGGAACTTTATACTGGAGCAGCAAAAAATCTTGAAATTTTGTGACAATAAAGTACTTGAGTATGTTGTCAATTTAAGCTATCGCTCATAGCTATGCTACCCTTAAGTCCCAAATCAAACAACTTCAAATGGCCCTAACCTCTGTACGGTGCGTGCTATACCTATCAAAGTTTGCAACATTGAAATGCTTGTAACTTTTTACTGAAGCGTCATAAAATCTTGAAATTTTGTGTAAATAAAGTACTCGAGCCTCTCGTCAATTTAAGCAATCGCTGATGGCTATGCTACCCTTGAGTCCCAAATCAAACACTACTAAAAATTCAAATGGCCCTAACTTCGATAAGGTGCGTGCTACACCTATCAAAGTTTGCAACATTCAAATGCTTGTAACTTTTTACTGGAGCGTCATCAAATCTTGAAATTTTGTGGCAATAAAGTACTCGAGCCTCTTACCAATTTAAGTTATCGCTCATATCTATGCTACCATTGAGTCCAAAATAAAACACTGATAAAACTTCAAATGGCCCTAACTTCTGTACGGTGCGTCCAATACCTTTCAAAGTTTGCAACAATCAAATGCTTGTAACTTTTTACTGGAGCGTCATAAAATCTTGAATTTTTGTGACAATAAAGTATTCGAGCCTCCTGTCAATTTAAGCTATCGCTCATAGCTATGCAATCCTTGAGTCCCAAATCAAACACTGATAAAGCTTCAAATGGCCCTAACTTCTCTACGGAGCGTCCTATACCTATCAAGGTTTGCAACATTCAAATGCTTGTAACTTTTTACTGGAGCGTCATAAAATCTTGAAATTTTGTGAAAATAAAGTACACGAGCCCCTTATCAATTTAAGCTATCGCTCATAGCTATTCAACCCTTGAGTCCCAAATCAAACACTAATAAAACTTCAAATGGCCCTAACTTCGATAAGGTGCGTGCTACACCTATCAAAATTTGCAACAATCAAATGCTTGCAACTTTTTACTGGAGCGTCATAAAATCTTGAAATTTTGTGGCAATAAAGTACTCGAGCCTCTTACCAATTTAAGTTATCGCTCATATCTATGCTACCATTGAGTCCAAAATAAAACACTGATAAAACTTCAAATGGCCCTAACTTCTGTACGGTGCGTCCTACACCTATCAAAGTTTGCAACATTCAAATGCTTGTAACTTTTTACTGGAGCGTCAAAAATTCTTGAAATTTTGTGACAATAAATTACTTTGAGAATCTTGTCAATTTAAGCTATCGCTCATAGCTATGCTATCCTTGAGTCCCAAATCAAACACTAATAAAACTTCAAATGGCCCTAACTTCTATACGGTGCGTCCTACACCTATCAAAGTTTGCAACATTCAATTGCTTGTATTTTTTACTGGAACGTCATAAAATCTTGAAATTTTGTGAAAATAAAATAGTCGCGCCTTATATCAATTTAAGCTATCGCTCATAGCTATGCTACCCTTGAGTCCCAAATCAAACACTGATAAAACTTCAAATGGTCCTAACTTCTCTACGGAGCGTCCTATACCTCTCACGGCTTGCAACATTCAAATGCTTGTAACTTTTTACTGGAGCGTCATAAAATCTTGAAATTTTGTGAAAATAAAGTACTCGAGCCTCTTATCAATTTAAGCTATCGCTCATAGCTATGCAACCCTTGAGTCCCCACTCAAACACTGACAAAACTTCAAATGGCCCTAACTTCTGTATGGTGCGTCCTATACCTTCCAAAGTTTGCAACATTTAAATGCTTGTAACTTTTTACTGGAGCGTCATAAAACCTTGAAATTTTGTGACAATAAAGTACTCGAGCCTCTTGTCAATTTAAGCTATCGCTCATAGCTATGCAACCCTTGAGTCCCAAATCAAAAACTGAGAAAACTTCAGATGGCCCTAACTTCTATATGGTGCGTCCAATACCTTTCAAAGTTTGCAACAATCAAATGCTTGTAACTTTTTACTGGAGCGTCATAAAATCTTGAATTATTGTGACAATAAAGTACTCGAGCCTCTCGTCAATTTAAGCAATCGCTGATAGCTATGCTACCCTTGAGTCCCAAAACAAACACTGCTAAAACTTCAAATGGTCCTAACTTCGATAAGGTGCGTCCTACACCTATCCAAATTTGCAAAAATCAAATGCTTGTAACTTTTTACTGGAGCGTCATAAAACCTTGAAATTTTGTGAAAATAAAGTACTCGAGCCTCTTATCAATTTAAGCTATCGCTCATAGCTATGCTACCCTTGAGTCGCAAATCAAACACTGACAAAACTTCAAATGGCCCTAACTTTTATATGGTGCGTCCAATGCCTTTCAAAGTTTGCAACATTCAAATCCTTGTAACTTTATACTGGAGCGTCAAAAAATCTTGAAATTTTGTGAAAATAAAGTACTCGAGCCTCTCGTCAATTTAAGCAATCGCTGATAGCTATGCTACCCTTGAGTCCCAAATCAAACACTGATAAAACTTCAAATGGCCCTAACTTCGATAAGGTGCGTCCTGCACCTATCAAAATTTGCAACAATCAAATACTTGTAACTATTTACTGGAGCGTCATAAAACCTTGAAATTTTGTGAAAATCAAGTCCTCGAGACTCTAATCACTTTAAGCTATCGCTCATAGCTATCGCTCATAGCTATGCTACCATTGAGTCCCAAATCAAACACTGATACAACTTCAAATGGCCCTAACTTCTATATGGTGCGTCCTATACCTTCCAAAGTTTGCAACATTTAAATGGTTGTAACTTTTTACTGGACCGTCATAAAACCTTGAAATTTTGTGACAATAAAGTACTCGAACCTCTTGTCAATTTAAGTTATCGCTCATAGCTATGCAACCCTTGAGTCCCAAATCAAATACTGATAAACCTTCAAATGGCCCTAACTTCTATACGGTGCGTCCTACACCTTTCAAAGTTTGCAACATTCAAATGCTTGTAATATTTTACTGGAGCGTCATAAAATCTTAAAATTTTGTGAAAATAAAGTACTCGAGCCTCATATCAATTTAAGCTATCGGTCATAGCTGTGCTACCCTTGAGTCCCAAATCAAACACTGCTAAAAATTCAAATGGCCCTAACATCGATAAGGTGCGTGCTAGACCTATCAAAATTTGCAAAAATCAAATGCTTGTAACTTTTTACTGGAGCGTCATAAAACCTTGAAATTTTGTGACATTAAAGTACTCGAGCTTCTTGTCAATTTAAGCTATCGCTCATAGCTATGCACACATTGACTCCCAAATCAAACACTGATAAAACTTGAAATGGCCCTAACTTCTATATGGTGCGTCCTATACCTATCAAAGTTTGCAAAATTCAAATGCTTGAAAGTTTATACTGGAGCGTCACAAAATCTTGAAATTTTTTGACAATAAAGTACTTGAGCCTCTTGTCAATTTAAGCTATCGCTCATAGCTATGCTACCCTTGAGTCCCAAATCAAACACTAATAAAACTTCAAATGGCCCTAACTTCTATACGATGCGTCCTACACCTATCAAAGTTTGCAACATTCAAATGCTTGTAAATTTTTACTTGGGAGTCATTAAATCTTGAAAATTTGGGAAAATAAAGTACTCAAGCCTCATATCAATTTAAGCTATCGCTCATAGCTACGATACCCTTGAGTCCCAAATCAAACACTGATAAAACTACAAATGGTCCTAACTTCTCTACGGAGCGTCCTATACCTATCAAGGTTTGCAATATTCAAATGCTTGTAAATTTTTACTGGAGCGTCATAAAATCTTCAAATTTTGTGAAAATAAAGTACTCGAGCCTCTTATCAATTTAAGCTATCGCTCATAGCTATGCTACCCTTGAGTCCCAAATCAAACACTGATAAAACTTCAAATGGCCCGAACTTCTATACGGTGCGTCCTACACCTATCAAAGTTTGCAACATTCAAATGCTTGTAACTTTATACTGGAGCGTCAAAAAATCTTGAAATTTTGTGAAAATAAAGTACTCGAGCCTCTCGTCTATTTAAGCAATCGCTGATAGCTAAGCTACCCTTGAGTCCCAAATCAAACACTGCTAAAACTTCAAATGGCTCTAACTTCGATAAGGTGCGTCCTGCACCTATCAAAATTTGCAATAATCAAATGCTTGTAACTATTTACTGGAGCGTCATAAAACCATGAAATTTTGTGAAAATAAAGTACTCGAGACTCTTATCACTTTAAGCTATCGCTCATAGCTATGCTACCCTTGAGTCCCAAATCAAACACTGATAAAACTTCAAATGGCCCTAACTTCTATACGGTGCGTCCTACACCTATCAAAGTTTGCAACATTCAAAGGCTTGTAACTTTATACTGGAGCGTCAAACAACTTGAAATTTTGTGACAAAGTACTCGAGCCTCTTGTCAATTTAAGCTATCGCTCATAGCTATGCAACCCTTGAGTCCCAAATCAAACACTGATAAAACTTCAAATGGCCCTAACTTCTATATGGTGCGTCCTATACCTACCAAAGTTTGCAACATTTAAATGCTTGTAACTTTTTACTGGAGCGTCATAAAACCTTGAAATTTTGTGACAATGAAGTACTCGAGCCTGTTATCAATTTAAGCTATCGCTCATTTCTATGTTACCCTTGATTCCCAAATCAAACAACTTCAAATGGCCCTAACTTCTCTGCGGAGCGTCCTATAGCTATCAAGGTTTGCAATATTCAAATGCTTGTAACTTTTTACTGGAGCGTCATAAAATCTTGAAATTTTGTGAAAATAAAGTACTCGAGCCTCTTATCAATTTAAGCTATCGCTCATAGCTATTCAACCGTTGAGTCCCAAATCAAACACTGATAAAACTTCAAATGGACCTAACTTCTATACAATGCGTCCTACACCTAGCAAAGTTTGCAACATTCAAATGCTTGTAACTTTATACTGGAGCAGCAAAAAATCTTGAAATTTTGTGACAATAAAGTACTGGAGCATCTTGTCAATTTAAGCTATCGCTCATAGCTATGCTACCCTTAAGTCCCAAATCAAACAACTTCAAATGACCCTAAACTCTGTACGGCGCGTCCTATACCTATCAAAGTTTGCAACATTGAAATGCTTGTAACTTTTTACTGAAGCGTCATAAAATCTTGAAATTTTGTGTAAATAAAGTACTCGAGCCTCTCGTCAATTTAAGCAATCGCTGATGGCTATGCTACCCTTGAGTCCCAAATCAAACACTGCTAAAAATTCAAATGGCCCTAACATCGATAAGGTGCGTGCTAGACCTATCAAAATTTGCAACAATCAAATGCTTGTAACTTTTTACTGGAGCGTCATAATACCTTGAAATTTTGTGAAAATAAAGTACTCGAGCCTCTTATCAATTTAAGCTATCGCTCATAGCTATGCTACCCTTGATTCCCAAATCAAACAACTTCAAATGGCCCTAACTTCTCTACGGAGCGTCCTATAGCTATCAAGGTTTGCAACATTCAAATGCTTGTAACTTTGTGAAAATAAAGTACTCGAGCCTCTTATCAATTTAAGCTTGCGCTTATACCTATGCTACCCTTGAGTCCCAAATCAAACACTGATAAAACTTCAAATGGACCTAACTTCTATACGGTGCGTCCCAGATCTATCAATGTTAGCAACATTCAAATGCTTGTAACTTTTTACTGGAGCGTCATAAAATGTTGAAATTTGTGAAAATAAAGTACTCGAGCCTCATATCAATTTAAGCTATCGCTCATAGCTATGCTACCCTTGAGTCCCAAATGAAACACTGATAAAACTTCAAATGGTCCTAACTTCTATATGGTGCGTCCTATACCTACCAAAGTTTGCAATATTCAAATGCTTGTAACTTTTTACTGAAGCGTCATAAAATCTTGAAATTTTGTGAAAATAAAATATTCGAGCCTCTCGTCAATTTAAGCAATCGCTGATAGCTATGCTACCCTTGAGTCCCAAAACAAACACTGCTAAAACTTCAAATGGTCCTAACTTCGATAAGGTGCGTCCTACACCTATCCAAATTTACAAAAATCAAATGCTTGTAACTTTTTACTGGAGCGTCATAAAACCTTGAAATTTTGTGAAAATAAAGTACTCGAGCCTCTTATCAATTTAAGCTATCGCTCATAGCTATGCTACCCTTGAGTCCCAAATCAAACACTGATAAACCTTCAAATGGCCCTAACTTCTATACGGTGCGTCCTACACCTTTCAAAGTTTGCAACATTCAAATGCTAATAACTTTAGACTGGAGCAGCAAAAAATCTTGAAATTTTGTGACAATAAAGTATTTGAGCATCTTGTCAATTTAAACTATCGCTCATAGCTATGCTACCCTTAAGTCCCAAATCAAACAACTTCAAATGGCCCTAACCTCTGTACGGTGCGTCCTATACCTATCAAAGTTTGCAACATTCAAATGCTTGTAACTTTTTACTGAAGCGTCATAAAATCTTGAAATTTTGTGTAAATAAAGTACTCGAGCCTCTCGTCAATTTAAGCAATCGCTGATGGCTATGCTACCCTTGAGTCCCAAATCAACACTGCTAAAAATTCAAATGGCCCTAACTTCGGTAAGGTGCGTCCTACACCTATCAAAATTTGCAACAATCAAATGCTTGTAACTTTTTACTGGAGCGTCATAAAACCTTGAAATTTTGTGACAATAAAGTACTCGAGCCTCTTACCAATTTAAGTTATCGCTCATATCTATGCTACCATTGACTCCAAAATAAAACACTGATAAAACTTCAAATGGCCCTAACTTCTGTACGGTGCGTCCAATACCTTTCAAAGTTTGCAACAATCAAATGCTTGTAACTTTTTACTGGACCGTCATAAAATCTTGAATTATTGTGACAATAAAGTATTCGACCCTCTTGTCAATTTAAGCTATCGCTCATAGCTATGCTACCCTTAAGTCCCAAATCAAACAACTTCAAATGGACCTAACCTCTGTACGGTGCGTCCTATACCTATCAAAGTTTGCAACATTCAAATGCTTGTAACTTTTTACTGAAGCGTCATAAAATCTTGAAGTTTTGTGTAAATAAAGTACTCGAGCCTCTCATCAATTTAAGTAATCGCTCATAGCTGTGCTATCCTTGAGTCCCAAATCAAACACTGCTAAAACTTCAAATGGTCCTAAGTTCGATAAGGTGCGTCCTACACCTATCCAAATTTGCAAAAATCAAATGCTTGTAACTTTTTACTGGAGCGTCATAAAACCTTGAAATTTTGTGAAAATAAAGTACTCGAGCCTCTTATCAATTTAAGTTATCGCTCATAGCTATGCACACCTTGAGTCCCAAATCAAACACTGATAAAACTTCAAATGGCCCTAACTTCTATATGGTGCGTCCTATACCTATCAAAGTTTGCAAAATTCAAATGCTTGAAAGTTTATACTTTAGCGACAAAAAATCTTGAAATTTTGTGACATTAAAGTACTTGAGCCTCTTGTCAATTTAAGCTATCGCTCATAGCTATGATACCCTTGAGTCCCAAATCACTGATAAAACTTCAAATGGTCCTAATTTCTCTACGGAGCGTCCTATACCTATCAAGGTTTGCAACATTCAAATGCTTGTAACTTTTTACGGAAGCGTCATAAAATCTAGAAACTTTGTGAAAATAAAGTACTCGAGCCTCTTATCAATTTAACTTGCGCTTATACCTATGCTACCCTTGAGTCCCAAATCAAACACTGATAAAACTTCAAATGGACCTAACTTCTATACGGTGCGTCCTACATCTATCAATGTTAGCAACATTCAAATGCTTGTAACTTTTTACTGGAGCGTCATAAAATCTTGAAATTTGTGAAAATAAAGTACTCGAGCCTCATATCAATTTAAGCTATCGCTCATAGCTATGCTACCCTTGAGTCCCAAATGAAACACTGATAAAACTTCAAACGGTCCTAACTTCTCTACGGCGCGTCCTATACATATCAAGGTTTGCAAACATTCAAATGCTTGTAACTTTTTACTGAAGTGTCATAAAATCTAGAAATTTTGTGAAAATAAAGTACTCGAGCCTCTTATCAATTTAAGCTATCGCTCATAGCTATGCTACCCTTGAGTCCCAAATCAAAAACTGATGAAACTTCAAATGGCCCTAACTTCTATATGGTGCGTCCTATACCTACCAAAGTTTGCAACATTCAAATGCTTGTAACTTTTTACTGAAGCGTCATAAAATCTTGAAATTTTGTGAAAATAAAATATTCGAGCCTCTCGGCAATTTAAGCAATCGCTGATAGCTATGCTACCCTTGAGTCCCAAAACAAACACTGCTAAAACTTCAAATGGTCCTAACTGCGATAAGGTGCGTCCTACACCTATCCAAATTTGCAAAAATCAAATGCTTGTAACTTTTTACTGGAGCGTCATAAAACCTTGAAATTTTGTGAAAATAAAGTACTCGAGCCTCTTATCAATTTAAGCTATCGCTCATAGCTGTGCTTCCCTTGCGTCCCAAATCAAACACTGATAAAACTTCAAATGGACCTAACTTTTCTACGGTGCGTCCTAGACCTATCCAAATTTGCAACATTCAAATGCTTGTAACTTTATACTGGAGCGTCAAAAAATCTTTAAATTTTGTGACAAAGTACTCGAGCCTCTTGTCAATTTAAGCTATCGCTCATAGCTATGCTACCCTTGAGTCCCAAATCAAACACTGATAAACATTCAAATGGCCCTAACTTCTATACGGTGCGTCCTACACCTTTCAAAGTTTGCAATATTCAAATGCTTGTAATGTTTTACTGGAGCGTCATAAAATCTTAAAATTTTGTGAAAATAAAGTACTCGAGCCTCACATCAATTTAAGCTATCGCTCATAGCTGTGCTACCCTTGCGTCCCAAATCAAACACTGATAAAACTTAAAATGGTCCTAACTTCTCTACGGAGCGTCCTATACCTATCAAGGTTTGCAACATTCAAATGCTTCTAACTTTTTACTGGAGCGTCATAAAATCTTGAAATTTAGTGAAAATAAAGTACTCGAGCCTCTTACCAATTTAAGCTATCGCTCATAGCTATTCAACCCTTGAGTCCCAAATCAAACACTAATAAAACTTCAAATGGACCTAACTTCTATACGGTGCGTCCTACACCTATCAAAGTTTGCAACATTCAAATGCTTATAAGTTTAGACTGGAGCAGCAAAAAATCTAGAAATTTTGTGACAATAAAGTACTTGAGCATCTTGTCAATTTAAGCTATCGCTCATACACTGATAAATCCTATACCTATCAAAGTTTGCAACATTCAAATGCTTGTAACTTTTTACTGAAGCGTCATAAAATCTTGAAGTTTTGTGTAAATAAAGTACTCGAGCCTCTCGTCAATTTAAGCAATCGCTGATGGCTATGCTACCCTTGAGTCCCAAATCAAACACTGCTAAAAATTCAAATGGCGCTAACTTCGATAAGGTGCGTCCTACACCTATCAAAATTTGCAATAATCAAATGCTTGTAACTTTTAACTGGAGCGTCATAAAACCTTGAAATTTTGTGACAATAAAGTACTTGAGCCTCTTACCAATTTAAGCTATCGATCATAGCTATGCTACCCTTGAGTCCCAAATAAAACACTGATGAACCTTCAAATGGCCCTAACTTATATAAGGTGCATCCTACACCTTTCAAAGTTTCCAACATTCAAATGCTTGTAATTTTTTACTGCAGCGACATAAAATCTTAAAATTTTGTGAAAATAAAGTGCTCGAGCATCATATCAATTTAAGCTATCGCTCATAGCTGTGCTATCCTTGAGTCCCAAATCAAACACTGATAAAACTTCAAATGG
Organism: Clusia tigrina; assembly: GCA_920105625.2. Classification (NCBI taxonomy): domain Eukaryota; kingdom Metazoa; phylum Arthropoda; class Insecta; order Diptera; family Clusiidae; genus Clusia; species Clusia tigrina. The sequence goes on from CAKKTE020000025.1 coordinate 195,976, forward strand.
TCCTAACTTCTCTACGGAGCGTCCTACATCTATCAATGTTAGCAACATTCAAATGCTTGGAACTTTTTACTGGAGCGTCATAAAATCTTGAAATTTGTGAAAATAAAGTACTCGAGCCTCATATCAATTTAAGCTATCGCTCATAGCTATGCTACCCTTGAGTCCCAAAACAAACACTGCTAAAACTTCAAATGGTCCTAACTTCGATAAGGTGCGTCCTACACCTATCCAAATTTGCAAAAATCAAATGCTTGTAACTTTTTACTGGAGCGTCATAAAACCTTGAAATTTTGTGAAAATAAAGTACTCGAGCCTCATATCAATTTAAGCTATCGCTCATAGCTATGCTACCCTTGAGTCCCAAATCAAACACTGATAAAACTTCAAATGGACCTAACTTCTATACGGTGCGTCCTATATCTATCAATGTTAGCAACATTCAAATGCTTGTAACTTTTTACTGGAGCGTCATAAAATCTTGAAATTTGTGAAAATAAAGTACTCGAGCCTCATATCAATTTAAGCTATCGCTCATAGCTATGCTACCCTTGAGTCCCAAATCAAACACTGATAAAACTTCAAATGGTCCTAACTTCTCTACGGCGCGTCCTATATCTATCAAGGTTTGCAAACATTCAAATGCTTGTAACTTTTTACTGAAGTGTCATAAAATCTTGAAATTTTATGAAAATAAAGTACTCGAGCCTCTTATCAATTAAAGCTTTCGCTCATAGCTGTGCTTCCCCTGCGTCCCAAATCAAACACTGATAAAACTTCAAATGGACCTAACTTCTCTACGGAGCGTCCTATACCTAATCCCTAATCCCAAATCAAACACTGATAAAACTTCAAATGGCCCTAACTTCTATACGGTGCATCCTAGACCTATCCAAATTTGCAACATTCAAATGCTTGTAACTTTATACTGGAGCGTCAAAAAATCTTTAAATTTTGTGACAAAGTACTCGAGCCTCTTGTCAATTTAAGCTATCGCTCATAGCTATGCTACCCTTGAGTCCCAAATCAAACACTGATAAACCTTCAAATGGCCCTAACTTCTATACGGTGCGTCCTACGCCTTTCAAAGTTTGCAACATTCAAATGCTTGTAATGTTTTACTGGAGCGTCATAAAATCTTAAAATTTTGTGAAAATAAAGTACTCGAGCCTCACATCAATTTAAGCTATCGCTCATAGCTGTGCTACCCTTGCGTCCCAAATCAAACACTGATAAAACTTAAAATGGTCCTAACTTCTCTACGGAGCGTCCTATACCTATCAAGGTTTGCAACATTCAAATGCTTCTAACTTTTTACTGGAGCGTCATAAAATCTTGAAATTTAGTGAAAATAAAGTACTCGAGCCTCTTACCAATTTAAGCTATCGCTCATAGCTATTCAACCCTTGAGTCCCAAATCAAACACTAATAAAACTTCAAATGGACCTAACTTCTATACGGTGCGTCCTACACCTATCAAAGTTTGCAACATTCAAATGCTTATAAGTTTAGACTGGAGCAGCAAAAAATCTAGAAATTTTGTGACAATAAAGTACTTGAGCATCTTGTCAATTTAAGCTATCGCTCATACACTGATAAATCCTATACCTATCAAAGTTTGCAACATTCAAATGCTTGTAACTTTTTACTGAAGCGTCATAAAATCTTGAAGTTTTGTGTAAATAAAGTACTCGAGCCTCTCGTCAATTTAAGCAATCGCTGATGGCTATGCTACCCTTGAGTCCCAAATCAAACACTGCTAAAAATTCAAATGGCGCTAACTTCGATAAGGTGCGTCCTACACCTATCAAAATTTGCAATAATCAAATGCTTGTAACTTTTAACTGGAGCGTCATAAAACCTTGAAATTTTGTGACAATAAAGTACTTGAGCATCATATCAATTTAAGCTATCGATCATAGCTATGCTACCCTTGAGTCCCAAATAAAATACTGATGAACCTTCAAATGGCCCTAACTTATATAAGGTGCATCCTACACCTTTCAAAGTTTCCAACATTCAAATGCTTGTAATTTTTTACTGCAGCGACATAAAATCTTAAAATTTTGTGAAAATAAAGTGCTCGAGCATCATATCAATTTAAGCTATCGCTCATAGCTGTGCTATCCTTGAGTCCCAAATCAAACACTGATAAAACTTCAAATGGTCCTAACTTCTCTACGGAGCGTCCTACATCTATCAATGTTAGCAACATTCAAATGCTTGGAACTTTTTACTGGAGCGTCATAAAATCTTGAAATTTGTGAAAATAAAGTACTCGAGCCTCATATCAATTTAAGCTATCGCTCATAGCTATGCTACCCTTGAGTCCCAAAACAAACACTGCTAAAACTTCAAATGGTCCTAAGTTCGATAAGGTGCGTCCTACACCTATCCAAATTTGCAAAAATCAAATGCTTGTAACTTTTTACTGGAGCGTCATAAAACCTTGAAATTTTGTGAAAATAAAGTACTCGAGCATCATATCAATTTAAGCTATCGCTCATAGCTATGCTACCCTTGAGTCCCAAATCAAACACTGATAAAACTTCAAATGGACCTAACTTCTATACGGTGCGTCCTATATCTATCAATGTTAGCAACATTCAAATGCTTGTAACTTTTTACTGGAGCGTCATAAAATCTTGAAATTTGTGAAAATAAAGTACTCGAGCCTCATATCAATTTAAGCTATCGCTCATAGCTATGCTACCCTTGAGTCCCAAATCAAACACTGATAAAACTTCAAATGGTCCTAACTTCTCTACGGCGCGTCCTATATCTATCAAGGTTTGCAAACATTCAAATGCTTGTAACTTTTTACTGAAGTGTCATAAAATCTTGAAATTTTATGAAAATAAAGTACTCGAGCCTCTTATCAATTAAAGCTTTCGCTCATAGCTGTGCTTCCCCTGCGTCCCAAATCAAACACTGATAAAACTTCAAATGGACCTAACTTCTCTACGGAGCGTCCTATACCTAATCCCTAATCCCAAATCAAACACTGATAAAACTTCAAATGGCCCTAACTTCTATACGGTGCATCCTAGACCTATCCAAATTTGCAACATTCAAATGCTTGTAACTTTATACTGGAGCGTCAAAAAATCTTTAAATTTTGTGACAAAGTACTCGAGCCTCTTGTCAATTTAAGCTATCGCTCATAGCTATGCTACCCTTGAGTCCCAAATCAAACACTGATAAACCTTCAAATGGCCCTAACTTCTATACGGTGCGTCCTACGCCTTTCAAAGTTTGCAACATTCAAATGCTTGTAATTTTTTACTGGAGCGTCATAAAATCTTAAAATTTTGTGAAAATAAAGTACTCGAGCCTCATATCAATTTAAGCTATCGCTCATAGCTGTGCTACCCTTGCGTCCCAAATCAAACACTGATAAAACTTCAAATGGACCTAACTTCTATACGGTGCGTCCTACATCTATCAAAGGTTGCAACATTCAAATGCTTATAAGTTTAGACTGGAGCAGCAAAAAATCTAGAAATTTTGTGACAATAAAGTACTTGAGCATCTTGTCAATTTAAGCTATCGCTCATACACTGATAAATCCTATACCTATCAAAGTTTGCAACATTCAAATGCTTGTAACTTTTTACTGAAGCGTCATAAAATCTTGAAGTTTTGTGTAAATAAAGTACTCGAGCCTCTCGTCAATTTAAGCAATCGCTGATGGCTATGCTACCCTTGAGTCCCAAATCAAACACTGCTAAAAATTCAATGGCGCTAACTTCGATAAGGTGCGTCCTACACCTATCAAAATTTGCAATAATCAAATGCTTGTAACTTTTAACTGGAGCGTCATAAAACCTTGAAATTTTGTGACAATAAAGTACTTGAGCCTCTTACCAATTTAAGCTATCGATCATAGCTATGCTACCCTTGAGTCCCAAATAAAACACTGATGAACCTTCAAATGGCCCTAACTTATATAAGGCGCATCCTACACCTTTCAAAGTTTCCAACATTCAAATGCTTGTAATTTTTTACTGCAGCGACATAAAATCTTAAAATTTTGTGAAAATAAAGTGCTCGAGCATCATATCAATTTAAGCTATCGCTCATAGCTGTGCTATCCTTGAGTCCCAAATCAAACACTGATAAAACTTCAAATGGTCCTAACTTCTCTACGGAGCGTCCTACATCTATCAATGTTAGCAACATTCAAATGCTTGGAACTTTTTACTGGAGCGTCATAAAATCTTGAAATTTGTGAAAATAAAGTACTCGAGCCTCATATCAATTTAAGCTATCGCTCATAGCTATGCTACCCTTGAGTCCCAAAACAAACACTGCTAAAACTTCAAATGGTCCTAAGTTCGATAAGGTGCGTCCTACACCTATCCAAATTTGCAAAAATCAAATGCTTGTAACTTTTTACTGGAGCGTCATAAAACCTTGAAATTTTGTGAAAATAAAGTACTCGAGCATCATATCAATTTAAGCTATCGCTCATAGCTATGCTACCCTTGAGTCCCAAATCAAACACTGATAAAACTTCAAATGGACCTAACTTCTATACGGTGCGTCCTATATCTATCAATGTTAGCAACATTCAAATGCTTGTAACTTTTTACTGGAGCGTCATAAAATCTTGAAATTTGTGAAAATAAAGTACTCGAGCCTCATATCAATTTAAGCTATCGCTCATAGCTATGCTACCCTTGAGTCCCAAATGAAACACTGATAAAACTTCAAACGGTCCTAACTTCTCTACGGCGCGTCCTATACATATCAAGGTTTGCAAACATTCAAATGCTTGTAACTTTTTACTGAAGTGTCATAAAATCTTGAAATTTTGTGAAAATAAAGTACTCGAGCCTCTTATCAATTTAAGCTATCGCTCATAGCTATGCTACCCTTGAGTCCCAAATCAAAAACTGATGAAACTTCAAATGGCCCTAACTTCTATATGGTGCGTCCTATACCTACCAAAGTTTTCAACATTCAAATGCTTGTAACTTTTTACTGAAGCGTCATAAAATCTTGAAATTTTGTGAAAATAAAATATTCGAGCCTCTCGTCAATTTAAGCAATCGCTGATAGCTATGCTACCCTTGAGTCCCAAAACAAACACTGCTAAAACTTCAAATGGTCCTAACTGCGATAAGGTGCGTCCTACACCTATCCAAATTTGCAAAAATCAAATGCTTGTAACTTTTTACTGGAGCGTCATAAAACCTTGAAATTTTGTGAAAATAAAGTACTCGAGCCTCTTATCAATTTAAGCTATCGCTCATAGCTGTGCTTCCCCTGCGTCCCAAATCAAACACTGATAAAACTTCAAATGGACCTAACTTTTCTACGGTGCGTCCTAGACCTATCCAAATTTGCAACATTCAAATGCTTGTAACTTTATACTGGAGCGTCAAAAAATCTTTAAATTTTGTGACAAAGTACTCGAGCCTCTTGTCAATTTAAGCTATCGCTCATAGCTATGCTACCCTTGAGTCCCAAATCAAACACTGATAAACCTTCAAATGGCCCTAACTTCTATACGGTGCGTCCTACACCTTTCAAAGTTTGCAACATTCAAATGCTTGTAATGTTTTACTGGAGCGTCATAAAATCTTAAAATTTTGTGAAAATAAAGTACTCGAGCCTCATATCAATTTAAGCTATCGCTCATAGCTGTGCTACCCTTGCGTCCCAAATCAAACACTGATAAAACTTAAAATGGTCCTAACTTCTCTACGGAGCGTCCTATACCTATCAAGGTTTGCAACATTCAAATGCTTGTAACTTTTTACTGGAGCGTCATAAAATCTTGAAATTTAGTGAAAATAAAGTACTCGAGCCTCTTACCAATTTAAGCTATCGCTCATAGCTATTCAACCCTTGAGTCCCAAATCAAACACTAATAAAACTTCAAATGGACCTAACTTCTATACGGTGCGTCCTACACCTATCAAAGTTTGCAACATTCAAATGCTTATAAGTTTAGACTGGAGCAGCAAAAAATCTAGAAATTTTGTGACAATAAAGTACTTGAGCATCTTGTCAATTTAAGCTATCGCTCATACACTGATAAATCCTATACCTATCAAAGTTTGCAACATTCAAATGCTTGTAACTTTTTACTGAAGCGTCATAAAATCTTGAAGTTTTGTGTAAATAAAGTACTCGAGCCTCTCGTCAATTTAAGCAATCGCTGATGGCTATGCTACCCTTGAGTCCCAAATCAAACACTGCTAAAAATTCAAATGGCGCTAACTTCGATAAGGTGCGTCCTACACCTATCAAAATTTGCAATAATCAAATGCTTGTAACTTTTAACTGGAGCGTCATAAAACCTTGAAATTTTGTGACAATAAAGTACTTGAGCCTCTTACCAATTTAAGCTATCGATCATAGCTATGCTACCCTTGAGTCCCAAATAAAACACTGATGAACCTTCAAATGGCCCTAACTTATATAAGGTGCATCCTACACCTTTCAAAGTTTCCAACATTCAAATGCTTGTAATTTTTTACTGCAGCGACATAAAATCTTAAAATTTTGTGAAAATAAAGTGCTCGAGCATCATATCAATTTAAGCTATCGCTCATAGCTGTGCTATCCTTGCGTCCCAAATCAAACACTGATAAAACTTCAAATGGTCCTAACTTCTCTACAGAGCGTCCTACATCTATCAATGTTAGCAACATTCAAATGCTTGGAACTTTTTACTGGAGCGTCATAAAATCTTGAAATTTGTGAAAATAAAGTACTCGAGCCTCATATCAATTTAAGCTATCGCTCATAGCTATGCTACCCTTGAGTCCCAAAACAAACACTGCTAAAACTTCAAATGGTCCTAAGTTCGATAAGGTGCGTCCTACACCTATCCAAATTTGCAAAAATCAAATGCTTGTAACTTTTTACTGGAGCGTCATAAAACCTTGAAATTTTGTGAAAATAAAGTACTCGAGCATCATATCAATTTAAGCTATCGCTCATAGCTATGCTACCCTTGAGTCCCAAATCAAACACTGATAAAACTTCAAATGGACCTAACTTCTATACGGTGCGTCCTATATCTATCAATGTTAGCAACATTCAAATGCTTGTAACTTTTTACTGGAGCGTCATAAAATCTTGAAATTTGTGAAAATAAAGTACTCGAGCCTCATATCAATTTAAGCTATCGCTCATAGCTATGCTACCCTTGAGTCCCAAATGAAACACTGATAAAACTTCAAATGGTCCTAACTTCTCTACGGCGCGTCCTATATCTATCAAGGTTTGCAAACATTCAAATGCTTGTAACTTTTTACTGAAGTGTCATAAAATCTTGAAATTTTGTGAAAATAAAGTACTCGAGCCTCTTATCAATTAAAGCTTTCGCTCATAGCTGTGCTTCCCCTGCGTCCCAAATCAAACACTGATAAAACTTCAAATGGAAATAACTTCTCTACGGAGCGTCCTATACCTAATCCCTAATCCCAAATCAAACACTGATAAAACTTCAAATGGCCCTAACTTCTATACGGTGCGTCCTAGACCTATCCAAATTTGCAACATTCAAATGCTTGTAACTTTATACTGGAGCGTCAAAAAATCTTTAAATTTTGTGACAAAGTACTCGAGCCTCTTGTCAATTTAAGCTATCGCTCATAGCTATGCTACCCTTGAGTCCCAAATCAAACACTGATAAACCTTCAAATGGCCCTAACTTCTATACGGTGCGTCCTACACCTATCAAAGTTTGCAACATTCAAATGCTTATAAGTTTAGACTGGAGCAGCAAAAAATCTTGAAATTTTGTGACAATAAAGTACTTGAGCATCTTGTCAATTTAAGCTATCGCTCATAGCTATGCTACCCTTAAGTCCCAAATCAAACAACTTCAAATGGCCCTAACCTCTGTACGGTGCGTCCTATAACTATCAAAGTTTGCAACATTCAAATGCTTGTAACTTTTTACTGAAGCGTCATAAAATCTTGAAGTTTTGTGTAAATAAAGTACTCGAGCCTCTCGTCAATTTAAGCAATCGCTGATGGCTATGCTACCCTTGAGTCCCAAATCAAACACTGCTAAAAGTTCAAATGGCGCTAACTTCGATAAGGTGCGTCCTACACCTATCAAAATTTGCAATAATCAAATGCTTGTAACTTTTAACTGGAGCGTCAAAAAACCTTGAAATTTTGTGACAATAAAGTACTTGAGCCTCTTACCAATTTAAGCTATCGATCATAGATATGCTACCCTTGAGTCCCAAATAAAACACTGATGAACCTTCAAATGGCCCTAACTTATATAAGGTGCATCCTACACCTTTCAAAGTTTCCAACATTCAAATGCTTGTAATTTTTTACTGCAGCGACATAAAATCTTGAAATTTGTGAAAATAAAGTACTCGAGCCTCATATCAATTTAAGCTATCGCTCATAGCTATGCTACCCTTGAGTCCCAAATGAAACACTGATAAAACTTCAAATGGTCCTAACTTCTCTACGGCGCGTCCTATACCTATCAAGGTTTGCAAACATTCAAATGCTTGTAACTTTTTACTGAAGTGTCATAAAATCTTGAAATTTTGTGAAAATAAAGTACACGAGCCTCTTATCAATTTAAGCTATCGCTCATAGCTATGCTACCCTTGAGTCCCAAATCAAAAACTGATAAAACTTCAAATGCCCTTAACTTCTATATAGTGCGCCCTATACCTACCAAAGTTTGCAACATTCAAATGCTTGTAACTTTTTACTGAAGCGTCATAAAATCTTGAAATTTTGTGAAAATTAAATATTCGAGCCTCTCGTCAATTTAAGCAATCGCTGATTGCTATGCTACCCTTGAGTCCCAAAACAAACACTGCTAAAACTTCAAATGGTCCTAACTTCGATAAGGTGCGGCCTACACCTATCCAAATTTGCAAAAATCAAATGCTTGTAACTTTTTACTGGAGCGTCATAAAACCTTGAAATTTTGTGAAAATAAAGTACTCGAGCCTCTTATCAATTTAAGCTATCGCTCATAGCTGTGCTACCCTAGCGTCCCAAATCAAACACTGATAAAACTTCAAATGGTCCTAACTTCTCTACGGAGCGTCCTATACCTAATCTCTAATCCCAAATCAAACACTGATAAAACTTCAAATGGCCCTAACTTCTATACGGTGCGTCCTAGACCTATCCAAATTTGCAACATTCAAATGCTTGTAACTTTATACTGGAGCGTCAAAAAATCTTGAAATTTTGTGACAAAGTACTCGAGCCTCTTGTCAATTTAAGCTATCGCTCATAGCTATGCTACCCTTGAGTCCCAAATCAAACACTGATAAACCTTCAAATGGTCCGAACTTCTCTACGGAGCGTCCTATACGTATCAATGTTTGCAACATTCAAATGCTTGTAACTTTTTACTGGAGCGTCATAAAATCTTGAAATTTAGTGAAAATAAAGTACTCGAGCCTCTTGTCAATTTAAGCTATCGCTCATAGCTATTCAACCCTTGAGTCCCAAATCAAACACTCATAAAACTTCAAATGGATCTAACTTCTATACGGTACGTCCTACACCTATCAAAGTTTGCAACATTCAAATGCTTATAACTTTAGACTGGAGCAGAAAAAATCTTGAAATTTTGTGACAATAAAGTACTTGAGCATCTTGTCAATTTAAGCTATCGCTCATAGCTATGCTACCCTTAAGTCCCAAATCAAACAACTTCAAATGGCCCTAACCTCTGTACGGTGCGTCCTATACCTATCAAAGTTTGCAACATTCAAATGCTTGTAACTTTTTACTGAAGCGTCATAAAATCTTGAAATTTTGTGAAAATAAAGTACTCGAGCCTCTCGTCAATTTAAGCAATCGCTGATGGCTATGCTACCCTTGAGTCCCAAATCAACACTGCTAAAAATTCAAATGGCCCTAACTTCGATAAGGTGCGTCCTGCACCTATCAAAATTTGCAATAATCAAATGCTTGTAACTTTTTACTGGAGCGTCATAAAACCTTGAAATTTTGTGACAATAAAGTACTCGAGCCTCTTACCAATTTAAGTTATCGCTTATAGCTATGCTACCATTGACTCCAAAATAAAACACTGATAAAACTTCAAATGGCCCTAACTTCTGTACGGTGCATCCAATACCTTTCAAAGTTTGCAACAATCAAATGCTTGTAACTTTTTACTGGAGCGTCATAAAATCTTGAATTATTGTGACAATAAAGTATTCGAGCCTCTTGTCAATTTAAGCTATCGCTGATGGCTATGCTACCCTTGAGTCCCAAATCAAACACTGCTAAAAATTCAAATGGCGCTAACTTCGATAAGGTGCGTCCTACACCTATCAAAATTTGCAACAATCAAATGCTTGTAACTTTTTACTGGAGCGTCATAAAACCTTGAAATTTTGTGAAAATAAAGTACTCGAGCATCATAACAATTTAAGCTATCGCTCATAGCTGTGCTATCCTTGAGTCCCAAATCAAACACTGATAAAACTTCAAATGGTCCTAAGTTCGATAAGGTGCGTCCTATCCAAATTTGCAAAAATCAAATGCTTGCAACTTTTTACTGGAGCGTCATAAAACCTTGAAATTTTGTGAAAATAAAGTACTCCAGCCTCTTATCAATTTAAGCTATCGCTCATAGCTGTGCTACCCTTGAGTCCCAAATCAAAAAGTGATAAAACTTCAAATGGTCCTAACTTCTCTACGGAGCGTCCTATACCTATCAAAGTTTGCAACATTGAAATGCTTGTAACTTTTTACTGGAGCGTCATAAAATCTTGAAATTTTGTGACAATAAAGTACTCGAGCCTCTTACCAATTTAAGCTATCGATCATAGCTATGCTATCCTTGAGTCCCAAATCAAACACTGATAAAACTTCAAATGGTCCTAACTTCTCTACGGAGCGTCCTATACCTATCAAAGTTTGCAACATTCAAATGCTTGTAACTTTTTACTGAAGCGTCATAAAATCTTGAAATTTTGTGAAAATAAAATATTTGAGCCTCTCGTCAATTTAAGCAATCGCTGATAGCTATGCTACCCTTGAGTCCCAAAACAAACACTGCTAAAACTTCAAATGGTCCTAAGTTCGATAAGGTGCGTCCTATCCAAATTTGCAAAAATCAAATGCTTGTAACTTTTTACTGGAGCGTCATAAAACCTTGAAATTTTGTGAAAATAAAGTACTCCAGCCTCTTATCAATTTAAGCTATCGCTCATAGCTGTGCTACCCTTGCGTCCCAAATCAAAAACTGATAAAACTTCAAATGGTCCTAACTTCTCTACGGAGCGTCCTATACCTAATCCCTAATCCCAAATCAAATACTGATAAAACTTCAAATGGCCCAAACTTCTATACGGTGCGTCCTAGACCTATCCAAATTTGCAACATTCAAATGCTTGTAACTTTATACTGGAGCGTCAAAAAATCTTGAAATTTTGTGACAAAGTACTCGAGCCTCTTGTCAATTTAAGCTATCGCTCATAGCTATGCTACCCTTGAGTCCCAAATCAAACACTGATAAACCTTCAAATGGTCCGAACTTCTCTACGGAGCGTCCTATACCTATCAATGTTTGCAACATTCAAATGCTTGTAACTTTTTACTGGAGCGTCATAAAATCTTGAAATTTAGTGAAAATAAAGTACTCGAGCCTCTTGTCAATTTAAGCTATCGCTCATAGCTATTCAACCCTTGAGTCCCAAATCAAACACTTATAAAACTTCAAATGGACCTAACTTCTATATGGTGCGTCCTACACCTATCAAAGTTTGCAACATTCAAATGCTTGTAACTTTATACTGGAGCAGCAAAAAATCTTGAAATTTTGTGACAATAAATTACTTGAGCATCTTGTCAATTTAAGCTATCGCTCATAGCTATGCTACCCTTAAGTCCCAAATCAAACAACTTCAAATGGCCCAAACCTCTGTACGGTGCGTCCTATACCTATCAAAGTTTGCAACATTCAAATGCTTGTAACTTTTTACTGAAGCGTCATAAAATCTTGAAATTTTGTGTAAATAAAGTACTCGAGCCTCTCGTCAATTTAAGCAATCGCTGATGGCTATGCTACCCTTGAGTCCCAAATCAAACACTGCTAAAAATTCAAATGGCGCTAACTTCGATAAGGTGCGTCCTACACCTATCAAAATTTGCAACAATCAAATGCTTGTAACTTTTTACTGGAGCGTCATAAAACCTTGAAATTTTGTGACAATAAAGTACTCGAGCCTCTTACCAATTTAAGCTATCGATCATAGCTATGCTACCCTTGAGTCCCAAATCAAACACTGATGAACCTTCAAATGGTCCTAACTTATATACGGTGCGTCCTACACCTTTCAAAGTTTGCAACATTCAAATGCTTGTAATTTTTTACTGGAGCGACATAAAATCTTAAAATTTTGTGAAAATAAAGGACTCGAGCATCATAACAATTTAAGCTATCGCTCATAGCTGTGCTATCCTTGAGTCCCAAATCAAACACTGATAAAACTTCAAATGGTCCTAACTTCTCTACGGAGCGTCCTATACCTATCAAAGTTTGCAACATTGAAATGCTTGTAACTTTTTACTGGAGCGTCACAAAATCTTGAAATTTTGTGTAAATAAAGTACTAGAGCCTCTCGTCAATTTAAGCAATCGCTGATGGCTATGCTAACCTTGAGTCCCAAATCAAATACTGCTAAAACTTCAAATGGCCCTAACTTCTATATGGTGCGTCCTATACCTATCAAAGTTTGCAACATTCAAATGCTTGTAACTTTTTACTGAAGCGTCATAAAATCTTGAAATTTTGTGAAAATAAAATATTTGAGCCTCTCGTCAATTTAAGCAATCGCTGATAGCTATGCTACCCTTGAGTCCCAAAACAAACACTGCTAAAACTTCAAATGGTCCTAAGTTCGATAAGGTGCGTCCTATCCAAATTTGCAAAAATCAAATGCTTGTAACTTTTTACTGGAGCGTCATAAAACCTTGAAATTTTGTGAAAATAAAGTACTCCAGCCTCTTATCAATTTAAGCTATCGCTCATAGCTGTGCTACCCTTGCGTCCCAAATCAAAAACTGATAAAACTTCAAATGGTCCTAACTTCTCTACGGAGCGTCCTATACCTAATCCCTAATCCCAAATCAAATACTGATAAAACTTCAAATGGCCCAAACTTCTATACGGTGCGTCCTAGACCTATCCAAATTTGCAATATTCAAATGCTTGTAACTTTATACTGGAGCGTCAAAAATCTTGAAATTTTGTGACAAAGTACTCGAGCCTCTTGTCAATTTAAGCTATCGCTCATAGCTATGCTACCCTTGAGTCCCAAATCAAACACTTATAAAACTTCAAATGGACCTAACTTCTATATGGTGCGTCCTACACCTATCAAAGTTTGCAACATTCAAATGCTTGTAACTTTATACTGGAGCAGCAAAAAATCTTGAAATTTTGTGACAATAAATTACTTGAGCATCTTGTCAATTTAAGCTATCGCTCATAGCTATGCTACCCTTAAGTCCCAAATCAAACAACTTCAAATGGCCCAAACCTCTGTACGGAGCGTCCTATACCTATCAAAGTTTGCAACATTCAAATGCTTGTAACTTTTTACTGAAGCGTCATAAAATCTTGAAATTTTGTGTAAATAAAGTACTCGAGCCTCTCGTCAATTTAAGCAATCGCTGATGGCTATGCTACCCTTGAGTCCCAAATCAAACACTGCTAAAAATTCAAATGGCGCTAACGTTGATAAGGTGCGTCCTACACCTATCAAAATTTGCAACAATCAAATGCTTGTAACTTTTTACTGGAGCGTCATAAAACCTTGAAATTTTGTGACAATAAAGTACTCGAGCCTCTTACCAATTTAAGCTATCGATCATAGCTATGCTACCCTTGAGTCCCAAATCAAACACTGATAAAACTTCAAATGGCCCTAACTTCTATATGGTGCGTCCTATACCTACCAAAGTTTGCAACATTTAAATGCTTGTAACTTTTTACTGGAGCGTCATAAAACCTTGAAATTTTGTGACAATGAAGTACTCGAGCCTCTTATCAATTTAAGCTATCGCTCATAGCTATGCTACCCTTGAGTCCCAAATCAAACACTAATAAAACTTCAAATGGTCCGAACTTCTCTACGGAGCGTCCTATACGTATCAAGGTTTGCAACATTCAAATGCTTGCAACTTTTTACTGGACCGTCATAAAATCTTGAAATTTTGTGAAAATAAAGTACTCGAGCCTCTTATCAATTTAAGTTATCGCTCATAGCTATTCAACCCTTGAGACCCAAATCAAACACTGATAAAACTTCAAATGAACCTAACTTCTATACGGTGCGTCCTACACCTATCAAAGTTTGCAACATTCAAATGCTTGTAACTTGCAGAAAATCTTGAAATTTTGTGACAATAAAGTACTTGAGCATGTTGTCAATTTAAGCTATCGCTCATAGCTATGCTACCCTTAAGTCCCAAATCAAACAACTTCAAATGGCCCTAACCTCTTACGGTGCGTGCTATACCTATCAAAGTTTGCAACATTGAAATGCTTGTAACTTTTTGCTGAAGCGTCATAAGATCTTGAAATTTTGTGTAAATAAAGTACTCGAGCCTCTCGTCAATTTAAGCAATCGCTGATGGCTATGCTACCCTTGAGTCCCAAATCAAACATTGCTAAAAATTCAAATGGCCCTACCTTCGATAAGGTGCGTGCTACACCTATCAAAATTTGCAACTATCAAATGCTTGTAACTTTTTACTGGAGCGTCATAAAACCTTGAAATTTTGTGACAATAAAGTACTCGAGCCTCTTTCCAATTTAAGTTATCGCTCATAGCTATGCTACCATTTAGTCCAAAATAAAACACTGATAAAACTTCAAATGGCCCTAACTTCTGTACGGTGCGTCCAATACCTTTCAAAGTTTGCAACAATCAAATGCTTCTAACTTTTTACTGGAGCGTCATAAAATCTTGAATTTTTGTGACAATAAAGTATTTGAGCCTCCTGTCAATTTAAGCCATCGCTCATAGCTATGCAACCCTTTAGTCCGAAATCAAACACTGAAAAAGCTTCATATGGCCCTAACTTCTCTACGGAGCGTCCTATACCTATCAAGGTTTGCAACATTCAAATGCTTGTAACTTTTTACTGGAGCGTCATAAAATCTTGAAATTTTGTGAAAATAAAGTATTCGAGCCTCTTATCAATTTAAACTATCGCTCATAGCTATGGTACCCTTGAGTCCCAAATTAAACACTGATAAAACTTCAAATGGCCCTAACTTCTATATGGTGCGTCCTATACCTACCAAAGTTAGCAACATTGAAATGCTTGTAACTTTTTACTGGAGCGTCATAAATCCTTGAAATGTTGTGACAATGAAGTACTCGAGCCTCTTATCAATTTAAGCTATCGCTCATAGCTATGCTACCCTTGAGTCCCAAATCAAACACTGATAAAGCTTCAAATGGTCCTAACTTCTCTACGGAGCGTCCTATACCTATCAAGGTTTGCAACATTCAAATGCTTGTAACTTTTTACTGGAGCGTCATAAAATCTTGAAATTTTGTGAAAATAAAGTACTCGAGCCTCTTATCAATTTAAGCTATCGCTCATAGATATTCAACCCTGTAGTCCCAAATCAAACACTGATAAAACTTCAAATGAACCTAACTTCTATACGGTGCGTCCTACACCTATCAAAGTTTGCAACATTCAAATGCTTGTAACTTTATACTGGAGCAGCAAAAAATCTTGAAATTTTGTGACAATAAAGTACTTGAGCATGTTGTCAATTTAAGCTATCGCTCATAGCTATGCTACCCTTAAGTCCCAAATCAAACAACTTCAAATGGCCCTAACCTCTGTACGGTGCGTGCCATACCTATCAAAGTTTGCAACATTGAAATGCTTGTAACTTTTTACTCTGAAGCGTCACAAAATCTTGAAATTTTGTGTAAATAAAGTACTCGAGCCTCTCGTCAATTTAACCAATCGCTGATGGCTATGCTACCCTTGAGTCCCAAATCAAACACTGATAAAGCTTCAAATGGTCCTAACTTCTCTACGGAGCGTCCTATACCTATCAAAATTTGCAACAATCAAATGCTTGTAACTTTTTACTGGAGCGTCATAAAATCTTGAATTATTGTGACAATAAAGTATTCGAGCCTCTTGTCAATTTAAGCTATCGCTCATAGCTATGCTACCCTTAAGTCCCAAATCAAAAAACTTCAAATGGCCCTAATCTATCTTCCGGTCGTCCTATACTTATCAAAGTTTGCAACATTCAAATGCTTGTAACTTTTTACTGGAGCGTCATAAAATCTTGAAATTTTGTGACAATAAAGTATTCGAGCCTCCTGTCAATTTAAGCTATCGCTCATAGCTATGCTACCATTGATTCCAAAATAAAACACTGATAAAACTTTAAATGGCCCTAACTTCTGTACGGTGCGTCCAATACCTTTCAAAGTTTGCAACAATCAAATGCTTGTAACTTTTTACTGGAGCGTCATAAAATCTTGAATTTTTGTGACAATAAAGTATTCGAGCCTCCTGTCAATTTAAGCTATCGCTCATAGCTATGCAATCCTTGAGTCCCAAATCAAACACTGATAAAGCTTCAAATGGCCCTAACTTCTCTACGGAGCGTCCTATACCTATCAAGGTTTGCAACATTCAAATGCTTGTAACTTTTTACTGGAGCGTCATAAAATCTTGAAATTTTGTGAAAATAAAGTATTCGAGCCTCTTATCAATTTAAACTATCGCTCATAGCTATGGTACCCTTGAGTCCCAAATTAAACACTGATAAAACTTCAAATGGCCCTAACTTCTATATGGTGCGTCCTATACCTACCAAAGTTTGCAACATTGCAATGCTTGTAACTTTTTACTGGAGCGTCATAAATCCTTGAAATGTTGTGACAATGAAGTACTCGAGCCTCTTATCAATTTAAGCTATCGCTCATAGCTATGCTACCCTTGAGTCCCAAATCAAACACTGATAAAATTTCAAATGGTCCTAACTTCTCTACGGAGCGTCCTATACCTATCAAGGTTTGCAACATTCAAATGCTTGTAACTTTTTACTGGAGCGTCATAAAATCTTGAAATTTTGTGAAAATAAAGTACTCGAGCCTCTTATCAATTTAAGCTATCGCTCATAGCTATTCAACCCTGTAGTCCCAAATCAAACACTGATAAAACTTCAAATGAACCTAACTTCTATACGGTGCGTCCTACACCTATCAAAGTTTGCAACATTCAAATGCTTGTAACTTTATACTGGAGCAGCAAAAAATCTTGAAATTTTGTGACAATAAAGTACTTGAGCATGTTGTCAATTTAAGCTATCGCTCATAGCTATGCTACCCTTAAGTCCCAAATCAAACAACTTCAAATGGCCCTAACCTCTGTACGGTGCGTGCCATACCTATCAAAGTTTGCAACATTGAAATGCTTGTAACTTTTTACTCTGAAGCGTCATAAAATCTTGAAATTTTGTGTAAATAAAGTACTCGAGCCTCTCGTCAATTTAAGCAATCGCTGATGGCTATGCTACCCTTGAGTCCCAAATCAAACACTGATAAAGCTTCAAATGGTCCTAACTTCTCTACGGAGCGTCCTATACCTATCAAAATTTGCAACAATCCAATGCTTGTAACTTTTTACTGGAGCGTCATAAAATCTTGAATTATTGTGACAATAAAGTATTCGAGCCGCTTGTCAATTTAAGCTATCGCTCATAGCTATGCTACCCTTAAGTCCCAAATCAAAAAACTTCAAATGGCCCTAATCTATGTACGGTTCGTCCTATACCTATCAAAGTTTGCAACATTCAAATGCTTGTAACTTTTTACTGGAGCGTCATAAAATCTTGAAATTTTGTGACAATAAAGTATTCGAGCCTCCTGTCAATTTAAGCTATCGCTCATAGCTATGCTACCATTGATTCCAAAATAAAACACTGATAAAACTTTAAATGGCCCTAACTTCTGTACGGTGCGTCCAATACCTTTCAAAGTTTGCAACAATCAAATGCTTGTAACTTTTTACTGGAGCGTCATAAAATCTTGAATTTTTGTGACAATAAAGTATTCGAGCCTCCTGTCAATTTAAGCTATCGCTCATAGCTATGCAATCCTTGAGTCCCAAATCAAACACTGATAAAGTTTCAAATGGCCCTAACTTCTCTACGGTGCGTCCTACACCTATCAAAGTTTGCAACATTCAATTGCTTCTCAAATCAAAAAACTTCAAATGGCCC
>CAKKTE020000507.1:0-201697 GCA_920105625.2 Clusia tigrina
TTACGGTACGTCCTATACCTATCAAAGTTTGCAACATACAAATGCTTGTAACTTTTTACTGGAGCGTCATAAAACCTTGAAATTTTGTAACAATAAAGTACTCGAGCCTCTTGTCAATTTAAGCTATCGCTCAAAGCTATGCTACCCTTGTCCCAAATCAAACACTGATAAAACTTCAAATGGCCCTAATTTCTATACGGTACGTCCTACACCTATCAAAGTTTGCAACATACAAATGCTTGTAACTTTTTGCTGGAGCGTCATAAAACCTTGAAATTTAGTAACAATAAAGTACTCGAGCCTCTTGTCAATTTAAGCTATCGCTGAAAGCTATGCTACCCTTGAGTCCCAAATCAAACACTGATAAAACTACAAATGGCCCTAACTTCTATACGATAGTTCCTACACCTTTCAAAGTTTGCAACATACAAATGCTTGTAAGTTTTTACTGGAGCGTCATGAAACCTTGAAATTTTGAAACAATAAAGTACTCGAGCCTCTTGTCAATTTATGCTATCGCTCAAAGCTATGCTACCCTTGTCCCAAATCAAACACTGATAAAACTTCAATTGGCCCTAATTTCTATACAGTACGTCCTGCACCTATCAAAGTTTGTAACATACAAATGCTTGTAACTTTTACTGGAGCGCCCATCCAACCTTGAAATTTTGTAACAATAAAGTAATCGAGCCTCTTGTAAATTTAAGTTATTGCTCAAAGCTATGCTACCCTTGAGTCCCAAAATAAACACTGATAAAACTTTAAATAGCCCTAACTTCTATACTGTACGTCCGACACCTATCAAAGTTTGTAGCATTCAAATGCTTGTAACTTTTTACTGGAGCGTCATAAAACCTTTAAATTTTGTAACAATAAAGTACTCGAGCCTCTTGTCAATTTAAGCTATCGCTCAAAGCTATGCTACCCTTGAGTCCCAAATCTAACACTGATAAAACTTCAAATGGCCCTAACTTCTATATGGTACGTCCTACACCTATCAAAGTTTGCAACATACGAATGCTTGTAACTTTTTACTGGAGCACCCATCCAATCTTGAAATTTTGTAACAATAAGGTACTCGAGCCTCTTGTAAATTTAAGCTATTGCTCAAAGCTATGCTACCCTTGAGTCCCAAAATAAACACTGATAAAACTAAAAATAGCCCTAACTTCTATACTGTACGTCCTACACCTATCAAAGTTTGCAAACATACAAATGCTTGTAACTGTTTACTGGAGCGTCATAAAACCTTGAAATTTTGTAACAATAAAGTACTCGAGCCTCTTGTCAATTTAAGCTATCGCTGAAAGCTATGCTACCCTTGAGTCCCAAATCAAACACAGATAAAACTACAAATGGCCCTAACTTCTATACGATAGTTCCTACACCTTTCAAAGTTTGCAACATACAAATGCTTGTAAGTTTTTACTGGAGCGTCATGAAACCTTGAAATTTGAAACAATAAAGTACTCGAGCCTCTTGTCAATTTATGCTATCGCTCAAAGCTATGCTACCCTTGTCCCAAATCAAACACTGATAAAACTTCAAATGGCCCCAATTTCTATACGGTACGTCCTACACCTATCAAAGTTTGCAACATACAAATGCTTGTAACTTTTTACTGGAGCGCCCATCCAACCTTGAAATTTTGTAACAATAAAGTACTCAAGCCTCTTGTAAATTTAAGTTATTGCTCAAAGCTATGCTACCCTTGAGTCCCAAAATAAACACTGATAAAACTTTAAATAGCCCTAACTTCTATACTGTACGTCCTACACCTATCAAAGTTTGCAGCATTCAAATGCTTGTAACTTTTTACTGGAGCGTCATAAAACCTTTAAATTTTGTAACAATAAAGTACTCGAGCCTCTTGTCAATTTAAGCTATCGCTCAAAGCTATGCTACCCTTGAGTCCCAAATCTAACACTTATAAAACTTCAAATGGCCCTAACTTCTATATGGTACGTCCTACACTTATCAAAGTTTGCAACATACGAATGCTTGTAACTTTTTACTGGAGCGCCCATCCAACCTTGAAATTTTGTAACAATAAGGTACTCGAGCCTCTTGTAAATTTAAGCTATTGCCTCAAAGCTATGCTACCCTTGAGTCCCAAAATAAACACTGATAAAACTAAAAATAGCCCTAACTTATATACTGTACGTCCTACACCAATCAAAGTTTGCAACATACAAATGCTTGTAACTGTTTACTGGAGCGTCATAAAACCTTGAAATTTTGTAACAATAAAGTACTCGAGCCTCTTGCCAACTTAAGCTATCGCTCAAAGCTATGCTACCCTTGAGTCCCAAATCAAACACTGATAAAGCTTCAAATGGCCTTAGCTTCTATACGGTACGTCCTATACCTATCAAAGTTTGCAACATACAAATGCTTGTAACTTTTTACTGGAGCGTCATAAAACCTTGAAATTTTGTAACAATAAGTACTCGAGCCTCTTGTCAATTTAAGTTATCGCTCAAAGCTATGCTACCCTTGTCCCAAATCAAACACTGATAAAACTTCAAATGGCCCTAATTTCTATACGGTACGTCCTACACCTATCAAAGTTTGCAACATACAAATGCTTGTAACTTTTTGCTGGAGCGTCATAAAACCTTGAAATTTAGTAACAATAAAGTACTCGAGCCTCTTGTCAATTTAAGCTATCGCTGAAAGCTATGCTACCCTTGAGTCCAAATCAAACACTGATAAAACTACAAATGGCCTAACTTCTATACGATAGTTCCTACACCTTTCAAAGTTTGCAACATACAAATGCTTGTAAGTTTTTACTGGAGCGTCATGAAACCTTGAAATTTTGAAACAATAAAGTACTCGAGCCTCTTGTCAATTTATGCTATCGCTCAAAGCTATGCTACCCTTGTCCCCAAATCAAACACTGATAAAACTTCAATTGGCCCTAATTTCTATACAGTACGTCCTGCACCTATCAAAGTTTGTAACATACAAATGCTTGTAACTTTTTACTGGAGCGCCATCCAACCTTGAAATTTTGTAACAATAAAGTAATCGAGCCTCTTGTAATTTAAGTTATTGCTCAAAGCTATGCTACCCTTGAGTCCCCAAAATAAACACTGATAAAACTTTAAATAGCCCTAACTTCTATACTGTACGTCCGACACCTATCAAAGTTTGTAGCATTCAAATGCTTGTAACTTTTTACTGGAGCGTCATAAAACCTTTAAATTTTGTAACAATAAAGTACTCGAGCCTCTTGTCAATTTAAGCTATCGCTCAAAGCTATGCTACCCTTGTCCCAAATCAACCACTGATAAAACTTCAAATAGCCCTAATTTCTATACGGTACGTCCTACACCTATCAAAGTTTGCAACATACAAATGCTTGTAACTGTTTACTGGAGCGTCATAGAACCTTGAAATTTTGTAACAATAAAGTACTCGAGCCTCTTGCCAACTTAAGCTATCGCTCAAAGCTATGCTACCCTTGAGTCCCAAATCAAACATTGATAAAACTTCAAATGGCCTTATCTTCTATACGGTCCGTCCTATAAATATCAAAGTTTGCAACATACGAATGCTTGTAACTTTTTACTGGAGCGCCCATCCAAACTTGAAATTTTGTAACAATAAAGTTCTCGAGCCTCTTGTAAATTTAAGCTATTGCTCAAGCTATGCTACCCTTGAGTCCCAAATCTAACACTGATAAAACTTCAAATGGCCCTAACTTCTATACGGTACGTCCTATACCTATCAAAGTTTGCAACATACAAATTCTTGTAACTTTTTACTGGAGCGTCATAAAACCTTGAAATTTTGTAACAATAAAGTACTCGAGCCTCTGTCAATTTAAGCTAGCGCTCAAAGCTATGCTACCCTTGAGTCCCAAATCAAACATTGATACAACTTCAAATGGCCCTAACTTCTATACGGTACGTCCTACACCTATCAAAGTTTGCAACATACGAATGCTTGTAATTTTTACTGGAGCACCCATCCAATCTTGAAATTTTGTAGCAATAAGGTACTCGAGCCTCTTGTAAATTTAAGCTATTGCTCAAAGCTATGCTACCCTTGAGTCCCAAAATAAACACTGATAAAACTAAAAATAGCCCTAACTTCTATACTGTACGTCCTACACCTATCAAAGTTTGCAACATACAAATGCTTGTAACTGTTTACTGGAGCGTCATAAAACCTTGAAATTTTGTAACAATAAAGTACTCGAGCCTCTTGTCAATTTAAGCTATCGCTGAAAGCTATGCTACCCTTGAGTCCCAAATCAAACACTAATAAAACTACAAATGGCCCTACTTCTATACGATAGTTCCTACACCTTTCAAAGTTTGCAACATACAAATGCTTGTAAGTTTTTACTGGAGCGTCATGAAACCTTGAAATTTTGAAACAATAAAGTACTCGAGCCTCTTGTCAATTTATGCTATCGCTCAAAGCTATGCTACCCTTGTCCCAAATCAAACACTGATAAAACTTCAAATGGCCCTAACTTCTATACGGTACGTCCTACACCTATCAAAGTTTGCAACATACAAATGCTTGTAACTTTTTACTGGAGCGCCCATCCAACCTTGAAATTTTGTAACAATAAAGTACTCGAGCCTCTTGTAAATTTAAGTTATTGCTCAAAGCTATGCTACCCTTGAGTCCCAAAATAAACACTGATAAAACTTTAAATAGCCCTAACTTCTATACTGTACGTCCTACACCTATCGAAGTTTGCAGCATTCAAATGCTTGTAACTTTTTACTGGAGCGTCATAAAACCTTTAAATTTTGTAACAATAAAGTACTCGAGCCTCTTGTCAATTTAAGCTATCGCTCAAAGCTATGCTACCCTTGAGTCCCAAATCTAACACTTATAAAACTTCAAATGGCCCTAACTTCTATATGGTACGTCCTACACCTATCAAAGTTTGCAACATACGAATGCTTGTAACTTTTTACTGGAGCGCCCATCCAACCTTGAAATTTTGTAACAATAAGGTACTCGAGCCTCTTGTAAATTTAAGCTATTGCTCAAAGCTATGCTACCCTTGAGTCCCAAAATAAACACTGATAAAACTAAAAATAGCCCTAACTTATATACTGTACGTCCTACACCAATCAAAGTTTGCAACATACAAATGCTTGTAACTATTTACTGGAGGGTCATAAAACCTTGAAATTTTGTAACAATAAAGTACTCGAGCCTCTTGCCAACTTAAGCTATCGCTCAAAGCTATGCTACCCTTGAGTCCCAAATCAAACACTGATAAAGCTTCAAATGGCCTTAGCTTCTATACGGTACGTCCTATACCTATCAAAGTTTGCAACATACAAATGCTTGTAACTTTTTACTGGAGCGTCATAAAACCTTGAAATTTTGTAACAATAAAGTACTCGAGCCTCTTGTCAATTTAAGCTATCGCTCAAAGCTATGCTACACTTGTCCCAAATCAAACACTGATAAAACTACAAATGGCCCTAATTTCTATACGGTACGTCCTACACCTATCAAAGTTTGCAACATACAAATGCTTGTAACTTTTTGCTGGAGCGTCATAAAACCTTGAAATTTAGTAACAATAAAGTACTCGAGCCTCTTGTCAATTTAAGCTATCGCTGAAAGCTATGCTACCCTTGAGTCCCAAATCAAACACTGATAAAACTACAAATGGCCCTAACTTCTATACGATAGTTCCTACACCTTTCAAAGTTTGCAACATACAAATGCTTGTAAGTTTTTACTGGAGCGTCATGAAACCTTGAAATTTTGAAACAATAAAGTACTCGAGCCTCTTGTCAATTTATGCTATCGCTCAAAGCTATGCTACCCTTGTCCCAAATCAAACACTGATAAAACTTCAATTGGCCCTAATTTCTATACGGTACGTCCTACACCTATCAAAGTTTGCAACATACAAATGCTTGTAACTGTTTACTGGAGCGTCATAGAACCTTGAAATTTTGTAACAATAAAGTACTCGAGCCTCTTGCCAACTTAAGCTATCGCTCAAAGCTATGCTACCCTTGAGTCCCAAATCAAACATTGATAAAACTTCAAATGGCCTTTACTTCTATAGGGTCCGTCCTATAAATATCAAAGTTTGCAACATACGAATGCTTGTAACTTTTTACTGGAGCGCCCATCCAAACTTGAAATTTTGTAACAATAAAGTTCTCGAGCCTCTTGTAAATTTAAGCTATTGCTCAAAGCTATGCTACCCTTGAGTCCCAAATCTAACACTGATAAAACTTCAAATGGCCCTAACTTCTATACGGTACGTCCTATACCTATCAAAGTTTGCAACATACAAATTCTTGTAACTTTTTACTGGAGCGTCATAAAACCTTGAAATTTTGTAACAATAAAGTACTCGAGCCTCTTGTCAATTTAAGCTAGAGCTCAAAGCTATGCTACCCTTGAGTCCCAAATCAAACATTGATACAACTTCAAATGGCCCTAACTTCTATACGGTACGTCCTACACCTATCAAAGTTTGCAACATACGAATGCTTGTAACTTTTTACTGGAGCACCCATCCAATCTTGAAATTTTGTAACAATAAGGTACTCGAGCCTCTTGTAAATTTAAGCTATTGCTCAAAGCTATGCTACCCTTGAGTCCCAAAATAAACACTGATAAAACTAAAAATAGCCCTAACTTCTATACTGTACGTCCTACACCTATCAAAGTTTGCAACATACAAATGCTTGTAACTGTTTACTGGAGCGTCATAAAACCTTGAAATTTTGTAACAATAAAGTACTCGAGCCTCTTGTCAATTTAAGCTATCGCTGAAAGCTATGCTACCCTTGAGTCCCAAATCAAACACAGATAAAACTACAAATGGCCCTAACTTCTATACGATAGTTCCTACACCTTTCAAAGTTTGCAACATACAAATGCTTGTAAGTTTTTACTGGAGCGTCATGAAACCTTGAAATTTTGAAACAATAAAGTACTCGAGCCTCTTGTCAATTTATGCTATCGCTCAAAGCTATGCTACCCTTGTCCCAAATCAAACACTGATAAAACTTCAAATGGCCCCAATTTCTATACGGTACGTCCTACACCTATCAAAGTTTGCAACATACAAATGCTTGTAACTTTTTACTGGAGCGCCCATCCAACCTTGAAATTTTGTAACAATAAAGTACTCAAGCCTCTTGTAAATTTAAGTTATTGCTCAAAGCTATGCTACCCTTGAGTCCCAAAATAAACACTGATAAAACTTTAAATAGCCCTAACATCTATACTGTACGTCCTACACCTATCAAAGTTTGCAGCATTCAAATGCTTGTAACTTTTTACTGGAGCGTCATAAAACCTTTAAATTTTGTAACAATAAAGTACTCGAGCCTCTTGTCAATTTAAGCTATCGCTCAAAGCTATGCTACCCTTGAGTCCCAAATCTAACACTTATAAAACTTCAAATGGCCCTAACTTCTATATGGTACGTCCTACACCTATCAAAGTTTGCAACATACGAATGCTTGTAACTTTTTACTGGAGCGCCCATCCAACCTTGAAATTTTGTAACAATAAGGTACTCGAGCCTCTTGTAAATTTAAGCTATTGCTCAAAGCTATGCTACCCTTGAGTCCCAAAATAAACACTGATAAAACTAAAAATAGCCCTAACTTATATACTGTACGTCCTACACCAATCAAAGTTTGCAACATACAAATGCTTGTAACTGTTTACTGGAGCGTCATAAAACCTTGAAATTTTGTAACAATAAAGTACTCGAGCCTCTTGCCAACTTAAGCTATCGCTCAAAGCTATGCTACCCTTGAGTCCCAAATCAAACACTGATAAAGCTTCAAATGGCCTTAGCTTCTATACGGTACGTCCTATACCTATCAAAGTTTGCAACATACAAATGCTTGTAACTTTTTACTGGAGCGTCATAAAACCTTGAAATTTTGTAACAATAAAGTACTCGAGCCTCTTGTCAATTTAAGCTATCGCTCAAAGCTATGCTACCCTTGTCCCAAATCAAACACTGATAAAACTTCAAATGGCCCTAATTTCTATACGGTACGTCCTACACCTATCAAAGTTTGCAACATACAAATGCTTGTAACTTTTTGCTGGAGCGTCATAAAACCTTGAAATTTAGTAACAATAAAGTACTCGAGCCTCTTGTCAATTTAAGCTATCGCTGAAAGCTATGCTACCCTTGAGTCCCAAATCAAACACTGATAAAACTACAAATGGCCCTAACTTCTATACGATAGTTCCTACACCTTTCAAAGTTTGCAACATACAAATGCTTGTAAGTTTTTACTGGAGCGTCATGAAACCTTGAAATTTTGAAACAATAAAGTACTCGAGCCTCTTGTCAATTTATGCTATCGCTCAAAGCTATGCTACCCTTGTCCCAAATCAAACACTGATAAAACTTCAATTGGCCCTAATTTCTATACAGTACGTCCTGCACCTATCAAAGTTTGTAACATACAAATGCTTGTAACTTTTTACTGGAGCGCCCATCCAACCTTGAAATTTTGTAACAATAAAGTAATCGAGCCTCTTGTAAATTTAAGTTATTGCTCAAAGCTATGCTACCCTTGAGTCCCAAAATAAACACTGATAAAACTTTAAATAGCCCTAACTTCTATACTGTACGTCCGACACCTATCAAAGTTTGTAGCATTCAAATGCTTGTAACTTTTTACTGGAGCGTCATAAAACCTTTAAATTTTGTAACAATAAAGTACTCGAGCCTCTTGTCAATTTAAGCTATCGCTCAAAGCTATGCTACCCTTGAGTCCCAAATCTAACACTGATAAAACTTCAAATGGCCCTAACTTCTATATGGTACGTCCTACACCTATCAAAGTTTGCAACATACGAATGCTTGTAACTTTTTACTGGAGCGCCCATCCAATCTTGAAATTTTGTAACAATAAGGTACTCGAGCCTCTTGTAAATTTAAGTTATTGCTCAAAGCTATGCTACCCTTGAGTCCCAAAATAAACACTGATAAAACTTTAAATAGCCCTAACTTCTATACTGTACGTCCTACACCTATCAAAGTTTGCAACATACAAATGCTTGTAACTGTTTACTGGAGCGTCATAGAACCTTGAAATTTTGTAACAATAAAGTACTCGAGCCTCTTGCCAACTTAAGCTATCGCTCAAAGCTATGCTACCCTTGAGTCCCAAACCAAACACTGATAAAACTTCAAATGGCCTTAACTTCTATACGGTACGTCCTATACCTATCAAAGTTTGCAACATACGAATGCTTGTAACTTTTTACTGGAGCGCCCATCCAAACTTGAAATTTTGTAACAATAAAGTTCTCGAGCCTCTTGTAAATTTAAGCTATTGCTCAAAGCTATGCTACCCTTGAGTCCCAAATCTAACACTGATAAAACTTCAAATGGCCCTAACTTCTATACGGTACGTCCTACATCTATCAAAGTTTGCAACATACAAATGCTTGTAACTTTTTACTGGAGCGTCATAAAACCTTGAAATTTTGTAACAATAAAGTACTCGAGCCTCTTGTCAATTTAAGCTATCGCTCAAAGCTATGCTACCCTTGTCCCAAATCAACCACTGATAAAACTTCAAATAGCCCTAATTTCTATACGGTACGTCCTACACCTATCAAAGTTTGCAACATACAAATGCTTGTAACTGTTTACTGGAGCGTCATAGAACCTTGAAATTTTGTAACAATAAAGTACTCGAGCCTCTTGCCAACTTAAGCTATCGCTCAAAGCTATGCTACCCTTGAGTCCCAAATCAAACATTGATAAAACTTCAAATGGCCTTAACTTCTATACGGTCCGTCCTATAAATATCAAAGTTTGCAACATACGAATGCTTGTAACTTTTTACTGGAGCGCCCATCCAAACTTGAAATTTTGTAACAATAAAGTTCTCGAGCCTCTTGTAAATTTAAGCTATTGCTCAAAGCTATGCTACCCTTGAGTCCCAAATCTAACACTGATAAAACTTCAAATGGCCCTAACTTCTATACGGTACGTCCTATACCTATCAAAGTTTGCAACATACAAATTCTTGTAACTTTTTACTGGAGCGTCATAAAACCTTGAAATTTTGTAACAATAAAGTACTCGAGCCTCTTGTCAATTTAAGCTAGCGCTCAAAGCTATGCTACCCTTGAGTCCCAAATCAAACATTGATACAACTTCAAATGGCCCTAACTTCTATACGGTACGTCCTACACCTATCAAAGTTTGCAACATACGAATGCTTGTAATTTTTACTGGAGCACCCATCCAATCTTGAAATTTTGTAACAATAAGGTACTCGAGCCTCTTGTAAATTTAAGCTATTGCTCAAAGCTATGCTACCCTTGAGTCCCAAAATAAACACTGATAAAACTAAAAATAGCCCTAACTTCTATACTGTACGTCCTACACCTATCAAAGTTTGCAACATACAAATGCTTGTAACTGTTTACTGGAGCGTCATAAAACCTTGAAATTTTGTAACAATAAAGTACTCGAGCCTCTTGTCAATTTAAGCTATCGCTGAAAGCTATGCTACCCTTGAGTCCCAAATCAAACACTAATAAAACTACAAATGGCCCTAACTTCTATACGATAGTTCCTACACCTTTCAAAGTTTGCAACATACAAATGCTTGTAAGTTTTTACTGGAGCGTCATGAAACCTTGAAATTTTGAAACAATAAAGTACTCGAGCCTCTTGTCAATTTATGCTATCGCTCAAAGCTATGCTACCCTTGTCCCAAATCAAACACTGATAAAACTTCAAATGGCCCTAATTTCTATACGGTACGTCCTACACCTATCAAAGTTTGCAACATACAAATGCTTGTAACTTTTTACTGGAGCGCCCATCCAACCTTGAAATTTTGTAACAATAAAGTACTCGAGCCTCTTGTAAATTTAAGTTATTGCTCAAAGCTATGCTACCCTTGAGTCCCAAAATAAACACTGATAAAACTTTAAATAGCCCTAACTTCTATACTGTACGTCCTACACCTATCGAAGTTTGCAGCATTCAAATGCTTGTAACTTTTTACTGGAGCGTCATAAAACCTTTAAATTTTGTAACAATAAAGTACTCGAGCCTCTTGTCAATTTAAGCTATCGCTCAAAGCTATGCTACCCTTGAGTCCCAAATCTAACACTTATAAAACTTCAAATGGCCCTAACTTCTATATGGTACGTCCTACACCTATCAAAGTTTGCAACATACGAATGCTTGTAACTTTTTACTGGAGCGCCCATCCAACCTTGAAATTTTGTAACAATAAGGTACTCGAGCCTCTTGTAAATTTAAGCTATTGCTCAAAGCTATGCTACCCTTGAGTCCCAAAATAAACACTGATAAAACTAAAAATAGCCCTAACTTATATACTGTACGTCCTACACCAATCAAAGTTTGCAACATAGAAATGCTTGTAACTATTTACTGGAGCGTCATAAAACCTTGAAATTTTGTAACAATAAAGTACTCGAGCCTCTTGCCAACTTAAGCTATCGCTCAAAGCTATGCTACCCTTGAGTCCCAAATCAAACACTGATAAAGCTTCAAATGGCCTTAGTTTCTATACGGTACGTCCTATACCTATCAAAGTTTGCAACATACAAATGCTTGTAACTTTTTACTGGAGCGTCATAAAACCTTGAAATTTTGTAACAATAAAGTACTCGAGCCTCTTGTCAATTTAAGCTATCGCTCAAAGCTATGCTACCCTTGTCCCAAATCAAACACTGATAAAACTACAAATGGCCCTAATTTCTATACGGTACGTCCTACACCTATCAAAGTTTGCAACATACAAATGCTTGTAACTTTTTGCTGGAGCGTCATAAAACCTTGAAATTTAGTAACAATAAAGTACTCGAGCCTCTTGTCAATTTAAGCTATCGCTGAAAGCTATGCTACCCTTGAGTCCCAAATCAAACACTGATAAAACTACAAATGGCCCTAACTTCTATACGATAGTTCCTACACCTTTCAAAGTTTGCAACATACAAATGCTTGTAAGTTTTTACTGGAGCGTCATGAAACCTTGAAATTTTGAAACAATAAAGTACTCGAGCCTCTTGTCAATTTATGCTATCGCTCAAAGCTATGCTACCCTTGTCCCAAATCAAACACTGATAAAACTTCAATTGGCCCTAATTTCTATACGGTACGTCCTACACCTATCAAAGTTTGCAACATACAAATGCTTGTAACTTTTTACTGGAGCGCCCATCCAACCTTGAAATTTTGTAACAATAAAGTACTCGAGCCTCTTGTAAATTTAAGTTATTGCTCAAAGCTATGCTACCCTTGAGTCCCAAAATAAACACTGATAAAACTTTAAATAGCCCTAACTTCTATACTGTACGTCCGACACCTATCAAAGTTTGTAGCATTCAAATGCTTGTAACTTTTTACTGGAGCGCCCATCCAACCTTGAAATTTTGTAACAATAAGGTACTCGAGCATCTTGTAAATTTAAGCTATTGCTCAAAGCTATGCTACCCTTGAGTCCCAAAATAAACACTGATAAAACTAAAAATAGCCCTAACTTCTATACTGTACGTCCTACACCTATCAAAGTTTGCAACATACAAATGCTTGTAACTGTTTACTGGAGCGTCATAAAACCTTGAAATTTTGTAACAATAAAGTACTCGAGCCTCTTGCCAACTTAAGCTATCGCTCAAAGCTATGCTACCCTTGAGTCCCAAATCAAACACTGATAAAGCTTCAAATGGCCTTAGCTTCTATACGGTACGTCCTATACCTATCAAAGTTTGCAACATACAAATGCTTGTAACTTTTTACTGGAGCGTCATAAAACCTTCAAATTTTGTAACAATAAGGTACTCGAGCCTCTTGTAAATTTAAGCTATTGCTCAAAGCTATGCTACCCTTGAGTCCCAAAATAAACACTGATAAAACTAAAAATAGCCCTAACTTATATACTGTACGTCCTACACCAATCAAAGTTTGCAACATACAAATGCTTGTAACTGTTTACTGGAGCGTCATAAAACCTTGAAATTTTGTAACAATAAAGTACTCGAGCCTCTTGCCAACTTAAGCTATCGCTCAAAGCTATGCTACCCTTGAGTCCCAAATCAAACACTGATAAATCTTCAAATGGCCTTAGCTTCTATACGGTACGTCCTATACCTATCAAAGTTTGCAACATACAAATGCTTGTAACTTTTTACTGGAGCGTCATAAAACCTTGAAATTTTGTAACAATAAAGTACTCGAGCCTCTTGTCAATTTAAGCTATCGCTCAAAGCTATGCTACCCTTGTCCCAAATCAAACACTGATAAAACTTCAAATGGCCCTAATTTCTATACGGTACGTCCTACACCTATCAAAGTTTGCAACATACAAATGCTTGTAACTTTTTGCTGGAGCGTCATAAAACCTTGAAATTTAGAAACAATAAAGTACTCGAGCCTCTTGTCAATTTAAGCTATCGCTGAAAGCTATGCTACCCTTGAGTCCCAAATCAAACACTGATAAAACTACAAATGGCCCTAACTTCTATACGATAGTTCCTACACCTTTCAAAGTTTGCAACATACAAATGCTTGTAAGTTTTTACTGGAGCGTCATGAAACCTTGAAATTTTGAAACAATAAAGTACTCGAGCCTCTTGTCAATTTATGCTATCGCTGAAAACTATGCTACCCTTGTCCCAAATCAAACACTGATAAAACTTCAATTGGCCCTAATTTCTATACGGTACGTCCTACACCTATCAAAGTTTGCAACATACAAATGCTTGTAACTTTTTACTGGAGCGCCCATCCAACCTTGAAATTTTGTAACAATAAAGTACTCGAGCCTCTTGTAAATTTAAGTTATTGCTCAAAGCTATGCTACCCTTGAGTCCCAAAATAAACACTGATAAAACTTTAAATAGCCCTAACTTCTATACTGTACGTCCGACACCTATCAAAGTTTGTAGCATTCAAATGCTTGTAACTTTTTACTGGAGCGCCCATCCAACCTTGAAATTTTGTAACAATAAGGTACTCGAGCCTCTTGTAAATTTAAGCTATTGCTCAAAGCTATGCTACCCTTGAGTCCCAAAATAAACACTGATAAAACTAAAAATAGCCCTAACTTCTATACTGTACGTCCTACACCTATCAAAGTTTGCAACATACAAATGCTTGTAACTGTTTACTGGAGCGTCATAAAACCTTGAAATTTTGTAACAATAAAGTACTCGAGCCTCTTGCCAACTTAAGCTATCGCTCAAAGCTATGCTACCCTTGAGTCCCAAATCAAACACTGATAAAGCTTCAAATGGCCTTAGCTTCTATACGGTACGTCCTATACCTATCAAAGTTTGCAACATACAAATGCTTGTAACTTTTTACTGGAGCGTCATAAAACCTTGAAATTTTGTAACAATAAAGTACTCGAGCCTCTTGTCAATTTAAGCTATCGCTCAAAGCTATGCTACCCTTGTCCCAAATCAAACACTGATAAAACTTCAAATGGCCCTAATTTCTATACGGTACGTCCTACACCTATCAAAGTTTGCAACATACAAATGCTTGTAACTTTTTGCTGGAGCGTCATAAAACCTTGAAATCTAGTAACAATAAAGTACTCGAGCCTCTTGTCAATTTAAGCTATCGCTGAAAGCTATGCTAACCTTGAGTCCCAAATCAAACACTGATAAAACTACAAATGGCCCTAACTTCTATACGATAGTTCCTACACCTTTCAAAGTTTGCTACATACAAATGCTTGTAAGTTTTTACTGGAGCGTCATGAAACCTTGAAATTTTGAAACAATAAAGTAGTCGAGCCTCTTGTCAATTTATGCTGTCGCTCAAAGCTATGCTACCCTTGTCCCAAATCAAACACTGATAAAACTTCAATTGGCCCTAATTTCTATACGGTACGTCCTACACCTATCAAAGTTTGCAACATACAAATGCTTGTAACTTTTTACTGGAGCGCCCATCCAACCTTGAAATTTTGTAACAATAAAGTACTCGAGCCTCTTGTAAATTTAAGTTATTGCTCAAAGCTATGCTACCCTTGAGTCCCAAAATAAACACTAATAAAACTTTAAATAGCCCTAACTTCTATACTGTACGTCCTACACCTATCAAAGTTTGTAGCATTCAAATGCTTGTAACTTTTTACTGGAGCGTCATAAAACCTTTAAATTTTGTAACAATAAAGTACTCGAGCCTCTTGCCAACTTAAGCTATCGCTCAAAGCTATGCTACCCTTGTCCCAAATCAAACACTGATAAAGCTTCAAATGGCCTTAGCTTCTATACGGTACGTCCTATACCTATCAAAGTTTGCAACATACAAATGCTTGTAACTTTTTACTGGAGCGTCATAAAACCTTGAAATTTTGTAACAATAAAGTACTCGAGCCTCTTGTCAATTTAAGCTATCGCTCAAAGCTATGCTACCCTTGTCCCAAATCAAACACTGATAAAACTTCAAATGGCCCTAATTTCTATACGGTACGTCCTACACCTATCACAGTTTGCAACATACAAATGCTTGTAACTTTTTGCTGGAGCGTCATAAAACCTTGAAATTTAGTAACAATAAAGTACTCGAGCCTCTTGTCAATTTAAGCTATCGCTGAAAGCTATGCTACCCTTGAGTCCCAAATCAAACACTGATAAAACTACAAATGGCCCTAACTTCTATACGATAGTTCCTACACCTTTCAAAGTTTGCTACATACAAATGCTTGTAAGTTTTTACTGGAGCGTCATGAAACCTTGAAATTTTTAAACAATAAAGTAGTCGAGCCTCTTGTCAATTTATGCTATCACTCAAAGCTATGCTACCCTTGTCCCAAATCAAACACTGATAAAACTTCAATTGGCCCTAATTTCTATACGGTACGTCCTACACCTATCAAAGTTTGCAACATACAAATGCTTGTAACTTTTTACTGGAGCGCCCATCCAACCTTGAAATTTTGTAACAATAAAGTACTCGAGCCTCTTGTAAATTTAAGTTATTGCTCAAAGCTATGCTACCCTTGAGTCCCAAAATAAACACTGATAAAACTTTAAATAGCCCTAACTTCTATACTGTACGTCCTACACCTATCAAAGTTTGTAGCATTCAAATGCTTGTAACTTTTTACTGGAGCGTCATAAAACCTTTAAATTTTGTAACAATAAAGTACTCGAGCCTCTTGCCAACTTAAGCTATCGCTCAAAGCTATGCTACCCTTGTCCCAAATCAAACACTGATAAAGCTTCAAATGGCCTTAGCTTCTATACGGTACGTCCTATACCTATCAAAGTTTGCAACATACAAATGCTTGTAACTTTTTACTGGAGCGTCATAAAACCTTGAAATTTTGTAACAATAAAGTACTCGAGCCTCTTGTCAATTTAAGCTATCGCTCAAAGCTATGCTACCCTTGTCCCAAATCAAACACTGATAAAACTTCAAATGGCCCTAATTTCTATACGGTACGTCCTACACCTATCACAGTTTGCAACATACAAATGCTTGTAACTTTTTGCTGGAGCGTCATAAAACCTTGAAATTTAGTAACAATAAAGTACTCGAGCCTCTTGTCAATTTAAGCTATCGCTGAAAGCTATGCTACCCTTGAGTCCCAAATCAAACACTGATAAAACTACAAATGGCCCTAACTTCTATACGATAGTTCCTACACCTTTCAAAGTTTGCTACATACAAATGCTTGTAAGTTTTTACTGGAGCGTCATGAAACCTTGAAATTTTGAAACAATAAAGTAGTCGAGCCTCTTGTAAATTTAAGTTATTGCTCAAAGCTATGCTACCCTTGAGTCCCAAAATAAACACTGATAAAACTTTAAATAGCCCTAACTTCTATACTGTACGTCCTACACCTATCAAAGTTTGTAGCATTCAAATGCTTGTAACTTTTTACTGGAGCGTCATAAAACCTTTAAATTTTGTAACAATAAAGTACTCGAGCCTCTTGTCAATTTAAGCTATCGCTCAAAGCTATGCTACCCTTGAGTCCCAAATCTAACACTGATAAAACTTCAAATGGCCCTAACTTCTATATGGTACGTCCTACACCTATCAAAGTTTGCAACATACGAATGCTTGTAACTTTTTACTGGAGCGCCCATCCAACCTTGAAATTTTGTAACAATAAGGTACTCGAGCCTCTTGTAAATTTAAGCTATTGCTCAAAGCTATGCTACCCTTGAGTCCCAAAATAAACACTGATAAAACTAAAAATAGCCCTAACTTCTATACTCTGTGTCCTACACCTATCAAAGTTTGCAACATACAAATGCTTGTAACTGTTTACTGGAGCGTCATAAAACCTTGAAATTTTGTAACAATAAAGTACTCGAGCCTCTTGTCAATGTAAGCTATCGCTGAAAGCTATGCTACCCTTGAGTCCCAAATCAAACACTGATAAAACTACAAATGGCCCTAACTTCTATACGATAGTTCCTACACCTTTCAAAGTTTGCAACATACA
Source organism: Clusia tigrina (assembly GCA_920105625.2). Taxonomy (NCBI): domain Eukaryota; kingdom Metazoa; phylum Arthropoda; class Insecta; order Diptera; family Clusiidae; genus Clusia; species Clusia tigrina. The sequence goes on from CAKKTE020000507.1 coordinate 17,454, forward strand.
AATGCTTGTAAGTTTTTACTGGAGCGTCATGAAACGTTGAAATTTTGAAACAATAAAGTACTCGAGCCTCTTGTCAATTTATGCTATCGCTCAAAGCTATGCTACCCTTGTCCCAAATCAAACACTGATAAAACTTCAATTGGCCCTAATTTCTATACGGTACGTCCTACACCTATCAAAGTTTGCAACATACAAATGCTTGTAACTTTTTACTGGAGCGCCCATCCAACCTTGAAATTTTGTAACAATAAAGTACTCGAGCCTCTTGTAAATTTAAGTTATTGCTCAAAGCTATGCTACCCTTGAGTCCCAAAATAAACACTGATAAAACTTTAAATAGCCCTAACTTCTATACTGTACGTCCTACACCTATCAAAGTTTGTAGCATTCAAATGCTTGTAACTTTTTACTGGAGCGTCATAAAACCTTTAAATTTTGTAACAATAAAGTACTCGAGCCTCTTGCCAACTTAAGCTATCGCTCAAAGCTATGCTACCCTTGTCCCAAATCAAACACTGATAAAGCTTCAAATGGCCTTAGCTTCTATACGGTACGTCCTATACCTATCAAAGTTTGCAACATACAAATGCTTGTAACTTTTTACTGGAGCGTCATAAAACCTTGAAATTTTGTAACAATAAAGTACTCGAGCCTCTTGTCAATTTAAGCTATCGCTCAAAGCTATGCTACCCTTGTCCCAAATCAAACACTGATAAAACTTCAAATGGCCCTAATTTCTATACGGTACGTCCTACACCTATCACAGTTTGCAACATACAAATGCTTGTAACTTTTTGCTGGAGCGTCATAAAACCTTGAAATTTAGTAACAATAAAGTACTCGAGCCTCTTGTCAATTTAAGCTATCGCTGAAAGCTATGCTACCCTTGAGTCCCAAATCAAACACTGATAAAACTACAAATGGCCCTAACTTCTATACGATAGTTCCTACACCTTTCAAAGTTTGCTACATACAAATGCTTGTAACTTTTTACTGGAGCGTCATAAAACCTTGAAATTTTGAAACAATAAAGTAGTCGAGCCTCTTGTCAATTTATGCTATCACTCAAAGCTATGCTACCCTTGTCCCAAATCAAACACTGATAAAACTTCAATTGGCCCTAATTTCTATACGGTACGTCCTACACCTATCAAAGTTTGCAACATACAAATGCTTGTAACTTTTTACTGGAGCGCCCATCCAACCTTGAAATTTTGTAACAATAAAGTACTCGAGCCTCTTTTAAATTTAAGTTATTGCTCAAAGCTATGCTACCCTTGAGTCCCAAAATAAACACTGATAAAACTTTAAATAGCCCTAACTTCTATACTGTACGTCCTACACCTATCAAAGTTTGTAGCATTCAAATGCTTGTAACTTTTTACTGGAGCGTCATAAAACCTTTAAATTTTGTAACAATAAAGTACTCGAGCCTCTTGCCAACTTAAGCTATCGCTCAAAGCTATGCTACCCTTGTCCCAAATCAAACACTGATAAAGCTTCAAATGGCCTTAGCTTCTATACGGTACGTCCTATACCTATCAAAGTTTGCAACATACAAATGCTTGTAACTTTTTACTGGAGCGTCATAAAACCTTGAAATTTTGTAACAATAAAGTACTCGAGCCTCTTGTCAATTTAAGCTATCGCTCAAAGCTATGCTACCCTTGTCCCAAATCAAACACTGATAAAACTTCAAATGGCCCTAATTTCTATACGGTACGTCCTACACCTATCACAGTTTGCAACATACAAATGCTTGTAACTTTTTGCTGGAGCGTCATAAAACCTTGAAATTTAGTAACAATAAAGTACTCGAGCCTCTTGTCAATTTAAGCTATCGCTGAAAGCTATGCTACCCTTGAGTCCCAAATCAAACACTGATAAAACTACAAATGGCCCTAACTTCTATACGATAGTTCCTACACCTTTCAAAGTTTGCTACATACAAATGCTTGTAAGTTTTTACTGGAGCGTCATGAAACCTTGAAATTTTGAAACAATAAAGTAGTCGAGCCTCTTGTCAATTTATGCTATCACTCAAAGCTATGCTACCCTTGTCCCAAATCAAACACTGATAAAACTTCAATTGGCCCTAATTTCTATACGGTACGTCCTACACCTATCAAAGTTTGCAACATACAAATGCTTGTAACTTTTTACTGGAGCGCCCATCCAACCTTGAAATTTTGTAACAATAAAGTACTCGAGCCTCTTGTAAATTTAAGTTATTGCTCAAAGCTATGCTACCCTTGAGTCCCAAAATAAACACTGATAAAACTTTAAATAGCCCTAACTTCTATACTGTACGTCCTACACCTATCAAAGTTTGTAGCATTCAAATGCTTGTAACTTTTTACTGGAGCGTCATAAAACCTTTAAATTTTGTAACAATAAAGTACTCGAGCCTCTTGTCAATTTAAGCTATCGCTCAAAGCTATGCTACCCTTGAGTCCCAAATCTAACACTGATAAAACTTCAAATGGCCCTAACTTCTATATGGTACGTCCTACACCTATCAAAGTTTGCAACATACGAATGCTTGTAACTTTTTACTGGAGCGCCCATCCAACCTTGAAATTTTGTAACAATAAGGTACTCGAGCCTCTTGTAAATTTAAGCTATTGCTCAAAGCTATGCTACCCTTGAGTCCCAAAATAAACACTGATAAAACTAAAAATAGCCCTAACTTCTATACTGTGTGTCCTACACCTATCAAAGTTTGCAACATACAAATGCTTGTAACTGTTTACTGGAGCGTCATAAAACCTTGAAATTTTGTAACAATAAAGTACTCGAGCCTCTTGTCAATGTAAGCTATCGCTGAAAGCTATGCTACCCTTGAGTCCCAAATCAAACACTGATAAAACTACAAATGGCCCTAACTTCTATACGATAGTTCCTACACCTTTCAAAGTTTGCAACATACAAATGCTTGTAAGTTTTTACTGGAGCGTCATGAAACGTTGAAATTTTGAAACAATAAAGTACTCGAGCCTCTTGTCAATTTATGCTATCGCTCAAAGCTATGCTACCCTTGTCCCAAATCAAACACTGATAAAACTTCAATTGGCCCTAATTTCTATACGGTACGTCCTACACCTGTCAAAGTTTGCAACATACAAATGCTTGTAACTTTTTACTGGAGCGCCCATCCAACCTTGAAATTTTGTAACAATAAAGTACTCGAGCCTCTTGTAAATTTAAGATATTGCTCAAAGCTATGCTACCCTTGAGTCCCAAAATAAACACTGATAAAACTTTAAATAGCCCTAACTTCTATACTGTACGTCCTACACCTATCAAAGTTTGCAGCATTCAAATGCTTGTAACTTTTTACTGGAGCGTCATAAAACCTTTAAATTTTGTAACAATAAAGTACTCGAGCCTATTGTCAATTTAAGCTATCGCTCAAAGCTATGCTACCCTTGAGTCCCAAATCTAACACTGATAAAACTTCAAATGGCCCTAACTTCTATATGGTACGTCCTACACCTATCAAAGTTTGCAACATACAAATGCTTGTAACTGTTTACTGGAGCGTCATAAAACCTTGAAATTTTGTAACAATAAAGTACTCGAGCCTCTTGTCAATGTAAGCTATCGCTGAAAGCTATGCTACCCTTGAGTCCCAAATCAAACACTGATAAAACTACAAATGGCCCTAACTTCTATACGATAGTTCCTACACCTTTCAAAGTTTGCAACATACAAATGCTTGTAAGTTTTTACTGGAGCGTCATGAAACCTTGAAATTTTGAAACAATAAAGTACTCAAGCCTCTTGTCAATTTATGCTATCGCTCAAAGCTATGCTACCCTTGTCCCAAATCAAACACTGATAAAACTTCAATTGGCCCTAATTTCTATACGGTACGTCCTAGACCTGTCAAAGTTTGCAACATACAAATGCTTGTAACTTTTTACTGGAGCGCCCATCCAACCTTGAAATTTTGTAACAATAAAGTACTCGAGCCTCTTGTAAATTTAAGATATTGCTCAAAGCTATGCTACCCTTGAGTCCCAAAATAAACACTGATAAAACTTTAAATAGCCCTAACTTCTATACTGTACGTCCTACAATTATCAAAGTTTGCAGCATTCAAATGCTTGTAACTTTTTACTGGAGCGTCATAAAACCTTTAAATTTTGTAACAATAAAGTACTCGAGCCTATTGTCAATTTAAGCTATCGCTCAAAGCTATGCTACCCTTGAGTCCCAAATCTAACACTGATAAAACTTCAAATGGCCCTAACTTCTATATGGTACGTCCTACATCTATCAAAGTTTGCAACATACAAATGCTTGTAACTGTTTACTGGAGCGTCATAGAACCTTGAAATTTTGTAACAATAAAGTACTCGAGCCTCTTGCCAACTTAAGCTATCGCTCAAAGCTATGCTACCCTTGAGTCCCAAATCAAACACTGATAAAACTTCAAATGGCCTTAACTTCTATACGGTACGTCCTACACCTATCAAAGTTTGCAACATACGAATGCTTGTAACTTTTTACTGGAGCGCCCATCCAACCTTGAAATTTTGTAACAATAAGGTACTCGAGCCTCTTGTAAATTTAAGCTATTGCTCAAAGCTATGCTACCCTTGAGTCCCAAAATAAACACTGATAAAACTAAAAATAGCCCTAACTTCTATACTGTGTGTCTTACACCTATCAAAGTTTGCAACATACAAATGCTTGTAACTGTTTACTGGAGCGTCATAAAACCTTGAAATTTTGTAACAATAAAGTACTCGAGCCTCTTGTCAATTTAAGCTATCGCTGAAAGCTATGCTACCCTTGAGTCCCAAAATAAACACTGATAAAACTAAAAATAGCCCTAACTTCTATACTGTGTGTCCTACACCTATCAAAGTTTGCAACATACAAATGCTTGTAACTGTTTACTGGAGCGTCATAAAACCTTGAAATTTTGTAACAATAAAGTACTCGAGCCTCTTGTCAATGTAAGCTATCGCTGAAAGCTATGCTACCCTTGAGTCCCAAATCAAACACTGATAAAACTACAAATGGCCCTAACTTCTATACGATAGTTCCTACACCTTTCAAAGTTTGCAACATACAAATGCTTGTAAGTTTTTACTGGAGCGTCATGAAACCTTGAAATTTTGAAACAATAAAGTACTCGAGCCTCTTGTCAATTTATGCTATCGCTCAAAGCTATGCTACCCTTGTCCCAAATCAAACACTGATACAACTTCAATTGGCCCTAATTTCTATACGGTACGTCCTACACCTGTCAAAGTTTGCAACATACAAATGCTTGTAACTTTTTACTGGAGCGCCCATCCAACCTTGAAATTTTGTAACAATAAAGTACTCGAGCCTCTTGTAAATTTAAGATATTGCTCAAAGCTCTGCTACCCTTGAGTCCCAAAATAAACACTGATAAAACTTTAAATAGCCCTAACTTCTATACTGTACGTCCTACACCTATCAAAGTTTGCAGCATTCAAATGCTTGTAACTTTTTACTGGAGCGTCATAAAACCTTTAAATTTTGTAACAATAAAGTACTCGAGCCTATTGTCAATTTAAGCTATCGCTCAAAGCTATGCTACCCTTGAGTCCCAAATCTAACACTGATAAAACTTCAAATGGCCCTAACTTCTATATGGTACGTCCTATATCTATCAAAGTTTGCAACATACAAATGCTTGTAACTGTTGACTGGAGCGTCATAGAACCTTGAAATTTTGTAACAATAAAGTACTCGAGCCTCTTGCCAACTTAAGCTATCGCTCAAAGCTATGCTACCCTTGTCCCAAATCAAACACTGATAAAACTTCAATTGGCCCTAATTTCTATACGGTACGTCCTACACCTGTCAAAATTTGCAACATACAAATGCTTGTAACTTTTTACTGGAGCGCCCATCCAACCTTGAAATTTTGTAACAATAAAGTACTCGAGCCTCTTGTAAATTTAAGATATTGCTCAAAGCTATGCTACCCTTGAGTCCCAAAATAAACACTGATAAAACTTTAAATAGCCCTAACTTCTATACTGTACGTCCTACACCTATCACAGTTTGCAACATACAAATGCTTGTAACTGTATACTGGAGCGTCATAAAACCTTGAAATTTTGTAACAATAAATTACTCGAGCCTCTTGTCAATTTAAGCTATCGCTGAAAGCTATGCTACCCTTGAGTCCCAAATCAAACACTGATAAAACTACAAATGGCCCTAACTTCTATACGATAGTTCCTACACCTTTCAAAGTTTGCAACATACAAATGCTTGTAAGTTTTTACTGGAGCGTCATGAAACCTTGAAATTTTGAAACAATAAAGTACTCGAGCCTCTTGTCAATTTATGCTATCGCTCAAAGCTATGCTACCCTTGTCCCAAATCAAACACTGATAAAACTTCAATTGGCCCTAATTTCTATACGGTACGTCCTACACCTATCAAAGTTTGCAACATACAAATGCTTGTAACTTTTTACTGGAGCGCCCATCCAACCTTGAAATTTTGTAACAATAAAGTACTCGAGCCTCTTGTAAATTTAAGTTATTGCTCAAAGCTATGCTACCCTTGAGTCCCAAACTAAACACTGATAAAACTTTAAATAGCCCTAACTTCTATACTGTACCTCCGACACCTATCAAAGTTTGTAGCATTCAAATGCTTGTAACTTTTTACTGGAGCGTCATAAAACCTTTAAATTTTGTAACAATAAAGTACTCGAGCCTCTTGTCAATTTAAGCTATCGCTCAAAGCTATGCTACCATTGAGTCCCAAATCTAACACTGATAAAACTTCAAATGGCCTTAGCTTCTATACGGTACGTCCTATACCTATCAAAGTTTGCAACATACAAATGCTTGTAACTTTTTACTGGAGCGTCATAAAACCTTGAAATTTTGTAACAATAAAGTACTCGAGCCTCTTGTCAATTTAAGCTATCGCTCAAAGCTATGCTACCCTTGTCCCAAATCAAACACTGATAAAACTTCAAATGGCCCTAATTTCTATACGGTACGTCCTACACCTATCAAAGTTTGCAACATACAAATGCTTGTAACTTTTTGCTGGAGCGTCATAAAACCTTGAAATTTAGTAACAATAAAGTAATCGAGCCTCTTGTCAATTTAAGCTATCGCTGAAAGCTATGCTACCCTTGAGTCCCAAATCAAACACTGATAAAACTACAAATGGCCCTAACTTCTAAACGATAGTTCCTACACCTTTCAAAGTTTGCAACATACAAATGCTTGTAAGTTTTTACTGGAGCGTCATGAAACCTTGAAATTTTGAAACAATAAAGTAGTCGAGCCTCTTGTCAATTTATGCTATCGCTCAAAGCTATGCTACCCTTGTCCCAAATCAAACACTGATAAAACTTCAATTGGCCCTAATTTCTATACGGTACGTCCTACACCTATCAAAGTTTGCAACATACAAATGCTTGTAACTTTTTACTGGAGCGCCCATCCAACCTTGAAATTTTGTAACAATAAAGTACTCGAGCCTCTTGTAAATTTAAGTTATTGCTCAAAGCTATGCTACCCTTGAGTCCCAAAATAAACACTGATAAAACTTTAAATAGCCCTAACTTCTATACTGTGTGTCCTACACCTATCAAAGTTTGTAGCATTCAAATGCTTGTAACTTTTTACTGGAGCGTCATAAAACCTTTAAATTTTGTAACAATAAAGTACTCGAGCCTCTTGTCAATTTAAGCTATCGCTCAAAGCTATGCTACCCTTGAGTCCCAAATCTAACACTGATAAAACTTCAAATGGCCCTAACTTCTATATGGTACGTCCTACATCTATCAAAGTTTGCAACATACAAATGCTTGTAACTGTTTACTGGAGCGTCATAGAACCTTGAAATTTTGTAACAATAAAGTACTCGAGCCTCTTGCCAACTTAAGCTATCGCTCAAAGCTATGCTACCCTTGAGTCGCAAATCAAACACTGATAAAACTTCAAATGGCCTTAACTTCTATACGGTACGTCCTACACCTATCAAAGTTTGCAACATACGAATGCTTGTAACTTTTTACTGGAGCGCCCATCCAACCTTGAAATTTTGTAACAATAAGGTACTCGAGCCTCTTGTAAATTTAAGCTATTGCTCAAAGCTATGCTACCCTTGAGTCCCAAAATAAACACTGATAAAACTAAAAATAGCCCTAACTTCTATACTGTGTGTCTTACACCTATCAAAGTTTGCAACATACAAATGCTTGTAACTGTTTACTGGAGCGTCATAAAACCTTGAAATTTTGTAACAATAAAGTACTCGAGCCTCTTGTCAATTTAAGCTATCGCTGAAAGCTATGCTACCCTTGAGTCCCAAATCAAACACTGATAAAACTACAAATGGCCCTAACTTCTATACGATAGTTCCTACACCTTTCAAAGTTTGCAACATACAAATGCTTGTAAGTTTTTACTGGAGCGTCATGAAACCTTGAAATTTTGAAACAATAAAGTACTCGAGCCTCTTGTCAATTTATGCTATCGCTCAAAGCTATGCTACCCTTGTCCCAAATCAAACACTGATAAAACTTCAATTGGCCCTAATTTCTATACGGTACGTCCTACACCTATCAAAGTTTGCAACATACAAATGCTTGTAACTTTTTACTGGAGCGCCCATCCAACCTTGAAATTTTGTAACAATAAAGTACTCGAGCCTCTTGTAAATTTAAGTTATTGCTCAAAGCTATGCTACCCTTGAGTCCCAAAATAAACACTGATAAAACTTTAAATAGCCCTAACTTCTATACTGTACGTCCTACACCTATCAAAGTTTGCAGCATTCAAATGCTTGTAACTTTTTACTGGAGCGTCATAAAACCTTTAAATTTTGTAACAATAAAGTACTCGAGCCTCTTGTCAATTTAAGCTATCGCTCAAAGCTATGCTTCCCTTGAGTCCCAAATCTAACACTGATAAAACTTCAAATGGCCCTAACTTCTATATGGTACATCCTACATCTATCAAAGTTTGCAACATACAAATGCTTGTAACTGTTTAGTGGAGCGTCATAGAACCTTGAAATTTTGTAACAATAAAGTACTCGAGCCTCTTGCCAACTTAAGCTATCGCTCAAAGCTATGCTACCCTTGAGTCCCAAATCAAACACTGAGAAAACTTCAAATGGCCTTAACTTCTATACGGTCCGTCCTACACCTATCAAAGTTTTCAACATACGAATGCTTGTAACTTTTTACTGGAGCGCCCATCCAACCTTGAAATTTTGTAACAATAAGGTACTCGAGCCTCTTGTAAATTTAAGCTATTGCTCAAAGCTATGCTACCCTTGAGTCCCAAAATAAACACTGATAAAACTAAAAATAGCCCTAACTTCTATACTGTGTGTCCTACACCTATCACAGTTTGCAACATACAAATGCTTGTAACTGTATACTGGAGCGTCATAAAACTTTGAAATTTTGTAACAATAAAGTACTCGAGCCTCTTGTCAATTTAAGCTATCGCTGAAAGCTATGCTACCCTTGAGTCCCAAATCAAACACTGATAAAACTACAAATGGCCCTAACTTCTATACGATAGTTCCTACACCTTTCAAAGTTTGCAACATACAAATGCTTGTAAGTTTTTACTGGAGCGCCCATCCAACCTTGAAATTTTGTAACAATAAGGTACTCGAGCCTCTTGTAAATTTAAGCTATTGCTCAAAGCTATCCTACCCTTGAGTCCCAAAATAAACACTGATAAAACTAAAAATAGCCCTAACTTCTATACTGTACGTCCTACACCTATCAAAGTTTGCAACATACAAATGCTTGTAACTGTTTACTGGAGCGTCATAAAACCTTGAAATTTTGTAACAATAAAGTACTCGAGCCTCTTGTCAATTTAAGCTATCGCTCAAAGCTATGCTACCCTTGAGTCCCAAATCTAACACTGATAAAACTTCAAATGGCCCTAACTTCTATATGGTACGTCCTACACCTATCAAAGTTTGCAACATACGAATGCTTGTAACTTTTTACTGGAGCGCCCATCCAACCTTGAAATTTTGTAACAATAAGGTACTCGAGCCTCTTGTAAATTTAAGCTATTGCTCAAAGCTATCCTACCCTTGAGTCCCAAAATAAACACTGATAAAACTAAAAATAGCCCTAACTTCTATACTGTACGTCCTACACCTATCAAAGTTTGCAACATACAAATGCTTGTAACTGTTTACTGGAGCGTCATAAAACCTTGAAATTTTGTAACAATAAAGTACTCGAGCCTCTTGCCAACTTAAGCTATCGCTCAAAGCTATGCTACCCTTGAGTCCCAAATCAAACACTGATAAAGCTTCAAATGGCCTTAGCTTCTATACGGTACGTCCTATACCTATCAAAGTTTGCAACATACAAATGCTTGTAACTTTTTACTGGAGCGTCATAAAACCTTGAAATTTTGTAACAATAAAGTACTCGAGCCTCTTGTCAATTTAAGCTATCGCTCAAAGCTATGCTACCCTTGAGTCCCAAATCTAACACTGATAAAACTTCAAATGGCCCTAACTTCTATATGGTACGTCCTACATCTATCAAAGTTTGCAACATACAAATGCTTGTAACTTTTTACTGGAGCGTCATAAAACCTTGAAATTTTGTAACCATAAAGTACTCGAGTCTCTTGTCAACTTAAGATATCGCTCAAAGCTATGCTACCCTTGAGTTCCAAATCAAACACTGATAAAACTTCAAATGGCCCTAACTTCTATACAGTACGTCCTACACCTATCAAAATTTGCAGCATTCAAATGCTTGTAACTTTTTGCTGGAGCGTCATAAAACCTTGAAATTTTGTAACAATAAAGTACTCGAGCCTCTTGTCAATTTAAGCTATCGCTCAAAGCTATGCTACCCTTGTCCCAAATCAAACACTGATAAAACTTCAAATAGCCCTAATTTCTATACGGTACGTCCTACACCTATCAAAGTTTGCAACATACAAATGCTTGTAACTGTTTACTGGAGCGTCATAGAACCTTGAAATTTTGTAACAATAAAGTTCTCGAGCCTCTTGCCAACTTAAGCTATCGCTCAAAGCTATGCTACCCTTGAGTCCCAAATCAAACACTGATAAAACTTTAAATGGCCTTAACTTCTATACGGTACGTCCTATACCTATCAAAGTTTGCAACATACGAATGCTTGTAACTTTTTACTGGAGCGCCCATCCAACCTTGAAATTTTGTAACAATAAAGTTCTCGAGCCTCTTGTAAATTTAAGCTATTGCTCAAAGCTATGCTACCCTTGAGTCCCAAATCAAACACTGATAAAGCTTCAAATGGCCTTAACTTCTATACAGTACGTCCTACACCTATCAAAATTTGCAGCATTCAAATGCTTGTAACTTTTTGCTGGAGCGTCATAAAACCTTGAAATTTTGTAACAATAAAGTACTCGAGCCTCTTATCAATTTAAGCTATCGCTCAAAGCTATGCTACCCTTGTCCCAAATCAAACACTGATAAAACTTCAAATCGCCCTAATTTCTATACGGTACGTCCTACACCTATCAAAGTTTGCAACATACAAATGCTTGTAACTGTTTACTGGAGCGTCATAGAACCTTGAAATTTTGTAACAATAAAGTTCTCGAGCCTCTTGCCAACTTAAGCTATCGCTCAAAGCTATGCTACCCTTGAGTCCCAAATCTAACACTGATAAAACGTCAAATGGCCCTAACTTCTATACGGTACGTCCTACACCTATCAAAGTTTGCAGCATACAAATTCTTGTAACTTTTTACTGGAGCGTCATAAAACCTTGAAATTTTGTAACAATAAAGTACTCGAGCCTCTTGTCAATTTAAGCTAGCGCTTAAAGCTATGCTACCCTTGAGTCCCAAATCAAACACTGATAAAGCTTCAAATGGCCTTAACTTTTATACGGTACGTACTATACCTATCAAAGTTTGCAACATACAAATGCTTGTAACTTTTTACTGGAGCGTCATAAAACCTTGAAATTTTGTAACAATAAAGTACTCGAGCCTCTTGTCAATTTAAGCTATCGCTCAAAGCTATGCTACCCTTGTCCCAAATCAAACACAGATAAAACTTCAAATGGCCCTAATTTCTTTACGGTACGTCCTACACCTATCAAAGTTTGCAACATACAAATGCTTGTAACTTTTTGCTGGAGCGTCATAAAACCTTGAAATTTAGTAACAATAAAGTACTCGAGCCTCTTGTCAATTTAAGCTATCGCTGAAAGCTATGCTACCCTTGAGTCCCAAATCAAACACTGATAAAACTACAAATGGCCCTAACTTCTAAACGATAGTTCCTACACCTTTCAAAGTTTGCAACATACAAATGCTTGTAACTGTTTACTGGAGCGTCATAGAACCTTGAAATTTTGTAACAATAAAGTACTCGAGCCTCTTGCCAACTTAAGCTATCGCTCAAAGCTATGCTACCCTTGAGTCCCAAATCAAACACTGATAAAACTTTAAATGGCCTTAACTTTCATACGGTACGTCCTATACCTATCAAAGTTTGCAACATACGAATGCTTGTAACTTTTTACTGGAGCGCCCATCCAACCTTGAAATTTTGTAACAATAAAGTTCTCGAGCCTCTTGTAAATTTAAGCTATTGCTCAAAGCTGTGCTACCCTTGAGTCCCAAATCTAACACTGATAAAACTTCAAATGGGCCTAACTTCTATACGGTACGTTCTACACCTATCAAAGTTTGCAACATACAAATTCTTGTAACTTTTTACTGGAGCGTCATAAAACCTTGAAATTTTGTAACAATAAAGTACTCGAGCCTCTTGTCAATTTAAGCTAGCGCTCAAAGCTATGCTACCCTTGGGTCCCAAATCAAACATTGATACAACTTCGAATGGCCCTAACTTCTATACGGTACGTCCTACACCTATCAAAGTTTGCAACATACGAATGCTTGTAACTTTTTACTGGAGCGCCCATCCAACCTTGAAATTTTGTAACAATAAAGTACTCGAGCCTCTTGTAAATTTAAGCTATTGCTCAAAGCTATGCTACCCTTGAGTCCCAAAATAAACACTGATAAAACTAAAAAGAGCCATTCAACTTCTATACTGTACGTCCTACACCTATCAAAGTTTGCAACATACAAATGCTTGTAACTGTTTACTGGAGCGTCATAAAACCTTGAAATTTTGTAACAATAAAGTACTCGAGCCTCTTGCCAACTTAAGCTATCGCTCACAGCTATGCTACCCTTGAGTCCCAAATCAAACACTGATAAATCTTCAAATGGCCTTAACTTCTATACGGTACGTACTATACCTATCAAAGTTTGCAACATACAAATGCTTGTAACTTTTTACTGGAGCGTCATAAAACCTTGAAATTTAGTAACAATAAAGTACTCGAGCCTCTTGTCAATTTAAGCTATCGCTCAAAGCTATGCTACCCTTGTCCCAAATCAAACACTGATAAAACTTCAAATGGCCCTAATTTCTATACGGTACGTCCTACACCTATCAAAGTTTGCAACATACAAATGCTTGTAACTTTTTACTGGAGCGTCATAAAACCTTGAAATTTAGTAACAATAAAGTACTCGAGCCTCTTGTCAATTTAAGCTATCGCTGAAAGCTATGCTACCCTTAAGTCCCAAATCAAACACTGATTAAACTTCAAATGGCCTTAACTTCTTTACGGTACGTCCTATACCTATCAAAGTTTGCAACATACGAATGCTTGTAACTTTTTACTGGAGCGCCCATCCAACCTTGAAATTTTGTAACAATAAAGTACTCGAGCCTCTTGTAAATTTAAGCTATTGCTCAAAGCTATGCTACCCTTGAGTCCCAAATCTAACACTGATAAAACTTCAAATGGCCCTAACTTCTATACGGTACGTCCTACACCTATCGAAGTTTGCAACGTACAAATTCTTGTAACTTTTTACTGGAGCGTCATAAAACCTTGAAATTTTTTTACAATAAAGTACTCGAGCCTCTTGTCAATTTAAGCTAGCGCTCAAAGCTATGCTACCCTTGTGTCCCAAATCAAACATTGATAAAACTTCAAATGGCCCTAACTTCTATACGGTACGTCCTACACCTATCAAAGTTTGCAACATACGAATGCGTGCAACTTTTTACTGGAGCGCCCATCCAACCTTGAAATTTTGTAACAATAAAGTACTCGAGCCTCTTGTAAATTTAAGCTATTGCTCAAAGCTATGCTACCCTTGAGTCCCAAAATTAACACTGATAAAACTTCAAATAGCCCTAACTTCTATACTGTACGTCCTACACCTATCAAAGTTTGCAACACACAAATGCTTGTAACTGTTTACTGGAGCGTCATAAAACCTTGAAATTTTGTAACAATAAAGTACTCGAGCCTCTTGCCAACTTAAGCTATCGCTCAAAGCTACGCTACCCTTGTCCCAAATCAAACACTGATAAAACTTCAAATAGCCCTAATTTCTATACGGTACGTCCTACACCTATCAAAGTTTGCAACATACAAATGCTTGCAACTGTTTACTGGAGCGTCATAGAACCTTGAAATTTTGTAACAATAAAGTTCTCGAGCCTCTTGCCAACTTAAGCTATCGCTCAAAGCTATGCTACCCTTGAGTCCCAAATCAAACACTGATAAAACTTTAAATGGCCTTAACTTCTATACGGTACGTCCTATACCTATCAAAGTTTGCAACATACGAATGCTTGTAACTTTTTACTGGAGCGCCCATCCAACCTTGAAATTTTGTAACAATAAAGTTCTCGAGCCTCTTGTAAATTTAAGCTATTGCTCAAAGCTATGCTACCCTTGAGTCCCAAATCAAACACTGATAGAGCTTCAAATGGCCTTAACTTCTATACAGTACGTCCTACACCTATCAAAATTTGCAGCATTCAAATGCTTGTAACTTTTTGCTGGAGCGTCATAAAACCTTGAAATTTTGTAACAATAAAGTACTCGAGCCTCTTGTCAATTTAAGCTATCGCTCAAAGCTATGCTACCCTTGTCCCAAATCAAACACTGATAAAACTTCAAATAGCCCTAATTTCTATACGGTACGTCCTACACCTATCAAAGTTTGCAACATACAAATGCTTGTAACTGTTTACTGGAGCGTCATAGAACCTTGAAATTTTGTAACAATAAAGTTCTCGAGCCTCTTGCCAACTTAAGCTATCGCTCAAAGCTATGCTACCCTTGAGTCCCAAATCTAACACTGATAAAACGTCAAATGGCCCTAACTTCTATACGGTACGTCCTACACCTATCAAAGTTTGCAGCATACAAATTCTTGTAACTTTTTACTGGAGCGTCATAAAACCTTGAAATTTTGTAACAATAAAGTACTCGAGCCTCTTGTCAATTTAAGCTAGCGCTCAAAGCTATGCTACCCTTGAGTCCCAAATCAAACACTGATAAAGCTTCAAATGGCCTTAACTTTTATACGGTACGTACTATACCTATCAAAGTTTGCAACATACAAATGCTTGTAACTTTTTACTGGAGCGTCATAAAACCTTGAAATTTTGTAACAATAAATACTCGAGCCTCTTGTCAATTTAAGCTATCGCTCAAAGCTATGCTACCCTTGTCCCAAATCAAACACAGATAAAACTTCAAATGGCCCTAATTTCTTTACGGTACGTCCTACACCTATCAAAGTTTGCAACATACAAATGCTTGTAACTTTTTGCTGGAGCGTCATAAAACCTTGAAATTTAGTAACAATAAAGTACTCGAGCCTCTTGTCAATTTAAGCTATCGCTGAAAGCTATGCTACCCTTGAGTCCCAAATCAAACACTGATAAAACTACAAATGGCCCTAACTTCTAAACGATAGTTCCTACACCTTTCAAAGTTTGCAACATACAAATGCTTGTAACTGTTTACTGGAGCGTCATAGAACCTTGAAATTTTGTAACAATAAAGTACTCGAGCCTCTTGCCAACTTAAGCTATCGCTCAAAGCTATGCTACCCTTGAGTCCCAAATCAAACACTGATAAAACTTTAAATGGCCTTAACTTCTATACGGTACGTCCTATACCTATCAAAGTTTGCAACATACGAATGCTTGTAACTTTTTACTGGAGCGCCCATCCAACCTTGAAATTTTGTAACAATAAAGTTCTCGAGCCTCTTGTAAATTTAAGCTATTGCTCAAAGCTGTGCTACCCTTGAGTCCCAAATCTAACACTGATAAAACTTCAAATGGGCCTAACTTCTCTACGGTACGTTCTACACCTATCAAAGTTTGCAACATACAAATTCTTGTAACTTTTTACTGGAGCGTCATAAAACCTTGAAATTTTGTAACAATAAAGTACTCGAGCCTCTTGTCAATTTAAGCTAGCGCTCAAAGCTATGCTACCCTTGAGTCCCAAATCAAACATTGATACAACTTCGAATGGCCCTTACTTCTATACGGTACGTCCTACACCTATCAAAGTTTGCAACATACGAATGCTTGTAACTTTTTACTGGAGCGCCCATCCAACCTTGAAATTTTGTAACAATAAAGTACTCGAGCCTCTTGTAAATTTAAGCTATTGCTCAAAGCTATGCTACCCTTGAGTCCCAAAATAAACACTGATAAAACTAAAAAGAGCCATTCAACTTCTATACTGTACGTCCTACACCTATCAAAGTTTGCAACATACAAATGCTTGTAACTGTTTACTGGAGCGTCATAAAACCTTGAAATTTTGTAACAATAAAGTACTCGAGCCTCTTGCCAACTTAAGCTATCGCTCACAGCTATGCTACCCTTGAGTCCCAAATCAAACACTGATAAAGCTTCAAATGGCCTTAACTTCTATACGGTACGTACTATACCTATCAAAGTTTGCAACATACAAATGCTTGTAACTTTTTACTGGAGCGTCATAAAACCTTGAAATTTAGTAACAATAAAGTACTCGAGCCTCTTGTCAATTTAAGCTATCGCTCAAAGCTATGCTACCCTTGTCCCAAATCAAACACTGATAAAACTTCAAATGGCCCTAACTTCTATACGGTACGTCCTACACCTATCGAAGTTTGCAACGTACAAATTCTTGTAACTTTTTACTGGAGCGTCATAAAACCTTGAAATTTTTTTACAATAAAGTACTCGAGCCTCTTGTCAATTTAAGCTAGCGCTCAAAGCTATGCTACCCTTGTGTCCCAAATCAAACATTGATAAAACTTCAAATGGCCCTAACTTCTATACGGTACGTCCTACACCTATCAAAGTTTGCAACATACGAATGCGTGCAACTTTTTACTGGAGCGCCCATCCAACCTTGAAATTTTGTAACAATAAAGTACTCGAGCCTCTTGTAAATTTAAGCTATTGCTCAAAGCTATGCTACCCTTGAGTCCCAAAATTAACACTGATAAAACTTCAAATAGCCCTAACTTCTATACTGTACGTCCTACACCTATCAAAGTTTGCAACACACAAATGCTTGTAACTGTTTACTGGAGCGTCATAAAACCTTGAAATTTTGTAACAATAAAGTACTCGAGCCTCTTGCCAACTTAAGCTATCGCTCAAAGCTACGCTACCCTTGTCCCAAATCAAACACTGATAAAACTTCAAATAGCCCTAATTTCTATACGGTACGTCCTACACCTATCAAAGTTTGCAACATACAAATGCTTGCAACTGTTTACTGGAGCGTCATAGAACCTTGAAATTTTGTAACAATAAAGTTCTCGAGCCTCTTGCCAACTTAAGCTATCGCTCAAAGCTATGCTACCCTTGAGTCCCAAATCAAACACTGATAAAACTTTAAATGGCCTTAACTTCTATACGGTACGTCCTATACCTATCAAAGTTTGCAACATACGAATGCTTGTAACTTTTTACTGGAGCGCCCATCCAACCTTGAAATTTTGTAACAATAAAGTTCTCGAGCCTCTTGTAAATTTAAGCTATTGCTCAAAGCTATGCTACCCTTGAGTCCCAAATCAAACACTGATAGAGCTTCAAATGGCCTTAACTTCTATACAGTACGTCCTACACCTATCAAAATTTGCAGCATTCAAATGCTTGTAACTTTTTGCTGGAGCGTCATAAAACCTTGAAATTTTGTAACAATAAAGTACTCGAGCCTCTTGTCAATTTAAGCTATCGCTCAAAGCTATGCTACCCTTGTCCCAAATCAAACACTGATAAAACTTCAAATAGCCCTAATTTCTATACGGTACGTCCTACACCTATCAAAGTTTGCAACATACAAATGCTTGTAACTGTTTACTGGAGCGTCATAGAACCTTGAAATTTTGTAACAATAAAGTTCTCGAGCCTCTTGCCAACTTAAGCTATCGCTCAAAGCTATGCTACCCTTGAGTCCCAAATCAAACACTGATAAAACTTCAAATGGCCCTAACTTCTATACGGTACGTCCTACACCTATCAAAGTTTGCAGCATACAAATTCTTGTAACTTTTTACTGGAGCGTCATAAAACCTTGAAATTTTGTAACAATAAAGTACTCGAGCCTCTTGTCAATTTAAGCTAGCGCTCAAAGCTATGCTACCCTTGAGTCCCAAATCAAACACTGATAAAGCTTCAAATGGCCTTAACTTTTATACGGTACGTACTATACCTATCAAAGTTTGCAACATACAAATGCTTGTAACTTTTTACTGGAGCGTCATAAAACCTTGAAATTTTGTAACAATAAATACTCGAGCCTCTTGTCAATTTAAGCTATCGCTCAAAGCTATGCTACCCTTGTCCCAAATCAAACACAGATAAAACTTCAAATGGCCCTAATTTCTTTACGGTACGTCCTACACCTATCAAAGTTTGCAACATACAAATGCTTGTAACTTTTTGCTGGAGCGTCATAAAACCTTGAAATTTAGTAACAATAAAGTACTCGAGCCTCTTGTCAATTTAAGCTATCGCTGAAAGCTATGCTACCCTTGAGTCCCAAATCAAACACTGATAAAACTACAAATGGCCCTAACTTCTAAACGATAGTTCCTACACCTTTCAAAGTTTGCAACATACAAATGCTTGTAACTGTTTACTGGAGCGTCATAGAACCTTGAAATTTTGTAACAATAAAGTACTCGAGCCTCTTGCCAACTTAAGCTATCGCTCAAAGCTATGCTACCCTTGAGTCCCAAATCAAACACTGATAAAACTTCAAATGGCCTTAACTTCTATACGGTACGTCCTATACCTATCAA
Source organism: Clusia tigrina (assembly GCA_920105625.2). Lineage (NCBI taxonomy): Eukaryota > Metazoa > Arthropoda > Insecta > Diptera > Clusiidae > Clusia > Clusia tigrina. The sequence continues at coordinate 36,623 of CAKKTE020000507.1, forward strand.
AGTTTGCAACATACGAATGCTTGTAACTTTTTACTGGAGCGCCCATCCAACCTTGAAATTTTGTAACAATAAAGTTCTCGAGCCTCTTGTAAATTTAAGCTATTGCTCAAAGCTGTGCTACCCTTGAGTCCCAAATCTAACACTGATAAAACTTCAAATGGGCCTAACTTCTCTACGGTACGTTCTACACCTATCAAAGTTTGCAACATACAAATTCTTGTAACTTTTTACTGGAGCGTCATAAAACCTTGAAATTTTGTAACAATAAAGTACTCGAGCCTCTTGTCAATTTAAGCTAGCGCTCAAAGCTATGCTACCCTTGAGTCCCAAATCAAACATTGATACAACTTCGAATGGCCCTAACTTCTATACGGTACGTCCTACACCTATCAAAGTTTGCAACATACGAATGCTTGTAACTTTTTACTGGAGCGCCCATCCAACCTTGAAATTTTGTAACAATAAAGTACTCGAGCCTCTTGTAAATTTAAGCTATTGCTCAAAGCTATGCTACCCTTGAGTCCCAAAATAAACACTGATAAAACTAAAAAGAGCCATTCAACTTCTATACTGTACGTCCTACACCTATCAAAGTTTGCAACATACAAATGCTTGTAACTGTTTACTGGAGCGTCATAAAACCTTGAAATTTTGTAACAATAAAGTACTCGAGCCTCTTGCCAACTTAAGCTATCGCTCACAGCTATGCTACCCTTGAGTCCCAAATCAAACACTGATAAATCTTCAAATGGCCTTAACTTCTATACGGTACGTACTATACCTATCAAAGTTTGCAACATACAAATGCTTGTAACTTTTTACTGGAGCGTCATAAAACCTTGAAATTTAGAAACAATAAAGTACTCGAGCCTCTTGTCAATTTAAGCTATCGCTCAAAGCTATGCTACCCTTGTCCCAAATCAAACACTGATAAAACTTCAAATGGCCCTAATTTCTATACGGTACGTCCTACACCTATCAAAGTTTGCAACATACAAATGCTTGTAACTTTTTACTGGAGCGTCATAAAACCTTGAAATTTAGTAACAATAAAGTACTCGAGCCTCTTGTCAATTTAAGCTATCGCTGAAAGCTATGCTACCCTTAAGTCCCAAATCAAACACTGATTAAACTTCAAATGGCCTTAACTTCTTTACGGTACGTCCTATACCTATCAAAGTTTGCAACATACGAATGCTTGTAACTTTTTAGTGGAGCGCCCATCCAACCTTGAAATTTTGTAACAATAAAGTACTCGAGCCTCTTGTAAATTTAAGCTATTGCTCAAAGCTATGCTACCCTTGAGTCCCAAATCTAACACTGATAAAACTTCAAATGGCCCTAACTTCTATACGGTACGTCCTACACCTATCAAAGTTTGCAACACACAAATGCTTGTAACTGTTTACTGGAGCGTCATAAAACCTTGAAATTTTTTTACAATAAAGTACTCGAGCCTCTTGTCAATTTAAGCTAGCGCTCAAAGCTATGCTACCCTTGAGTCCCAAATCAAACATTGATAAAACTTCAAATGGCCCTAACTTCTATACGGTACGTCCTACACCTATCAAAGTTTGCAACATACGAATGCGTGCAACTTTTTACTGGAGCGCCCATCCAACCTTGAAATTTTGTAACAATAAAGTACTCGAGCCTCTTGTAAATTTAAGCTATTGCTCAAAGCTGTGCTACCCTTGAGTCCCAAATCTAACACTGATAAAACTTCAAATGGCCCTAACTTCTATACGGTACGTCCTACACCTATCGAAGTTTGCAACGTACAAATTCTTGTAACTTTTTACTGGAGCGTCATAAAACCTTGAAATTTTTTTACAATAAAGTACTCGAGCCTCTTGTCAATTTAAGCTAGCGCTCAAAGCTATGCTACCCTTGAGTCCCAAATCAAACATTGATAAAACTTCAAATGGCCCTAACTTCTATACGGTACGTCCTACACCTATCAAAGTTTGCAACATACGAATGCGTGCAACTTTTTACTGGAGCGCCCATCCAACCTTGAAATTTTGTAACAATAAAGTACTCGAGCCTCTTGTAAATTTAAGCTATTGCTCAAAGCTATGCTACCCTTGAGTCCCAAAATTAACACTGATAAAACTTCAAATAGCCCTAACTTCTATACTGTACGTCCTACACCTATCAAAGTTTGCAACACACAAATGCTTGTAACTGTTTACTGGAGCGTCATAAAACCTTGAAATTTTGTAACAATAAAGTACTCGAGCCTCTTGTCAATTTAAGCTATCGCTCAAAGCTATGCTACCCTTGTCCCAAATCAAACACTGATAAAACTTCAAATGGCCTTAACTTCTATACGGTACGTAATATACCTATCAAAGTTTGCAACATGCGAATGCTTGTAACTTTTTACTGGAGCGCCCATCCAAACTTGAAATTTTGTAACAATAAAGTACTCGAGCCTCTTGTAAATTTAAGCTATCGCTCAAAGCTACGCTACCCTTGTCCCAAATCAAACACTGATAAAACTTCAAATAGCCCTAACTTCTATACTGTACGTCCTACACCTATCAAAGTTTGCAACACACAAATGCTTGTAACTGTTTACTGGAGCGTCATAAAACCTTGAAATTTTGTAACAATAAAGTACTCGAGCCTCTTGTCAATTTAAGCTATCGCTCAAAGCTATGCTACCCTTGTCCCAAATCAAACACTGATAAAACTTCAAATGGCCTTAACTTCTATACGGTACGTAATATACCTATCAAAGTTTGCAACATGCGAATGCTTGTAACTGTTTACTGGAGCGTCATAAAACCTTGAAATTTTGTAACAATAAAGTACTCGAGCCTCTTGTCAATTTAAGCTATCGCTCAAAGCTACGCTACCCTTGAGTCCCAAATCAAACACTGATAAAACTTCAAATGGCCTTAACTTCTATACGGTACGTCCTATACCTATCAAAGTTTGCAACATACAAATGCTTGTAACTTTTTACTGGAGCGTCATAAAACCTTGAAATTTTGTAACAATAAAGTACTCGAGCCTCTTGTCAATTTAAGCTATCGCTCAAAGCTATGCTACCCTTGTCCCAAATCAAACACTGATAAAACTTCAAATGGCCTTAACTTCTATACGGTACGTAATATACCTATCAAAGTTTGCAACATGCGAATGCTTGTAACTTTTTACTGGAGCGCCCATCCAAACTTGAAATTTTGTAACAATAAAGTACTCGAGCCTCTTGTAAATTTAAGCTATTGCTCAAAGCTATGCTACCCTTCAGTCCCAAATCTAACACTGATAAAACTTCAAATGGCCCTAACTTCTATACGGTACGTCCTACACCTATCGAAGTTTGCAACATACAAATTCTTGTAACTTTTTACTGGAGCGTTAGAAAACCTTGAAATTTTGTAACAATAAAGTACTCGAGCCTCTTGTCAATTTAAGCTAGCGCTCAAAGCTATGCTACCCTTGAGTCCCAAATCAAACATTGATAAAACTTCAAATTGCCCTAACTTCTATACGGTACGTCCTACACCTATCAAAGTTTGCAACATACGAATGCTTGTAACTTTTTACTGGAGCGCCCTTCCAACCTTGAAATTTTGTAACAATAAAGTACTCGAGCCTCTTGTAAATTTAAGCTATTGCTCAAAGCTATGCTACCCCTGAGTCCCAAAATAAACACTGATAAAACTTCAAATAGCCCTAACTTCTATACTGTACGTCCTACACCTATCAAAGTTTGCAACATACAAATGCTTGTAACTGTTTACTGGAGCGTCATAAAACCTTGAAATTTTGTAACAATAAAGTACTCGAGCCTCTTGCCAACTTAAGCTATCGCTCAAAGCTACGCTACCCTTGAATCCCAAATCAAACACTGATAAAACTTCAAATGGCCTTAACTTCTATACGGTACGTCCTATACCTATCAAAGTTTGCAACATACAAATGCTTCTAACTTTTTACTGGAGCGTCATAAAACCTTGAAATTTTGTAACAATAAAGTACTCGAGCCTCTTGTCAATTTAAGCTATCGCTCAAAGCTATGCTACCCTTGTCTCAAATCAAACACTGATAAAACTTCAAATGGCCCTAATTTCTATACGGTACGTCCTACACCTATCAAAGTTTGCAACATACAAATGCTTGTAACTTTTTACTGGAGCGTCATAAAACCTTGAAATTTAGTAACAATAAAGTACTCGAGCCTCTTGGCAATTTAAGCTATCGCTGAAAGCTATGCTACCCTTGAGTCCCAAATCAAACACTGATAAAACTTCAAATGGCCTTAACTTCTATACGGTACGTCCTATACCTATCAAAGTTTGCAACATACGAATGCTTGTAACTTTTTACTGGAGCGCCCCTCCAACCTTGAAATTTTGTAACAATAAAGTACTCGAGCCTCTTGTAAATTTAAGCTATTGCTCAAAGCTATGCTACCCTTGAGTCCCAAATCTAACACTGATAGAACTTCAAATGGCCCTAACTTCTATACGGTACGTCCTACACCTATCGAAGTTTGCAACATACAAATTCTTGTAAGTTTTTACTGGAGCGTCATAAAACCTTGAAATTTTGTAACAATAAAGTACTCGAGCTTCTTGTCAATTTAAGCTAGCGCTCAAAGCTATGCTACCCTTGAGTCCCAAATCAAACATTGATAAAACTTCAAATGGCCATAACTTCTATACGGTACGTCCTACACCTATCAAAGTTTGCAACATACGAATGCTAGTAACTTTTTACTGGAGCGCCCATCCAACCTTGAAATTTTGTAACAATAAAGTACTCGAGCGTCTTGTAAATTTAAGCTATTGCTCAAAGCTATGCTACCCTTGAGTCCCAAAATAAACACTGATGAAACTTCAAATAGCCCTAACTTCTATACTGTACGTCCTACACCTATCAAAGTTTGCAACATACAAATGCTTGTAACTTTTTACTGGAGCGTCATAAAACCTTGAAATTTAGTAACAATAAAGTACTCTAGCCTCTTGTCAATTTAAGCTATCGCTCAAAGCTATGCTACCCTTGTCCCAAATCAAACACTGATAAAACTTCAAATGGCCCTAATTTCTATACGGTACGTCCTACACCTATCAAAGTTTGCAACATACAAATGCTTGTAACTTTTTACTGGAGCGTCATAAAACCTTGAAATTTAGTAACAATAAAGTACTCGAGCCTCTTGTCAATTTAAGCTAGCGCTCAAAGCTATGCTACCCTTGAGTCCCAAATCAAACATTGATAAAACTTTAAATGGCCCTAATTTATATACGGTACGTCCTACACCAATCAAAGTTTGCAACATACAAATATTTGTAACTTTTTACTGGAGCGTCATAAAACCTTGAAATTTAGTAACAATAAAGTACTCGAGCCCCTTGTCAATTTAAGCTATCGCTGAAAGCTATGCTACCCTTGAGTCCCAAATCAAACACTGATAAAACTACAAATGGCCCTAACTTCTATACGATATTTCCTACACCTATCAAAGTTTGCAACATACAAATGCTTGTAAGTTTTTACTGGAGCGTCATAAAACCTTGAAATTGTGAAACAATAAAGTACTCGAGCCTCTTGTCAATTTAAGCTATCGCTCAAAGATATGCTACCCTTGAGTCCCAAATCAAACACTGATAAAACTTCAAATGGCCCTAACTTCTATACGGTACGTCCTACATCTATCAAAGTTTGCAACATACAAATGCTTGTAGCTTTTTACTGGAGCGTCATAAAACCTTGAAATTTTGTAACAATAAAGTACTCGAGCCTCTTGTCAATTTAAGCTAGCGCTCAAAGCTATGCTACCTTGAGTCCCAAATCAAACACTGATAACACTTCAAATGGCCCTAACTTCTATACGATACGTCCTACACCTAGCAAAGTTTGCAATATGCAAATGCTTGTACCTTTTTACTGGATCGTCATAAAACCTTGAAATTTTGTAACAATAAAGTACTCGAGCCTCTTGTCAATTTAAGCTATCGCTCAAAGCTATGCTACCCTTGTCCCAAATCAAACACTGATAAAACTGCAAATGGCCCTAACTTCTATACAGTACGTCCTACACCTATCAAAATTTGCAGCATTCAAATGCTTGTAACTTTTTACTGGAGCGTCATAAAACCTTTAAATTTTGTAACAATAAAGTACTCGAGCCTCTTGTCAATTTAAGTTATCGCTCAAAGCTATGCTACCCTTGAGTCCCAAATCAAACACTGATAAGACTTCAAATGGCCGTAATTTCTAAACGGTACGTCCTACACCTATCAAAATTTGCAGCATTCAAATGCTTGTAACTTTTTACTGGAAAACCTTTAAATTTTGTAACAATAAAGTACTCGAGCCTCTTGTCAATTTAAGCTATCGCTCAAAGCTATGCTACCCTTAAGTCCCAAATCAAACACTGATAAAACTTCAAATGGCCCTAACTTCTATACGGTACGTCCTACACCTATCAAAGTTTGCAACATACAAATACTTGTAACTTTTTACTGGAGCGTCATAAAACCTTGAAATTTTGTAACAATAAAGTACACGAGCCTCTTACCAACCTAAGCTATCGCTCAAAGCTATGCTACCCTTGAGTCCCAAATCAAACACTGATAAAACTTCAAATGGCCCTAATTTCTATACGGTACGTCCTACACCTATCAAAGTTTGCAACATAGAAATGCTTGTAACTTTTTACTGGAGCGTCATAAAACCTTGAAATTTTGTAACAATAAAGTACTCGAGCCTCTTGTCAATTTAAGCTATCGCTCAAAGCTATGCTACCCTTGAGTCCCAAATCTAACACTGATAAAACTTCAAATGGCCATAACTTCTATATGGTACGTCCTACATCTATCAAAGTTTGCAACATACAAATGCTTGTAACTGTTTACTGGAGCGTCATAGAACCTTGAAATTTTGTAACAATAAAGTACTCGAGCCTCTTGCCAACTTAAGCTATCGCTCAAAGCTACCCTTGAGTCCCAAATCAAACACTGATAAAACTTCAAATGGCCTTAACTTCTATACGGTACGTCCTACACCTATCAAAATTTGCAACATACGAATGCTTGTAACTTTTTACTGGAGCGCCCATCCAACCTTGAAATTTTGTAACAATAAGGTACTCGAGCCTCTTGTAAATTTAAGCTATTGCTCAAAGCTATGCTACCCTTGAGTCCCAAAATAAACACTGATAAAACTAAAAATAGCCCTAACTTCTATACTGTGTGTCCTACACCTATCAAAGTTTGCAACATACAAATGCTTGTAACTGTTTACTGGAGCGTCATAAAACCTTGAAATTTTGTAACAATAAAGTACTCGAGCCTCTTGTCAATTTAAGCTATCGCTGAAAGCTATGCTACCCTTGAGTCCCAAATCAAACACTGATAAAACTACAAATGGCCCTGACTTCTATACGATAGTTCCTACACCTTTCAAAGTTTGCAACATACAAATGCTTGTAAGTTTTTACTGGAGCGTCATGAAACCTTGAAATTTTGAAACAATAAAGTACTCGAGCCTCTTGTCAATTTATGCTATCGCTCAAAGCTATGCTACCCTTGTCCCAAATCAAACACTGATAAAACTTCAATTGGCCCTAATTTCTATACGGTACGTCCTACACCTATCAAAGTTTGCAACATACAAATGCTTGTAACTTTTTACTGGAGCGCCCATCCAACCTTGAAATTTTGTAACAATAAAGTACTCGAGCCTCTTGTAAATTTAAGTTATTGCTCAAAGCTATGCTACCCTTGAGTCCCAAAATAAACACTGATAAAACTTTAAATAGCCCTAACTTCTATACTGTACGTTCTACATCTATCAAAGTTTGCAGCATTCAAATGCTTGTAACTTTTTACTGGAGCGTCATAAAACCTTTAAATTTTGTAACAATAAAGTACTCGAGCCTCTTGTCAATTTAAGCTATCGCTCAAAGCTATGCTTCCCTTGAGTCCCAAATCTAACACTGATAAAACTTCAAATGGCCCTAACTTCTATATGGTACGTCCTACATCTATCAAAGTTTGCAACATACAAATGCTTGTAACTGTTTACTGGAGCGTCATAGAACCTTGAAATTTTGTAACAATAAAGTACTCGAGCCTCTTGCCAACTTAAGCTATCGCTCAAAGCTATGCTACCCTTGAGTCCCAAATCAAACACTGATAAAACTTCAAATGGCCTTAACTTCTATACGGTACGTCCTACACCTATCAAAGTTTGCAACATACGAATGCTTGTAACTTTTTACTGGAGCGCCCATCCAACCTTGAAATTTTGTAACAATAAAGTACTCGAGCCTCTTGTAAATTTAAGCTATTGCTCAAAGCTATGCTACCCTTGAGTCCCAAAATAAACACTGATAAAACTAAAAATAGCCCTAACTTCTATACTGTGTGTCCTACACCTATCACAGTTTGCAACATACAAATGCTTGTAACTGTATACTGGAGCGTCATAAAACCTTGAAATTTTGTAACAATAAAGTACTCGAGCCTCTTGTCAATTTAAGCTATCGCTGAAAGCTATGCTACCCTTGAGTCCCAAATCAAACACTGATAAAACTACAAATGGCCCTAACTTCTATACGATAGTTCCTACACCTTTCAAAGTTTGCAACATACAAATGCTTGTAAGTTTTTACTGGAGCGTCATGAAACCTTGAAATTTTGAAACAATAAAGTACTCGAGCCTCTTGTCAATTTATGCTATCGCTCAAAGCTATGCTACCCTTGTCCCAAATCAAACACTGATAAAACTTCAAATGGCCCTAATTTCTATACGGTACGTCCTACACATATCAAAGTTTGCAACATACAAATGCTTGTAACTTTTTACTGGAGCGCCCATCCAACCTTGAAATTTTGTAACAATAAAGTACTCGAGCCTCTTGTAAATTTAAGTTATTGCTCAAAGCTATGCTACCCTTGAGTCCCAAAATAAACACTGATAAAACTTTAAATAGCCCTAACTTCTATACTGTACGTCCTACACCTATCAAAGTTTGCAGCATTCAAATGCTTGTAACTTTTTACTGGAGCGTCATAAAACCTTTAAATTTTGTAACAATAAAGTACTCGAGCCTCTTGTCAATTTAAGCTATCGCTCAAAGCTATGCTACCCTTGAGTCCCAAATCTAACACTGATAAAACTTCAAATGGCCCTAACTTCTATATGGTACGTCCTACACCTATCAAAGTTTGCAACATACGAATGCTGGTAACTTTTTACTGGAGCGCCCATCCAACCTTGAAATTTTGTAACAATAAGGTACTCGAGCCTCTTGTAAATTTAAGCTATTGCTCAAAGCTATCCTACCCTTGAGTCCCAAAATAAACACTGATAAAACTAAAAATAGCCCTAACTTCTATACTGTACGTCCTACACCTATCAAAGTTTGCAACATACAAATGCTTGTAACTGTTTACTGGAGCGTCATAAAACCTTGAAATTTTGTAACAATAAAGTACTCGAGCCTCTTGCCAACTTAAGCTATCGCTCAAAGCTATGCTACCCTTGAGTCCCAAATCAAACACTGATAAAGCTTCAAATGGCCTTAGCTTCTATACGGTACGTCCTATACCTATCAAAGTTTGCAACATACAAATGCTTGTAACTTTTTACTGGAGCGTCATAAAACCTTGAAATTTTGTAACAATAAAGTACTCGAGCCTCTTGTCAATTTAAGCTATCGCTCAAAGCTATGCTACCCATGAGTCCCAAATCTAACACTGATAAAACTTCAAATGGCCCTAAATTCTATATGGTACGTCCTACATCTATCAAAGTTTGCAACATACAAATGCTTGTAACTTTTTACTGGAGCGTCATAAAACCTTGAAATTTTGTAACAATAAAGTACTCGAGTCTCTTGTCAACTTAAGATATCGCTCAAAGCTATGCTACCCTTGAGTTCCAAATCAAACACTGATAAAACTTCAAATGGCCCTAACTTCTATACAGTACGTCCTACACCTATCAAAATTTGCAGCATTCAAATGCTTGTAACTTTTTGCTGGAGCGTCATAAAACCTTGAAATTTTGTAACAATAAAGTACTCGAGCCTCTTGCCAATTTAAGCTATCGCTCAAAGCTATGCTACCCTTGTCCCAAATCAAACACTGATAAAACTTCAAATAGCCCTAATTTCTATACGGTACGTCCTACACCTATCAAAGTTTGCAACATACAAATGCTTGTAACTGTTTACTGGAGCGTCATAGAACCTTGAAATTTTGTAACAATAAAGTACTCGAGCCTCTTGCCAACATAAGCTATCGCTCAAAGCTATGCTAACCTTGAGTCCCAAATCAAACACTAATAAAACTTTAAATGGCCTTAACTTCTATACGGTACGTCCTATACCTATCAAAGTTTGCAACATACGAATGCTTGTAACTTTTTACTGGAGCGCCCATCCAACCTTGAAATTTTGTAACAATAAAGTTCTCGAGCCTCTTGTAAATTTAAGCTATTGCTCAAAGCTATGCTACCCTTGAGTCCCAAATCTAACACTGATAAAACGTCAAATGGCCCTAACTTCTATACGGTACGTCCTACACCTATCAAAGTTTGCAACATACAAATTCTTGTAACTTTTTACTGGAGCGTCATAAAACCTTGAAATTTTGTAACAATAAAGTACTCGAGCCTCTTGTCAATTTAAGCTAGCGCTCAAAGCTATGCTACCCTTGAGTCCCAAATCAAACACTGATAAAGCTTCAAATGGCCTTAACTTCTATACGGTACGTACTTTACCTATCAAAGTTTGCAACATACAAATGCTTGTAACTTTTTACTGGAGCGTCATAAAACCTTGAAATTTTGTAACAATAAAGTACTCGAGCCTCTTGTCAATTTAAGCTATCGCTCAAAGCTATGCTACCCTTGTCCCAAATCAAACACAGATAAAACTTCAAATGGCCCTAATTTCTTTACGGTACGTCCTACACCTATCAAAGTTTGCAACATACAAATACTTGTAACTTTTTGCTGGAGCGTCATAAAACCTTGAAATTTAGTAACAATAAAGTACTCGAGCCTCTTGTCAATTTAAGCTATCGCTGAAAGCTATGCTATCCTTGAGTCCCAAATCAAACACTGATAAAACTACAAATGGCCCTAACTTCTATACGATAGTTCCTACACCTTTCAAAGTTTGCAACATACAAATGCTTGTAACTGTTTACTGGAGCGTCATAGAACCTTGAAATTTTGTAACAATAAAGTACTCGAGCCTCTTGCCAACTTAAGCTATCGCTCAAAGCTATGCTACCTTTGAGTCCCAAATCAAACACTGATAAAACTTTAAATGGCCTTAACTTCTATACGGTAAGTCCTATACCTATCAAAGTTTGCAACATACGAATGCTTGTAACTTTTTACTGGAGCGCCCATCCAACCTTGAAATTTTGTAACAATAAAGTTCTCGAACCTCTTGCAAATTTAAGCTATTGCTCAAAGCTGTGCTACCCTTGAGTCCCAAATCTAACACTGATAAAACTTCAAATGGGCCTAACTTCTATACGGTACGTTCTACACCTATCAAAGTTTGCAACATACAAATTCTTGTAACTTTTTACTGGAGCGTCATAAAACCTTGAAATTTTGTAACAATAAAGTACTCGAGCCTCTTGTCAATTTAAGCTAGCGCTCAAAGCTATGCTACCCTTGAGTCCCAAAATAAACACTGATAAAACTAAAAAGAGCCCTAACTTCTATACTGTACGTCCTACACCTATCAAAGTTTGCAACATACAAATGCTTGTAACTGTTTACTGGAGCGTCATAAAACCTTGAAATTTTGTAACAATAAAGTACTCGAGACTCTTGCCAACTTAAGCTATCGCTCAAAGCTATGCTACCCTTGAGTCCCAAATCAAACACTGATAAAGCTTCAAATGGCCCTAATTTCTATACGGTACGTCCTACACCTATCAAAGTTTGCAACATACAAATGCTTGTAACTTTTTACTGGAGCGTCATAAAACCTTGAAATTTAGTAACAATAAAGTACTCGAGCCTCTTGTCAATTTAAGCTATCGCTGAAAGCTATGCTACCCTTAAGTCCCAAATCAAACACTGATTAAACTTCAAATGGCCTTAACTTCTTTACGGTACGTCCTATACCTATCAAAGTTTGCAACATACGAATGCTTGTAACTTTTTACTGGAGCGCCCATCCAACCTTGAAATTTTGTAACAATAAAGTACTCGAGCCTCTTGTAAATTTAAGCTATTGCTCAAAGCTATGCTACCCTTGAGTCCCAAATCTAACACTGATAAAACTTTAAATGGCCCTAACTTCTATACGGTACGTCCTACACCTATCGAAGTTTGCAACATACAAATTCTTGTAACTTTTTACTGGAGCGTCATAAAACCTTGAAATTTTTTTACAATAAAGTACTCGAGCCTCTTGTCAATTTAAGCTAGCGCTCAAAGCTATGCTACCCTTGAGTCCCAAATCAAACATTGATAAAACTTCAAATGGCCCTAACTTCTATACGGTACGTCCTACACCTATCAAAGTTTGCAACATACGAATGCTTGCAACTTTTTACTGGAGCGCCCATCCAACCTTGAAATTTTGTAACAATAAAGTACTCGAGCCTCTTGTAAATTTAAGCTATTGCTCAAAGCTATGCTACCCTTGAGTCCCAAAATAAACACTGATAAAACTTCAAATAGCCCTAACTTCTATACTGTACGTCCTACACCTATCAAAGTTTGCAACACACAAATGCTTGTAACTGTTTACTGGAGCGTCATAAAACCTTGAAATTTTGTAACAATAAAGTACTCGAGCCTCTTGCCAACTTAAGCTATCGCTCAAAGCTACGCTACCCTTGAGTCCCAAATCAAACACTGATAAGACTTCAAATGGCCTTAACTTCTATACGGTACGTCCTATACCTATCAAAGTTTGCAACATACAAATGCTTGTAACTTTTTACTGGAGCGTCATAAAACCTTGAAATTTTGTAACAATAAAGTACTCGAGCCTCTTGTCAATTTAAGCTATCGCTCAAAGCTATGCTAGCCTTGTCCCAAATCAAACACTGATAAAACTTCAAATGGCCTTAACTTCTATACGGTACGTAATATACCTATCAAAGTTTGCAACATACGAATGCTTGTAACTTTTTACTGGAGCGCCCATCCAAACTTGAAATTTTGTAACAATAAAGTACTCGAGCCTCTTGTAAATTTAAGCTATTGCTCAAAGCTATGCTACCCTTCAGTCCCAAATCTAACACTGATAAAACTTCAAATGGCCCTAACTTCTATACGGTACGTCCTACACCTATCGAAGTTTGCAACATACAAATTCTTGTAACTTTTTACTGGAGCGTCATAAAACCTTGAAATTTTGTAACAATAAAGTACTCGAGCCTCTTGTCAATTTAAGCTAGCGCTCAAAGCTATGCTACCCTTGAGTCCCAAATCAAACATTGATAAAACTTCAAATGGCCCTAACTTCTATACGGTACGTCCTACACCTATCAAAGTTTGCAACATACGAATGCTTGTAACTTTTTACTGGAGCGCCCTTCCAACCTTGAAATTTTGTAACAATAAAGTACTCGAGCCTCTTGTAAATTTAAGCTATTGCTCAAAGCTATGCTACCCCTGAGTCCCAAAATAAACACTGATAAAACTTCAAATAGCCCTAACTTCTATACTGTACGTCCTACACCTATCAAAGTTTGCAACATACAAATGCTTGTAACTGTTTACTGGAGCGTCATAAAACCTTGAAATTTTGTAACAATAAACTACTCGAGCCTCTTGCCAACTTAAGCTATCGCTCAAAGCTACGCTACCCTTGAATCCCAAATCAAACAATGATAAAACTTCAAATTGCCTTAACTTCTATACGGTACGTCCTATACCTATCAAAGTTTGCAACATACAAATGCTTCTAACTTTTTACTGGAGTGTCATAAAACCTTGAAATTTTGTAGCAATAAAGTACTCGAGCCTCTTGTCAATTTAAGGTATCGCTCAAAGCTATGCTACCCTTGTCCCAAATCAAACACTGATAAAACTTCAAATGGCCCTAATTTCTATACGGTACGTCCTACATCTATCAAAGTTTGCAACATACAAATGCTTGTAACTTTTTACTGGAGCGTCATAAAACCTTGAAATTTAGTAACAATAAAGTACTCGAGCCTCTTGTCAATTTAAGCTATCGCTGAAAGCTATGCTACCCTTGAGTCCCAAATCAAACACTGATAAAACTACAAATGGCCCTAACTTCTATACGATAGTTCCTACACCTATCAAAGTTTGCAACATACAAATGCTTGTAAGTTTTTACTGGAGCGTCATGAAACCTTTAAATTTTGAAACAATAAAGTACTCGAGCCTCTTGTCAATTTAAGCTATCGCTCAAAGCTATGCTACCCTTGTCCCAAATCAAACACTGATAAAACTTCAAATGGCCCTAATTTCTATACGGTACGTCCTACACCTATCAAAGTTTGCAACATAGAAATGCTTGTAACTTTTTACTGGAGCGTCATAAAACCTTGAAATTTACTAACAATAAAGTACTCGAGCCTCTTGTCAATTTATGCTATCGCTCAAAGCTATGCTACCCTTGTCCCAAATCAAACACTGATATAACTTCAAATGGCCCTAATTTCTATACGGTACGTCCTACACCTATCAAAGTTTGCAACATACAAATGCTTGTAACTTTTTACTGGAGCGTCATAAAACCTTGAAATTTAGTAACAATAAAGTACTCGAGCCTCTTGTCAATTTAAGCTATCGCTGAAAGCTATGCTACCCTTGAGTCCCAAATCAAACACTGATAAAACTTCAAATGGCCTTAACATCTATACGGTACGTCCTATACCTATCAAAGTTTGCAACATACAAATGCTTGTAAGTTTTTACTGGAGCGTCATGAAACCTTGAAATTTTGAAACAATAAAGTACTCGAGCCTCTTGTCAATTTAAGCTATCGCTCAAAGCTATGCTACTCTTGTCCCAAATCAAACACTGATAAAACTTCAAATGGCCCTAATTTCTATACGGTACGTCCTACACCTATCAAAGTTTGCAACATACAAATGCTTGTAACTTTTTACTGGAGCGTCATAAAACCTTGAAATTTAGTAACAATAAAGTACTCGAGCCTCTTGTCAATTTAAGCTATCGCTCAAAGCTATGCTACCCTTGTCCCAAATCAAACACTGATATAACTTCAAATGGCCCTAATTTCTATACGGTACGTCCTACACCTATCAAAGTTTGCAACATACAAATGCTTGTAACTTTTTACTGGAGCGTCATAAAACCTTGAAATTTAGTAACAATAAAGTACTCGAGCCTCTTGTCAATTTAAGCTATTGCTCAAAGCTATGCTACCCTTGAGTCCCAAATCTAACACTGATAGAACTTCAAATGGCCCTAACTTCTATACGGTACGTCCTACACCTATCGAAGTTTGCAACATCCAAATTCTTGTAAGTTTTTACTGGAGCGTCATAAAACCTTGAAATTTTGTAACAATAAAGTACTCGAGCTTCTTGTCAATTTAAGCTAGCGCTCAAAGCAATGCTACCCTTGAGTCCCAAATCAAACATTGATAAAACTTCAAATGGCCTTAACTTCTATACGGTACGTCCTATACCTATCAAAGTTTGCAACATACAAATGCTTCTAACTTTTTACTGGAGCGTCATAAAACCTTGAAATTTAGTAACAATAAAGTACTCGAGCCTCTTGTCAATTTAAGCTATCGCTGAAAGCTATGCTACCCTTGAGTCCCAAATCAAACACTGATAAAACTACAAATGGCCCTAACTTCTATACGATAGTTCCTACACCTATCAAAGTTTGCAACATACAAATGCTTGTAAGTTTTTACTGGAGCGTCATGAAACCTTTAAATTTTGAAACAATAAAGTACTCGAGCCTCTTGTCAATTTAAGCTATCGCTCAAAGCTATGCTACCCTTGTCCCAAATCAAACACTGATAAAACTTCAAATGGCCCTAATTTCTATACGGTACGTCCTACACCTATCAAAGTTTGCAACATACAAATGCTTGTAACTTTTTACTGGAGCGTCATAAAACCTTGAAATTTACTAACAATAAAGTACTCGAGCCTCTTGTCAATTTAAGCTATCGCTCAAAGCTATGCTACCCTTGTCCCAAATCAAACACTGATATAACTTCAAATGGCCCTAATTTCTATACGGTACGTCCTACACCTATCAAAGTTTGCAACATACAAATGCTTGTAACTTTTTACTGGAGCGTCATAAAACCTTGAAATTTAGTAACAATAAAGTACTCGAGCCTCTTGTCAATTGAAGCTATCGCTGAAAGCTATGCTACCCTTGAGTCCCAAATCAAACACTGATAAAACTTCAAATGGCCTTAACTTCTATACGGTACGTCCTATACCTATCAAAGTTTGCAACATACAAATGCTTGTAAGTTTTTACTGGAGCGTCATGAAACCTTGAAATTTTGAAACAATAAAGTACTCGAGCCTCTTGTCAATTTAAGCTATCGCTCAAAGCTATGCTACCCTTGTCCCAAATCAAACACTGATAAAACTTCAAATGGCCCTAATTTCTATACGGTACGTCCTACACCTATCAAAGTTTGCAACATACAAATGCTTGTAACTTTTTACTGGAGCGTCATAAAACCTTGAAATTTAGTAACAATAAAGTACTCGAGCCTCTTGTCAATTTAAGCTATCGCTCAAAGCTATGCTACCCTTGTCCCAAATCAAACACTGATATAACTTCAAATGGCCCTAATTTCTATACGGTACGTCCTACACCTATCAAAGTTTGCAACATACAAATGCTTGTAACTTTTTACTGGAGCGTCATAAAACCTTGAAATTTAGTAACAATAAAGTACTCGAGCCTCTTGTCAATTTAAGCTATCGCTGAAAGCTATGCTACCCTTGAGTCCCAAATCAAACACTGATAAAACTTCAAATGGCCTTAACTTCTATACGGTACGTCCTATACCTATCAAAGTTTGCAACATACGAATGCTTGTAACTTTTTACTGGAGCGCCCCTCCAACCTTGAAATTTTGTAACAGTAAAGTACTCGAGCCTCTTGTAAATTTAAGCTATTGCTCAAAGCTATGCTACCCTTGAGTCCCAAATCTAACACTGATAGAACTTCAAATGGCCCTAACTTCTATACGGTACGTCCTAAACCTATCGAAGTTTGCAACATACAAATGCTTGTAAGTTTTTACTGGAGCGTCATGAAACCTTGAAATTTAGTAACAATAAAGTACTCGAGCCTCTTGTCAATTTAAGCTATCGCTCAAAGCTATGCTACCCTTGTCCCAAATCAAACACTGATAAAACTTCAAATGGCCCTAATTTCTATACGGTACGTCCTACACCTATCAAAGTTTGCAACATACAAATGCTTGTAACTTTTTACTGGAGCGTCATGAAACCTTGAAATTTTGAAACAATAAAGTACTCGAGCCTCTTGTCAATTTAAGCTATCGCTCAAAGCTATGCTACCCTTGTCCCAAATCAAACACTGATAAAACTTCAAATGGCCCTAATTTCTATACGGTACGTCCTACACCTATCAAAGTTTGCAACATACAAATGCTTGTAACTTTTTACTGGAGCGTCATAAAACCTTGAAATTTAGTAACAATAAAGTACTCGAGCCTCTTGTCAATTTAAGCTATCGCTCAAAGCTATGCTACCCTTGTCCCAAATCAAACACTGATATAACTTCAAATGGCCTTAACTTCTATACGGTACGTCCTACACCTATCGAAGTTTGCAACATACAAATTCTTGTAAGTTTTTACTGGAGCGTCATAAAACCTTGAAATTTTGTAACAATAAAGTACTCGAGCTTCTTGTCAATTTAAGCTAGCGCTCAAAGCTATGCTACCCTTGAGTCCCAAATCAAACATTGATAAAACTTCAAATGGCCATAACTTCTATACGGTACGTCCTACACCTATCAAAGTTTGCAACATACGAATGCTTGTAACTTTTTACTGGAGCGCCCATCCAACCTTGAAATTTTGTAACAATAAAGTACTCGAGCCTCTTGTAAATTTAAGCTATTGCTCAAAGCTATGCTACCCTTGAGTCCCAAAATAAACACTGATGAAACTTCAAATAGCCCTAACTTCTATACTGTACGTCCTACACCTATCAAAGTTTGCAACATACAAATGCTTGTAACTTTTTACTGGAGCGTCATAAAACCTTGAAATTTAGTAACAATAAAGTACTCGAGCCTCTTGTCAATTTAAGCTATCGCTGAAAGCTATGCTACCCTTGAGTCCCAAATCAAACACTGATAAAACTACAAATGGCCCTAACTTCTATACGATAGTTCCTACACCTATCAAAGTTTGCAACACACAAATGCTTGTAACTTTTTACTGGAGCGTCATAAAACCTTGAAATTTAGTAGCAATAAAGTACTCGAGCCTCTTGTCAATTTAACCTATCGCTGAAAGCTATGCTACCCTTGAGTCCCAAATCAAACACTGATAAAACTACAAATGGCCCTAACTTCTATACGATAGTTCCTACACCTATCAAAGTTTGCAACATACAAATGCTTGTAAGTTTTTACTGGAGCGTCATGAAACCTTAAAATTTTGAAACAATAAAGTACTCTAGCCTCTTGTCAATTTAAGCTATCGCTCAAAGCTATGCTACCCTTGTCCCAAATCAAACACTGATAAAACTTCAAATGGCCCTAATTTCTATACGGTACGTCCTACACCTATCAAAGTTTGCAACATACAAATGCTTGTAACTTTTTACTGGAGCGTCATAAAACCTTGAAATTTAGTAACAATAAAGTACTCGAGCCTCTTGTCAATTTAAGCTAGCGCTCAAAGCTATGCTACCCTTAAGTCCCAAATCAAACATTGATAAAACTTCAAATGGCCCTAATTTCTATACGGTACGTCCTACACCAATCAAAGTTTGCAACATACAAATATTTGTAACTTTTTACTGGAGCGTCATAAAACCTTGAAATTTAGTAACAATAAAGTACTCGAGCCCCTTGTCAATTTAAGCTATCGCTGAAAGCTATGCTACCCTTGAGTCCGAAATCAAACACTGATAAAACTACAAATGGCCCTAACTTCTATACGATATTTCCTACACCTATCAAAGTTTGCAACATACAAATGCTTGTAAGTTTTTACTGGAGCGTCATAAAACCTTGAAATTGTGAAACAATAAAGTACTCGAGCCTCTTGTCAATTTAAGCTATCGCTCAAAGATATGCTACCCTTGAGTCCCAAATCAAACACTGATAAAACTTCAAATGGCCCGAACTTCTATACGGTACGTCCTACATCTATCAAAGTTTGCAACATACAAATGCTTGTAGCTTTTTACTGGAGCGTCATAAAACCTTGAAATTTTGTAACAATAAAGTACTCGAGCCTCTTGTCAATTTAAGCTAGTGCTCAAAGCTATGCTACCTTGAGTCCCAAATCAAACACTGATAACACTTCAAATGGCCCTAACTTCTATACGATACGTCCTACACCTAGCAAAGTTTGCAATATGCAAATGCTTGTACCTTTTTACTGGATCGTCATAAAACCTTGAAATTTTGTAACAATAAAGTACTCGAGCCTCTTGTCAATTTAAGCTATCGCTCAAAGCTATGCTACCCTTGTCCCAAATCAAACACTGATAAAACTGCAAATGGCCCTAACTTCTATACAGTACGTCCTACACCTATCAAAATTTGCAGCCTTCAAATACTTGTAACTTTTTACTGGAGCGTCATAAAACCTTTAAATTTTGTAACAATAAAGTACTCGAGCCTCTTGTCAATTTAAGCTAGCGCTCAAAGCTATGCTACCCTTGAGTCCCAAATCAAACACTGATAAAACTACAAATGGCCCTAACTTCTATACGATATTTCCTACACCTATCAAAGTTTGCAACATACAAATGCTTGTAAGTTTTTACTGGAGCGTCATAAAACCTTGAAATTGTGAAACAATAAAGTACTCGAGCCTCTTGTCAATTTAAGCTATCGCTCAAAGATATGCTACCCTTGAGTCCCAAATCAAACACTGATAAAACTTCAAATGGCCCGAACTTCTATACGGTACGTCCTACATCTATCAAAGTTTGCAACACACAAATGCTTGTAGCTTTTTACTGGAGCGTCATAAAACCTTGAAATTTTGTAACAATAAAGTACTCGAGCCTCTTGTCAATTTAAGCTAGCGCTCAAAGCTATGCTACCTTGAGTCCCAAATCAAACACTGATAACACTTCAAATGGCCCTAACTTCTATACGATACGTCCTACACCTAGCAAAGTTTGCAATATGCAAATGCTTGTACCTTTTTACTGGATCGTCATAAAACCTTGAAATTTTGTAACAATAAAGTACTCGAGCCTCTTGTCAATTTAAGCTATCGCTCAAAGCTATGCTACCCTTGTCCCCAATCAAACACTGATAAAACTGCAAATGGCCCTAACTTCTATACAGTACGTCCTACACCTATCAAAATTTGCAGCATTCAAATGCTTGTAACTTTTTACTGGAGCGTCATAAAACCTTTAAATTTTGTAACAATAAAGTACTCGAGCCTCTTGTCTATTTAAGCTAGCGCTCAAAGCTATGCTACCCTTGAGTCCCAAATCAAACACTGATAAAACTACAAATGGCCCTAATTTCTATACGGTACGTCCTACACCTATCAAAGTTTGCAACATAGAAATGCTTGTAACTTTTTACTGGAGCGTCATAAAACCTTGAAATTTTGTAACAATAAAGTACTCGAGCCTCTTGTCAATTTAAGATATCGCTCAAAGCTATGCTACCCTTGAGTCCCAAATCAAACACTGATAAAACTTCAAATGGCCCTAACTTCTATACCGTACGTCCTACACCTATCAAAGTTTGCAACATACAAATGCTTGAAACTTTTTAATGGAGCGTCATAAAACCTTGAAATTTTGTAACAATAAAGTACTCGAGCCTCTTGTCAATTTAAGCTATCGTTCAAGCTATGCTACCGTTGAGTCCCAAATCAAACACTGATAAAACTTCAAATGGCCCTAACTACTATACGGTACGTCCTACACCTATCAAAGTTTGCAACATACAAATGCTTGTAACTTTTTACTGGAGCTTCATAAAACCTTGAAATTTTGTAACAATAAAGTACTCGAGCCTCTTGTCAATTTAAGCTATCGCTCAAAGCTATGCTACCCTTGAGTCCCAAATCAAACACTGAAAAAACTTCAAATGGCCCTAACTTCTATACGGTACGTCCTACATCTATCAAAGTTTGCAACATACAAATGCTTGTAACTTTTTATTGGAGCGTCATAAAACCTTGAAATTTTGTAACAATAAAGTACTCGAGCCTCTTGTCAATTTAAGCTATCGTTCAAAGCTATGCTACCCTTGAGTCCCAAATCAAACACTGATAAAACTTCAAATGGCCCTAACTTCTATACGGTACGTCCTACACCTATCAAAGTTTGCAACATACAAATACTTGTAACTTTTTACTGGAGCGTCATAAAACCTTGAAATTTTTTTAACAATAAAGTACTCGAGCCTCTTGTCAATTTAAGCTATCGCTCAAAGCTATGCTACCCTTGATTCCCAAATCAAACATTGATAAAACTTCAAATGGCCCTAACTTATATACGGTACGTCCTACACCTATCAAAGTTTGCAACATACAAATGCTTGTAACTTTTTACTGGAGCGTCATAAAACCTTGAAATTTTGTAACAATAAAGTACTCGAGCCTCTTGCCAACTTAAGCTATCGCTCAAAGCTATGCTACCCTTGAGTCCCAAATCAAACACTGATAAAACTTCTAATGGCCTTAACTTCTACACGGTACGTCCTATACCTATCAAAGTTTGCAACATAGAAATGCTTGTAACTTTTTATTGGAGCGTCATAAAACCTTGAAATTTTGTAACAATAAAGTACTCGAGACTCTTGTCTATTTAAGCTAGCGCTCAAAGCTATGCTACCCTTGAGTCCCAAATCAAACACTGATAAAACTACAAATGGCCCTAATTTCTATACGGTACGTCTTACACCTATCAAAGTTTGCAACATACAAATGCTTGTAAGTTTTTACTGGAGCGTCATAAAACCTTGAAATTGTGAAACAATAAAGTACTCGAGCCTCTTGTCAATTTAAGCTATCGCTCAAAGATATGCTACCCTTGAGTCCCAAATCAAACACTGATAAAACTTCAAATGGCCCGAACTTCTATACGGTACGTCCTACATCTATCAAAGTTTGCAACATACAAATGCTTGTAGCTTTTTACTGGAGCGTCATAAAACCTTGAAATTTTGTAACAATAAAGTACTCGAGCCTCTTGTCAATTTAAGCTAGCGCTCAAAGCTATGCTACCTTGAGTCCCAAATCAAACACTGATAACACTTCAAATGGCCCTAACTTCTATACGATACGTCCTACACCTAGCAAAGTTTGCAATATGCAAATGCTTGTACCTTTTTACTGGATCGTCATAAAACCTTGAAATTTTGTAACAATAAAGTACTCGAGCCTCTTGTCAATTTAAGCTATCGCTCAAAGCTATGCTACCCTTGTCCCCAATCAAACACTGATAAAACTGCAAATGGCCCTAACTTCTATACAGTACGTCCTACACCTATCAAAATTTGCAGCATTCAAATGCTTGTAACTTTTTACTGGAGCGTCATAAAACCTTTAAATTTTGTAACAATAAAGTACTCGAGCCTCTTGTCTATTTAAGCTAGCGCTCAAAGCTATGCTACCCTTGAGTCCCAAATCAAACACTGATAAAACTACAAATGGCCCTAATTTCTATACGGTACGTCCTACACCTATCAAAGTTTGCAACATAGAAATGCTTGTAACTTTTTACTGGAGCGTCATAAAACCTTGAAATTTTGTAACAATAAAGTACTCGAGCGTCTTGTCAATTTAAGATATCGCTCAAAGCTATGCTACCCTTGAGTCCCAAATCAAACACTGATAAAACTTCAAATGGCCCTAACTTCTATACCGTACGTCCTACACCTATCAAAGTTTGCAACATACAAATGCTTGAAACTTTTTAATGGAGCGTCATAAAACCTTGAAATTTTGTAACAATAAAGTACTCGAGCCTCTTGTCAATTTAAGCTATCGTTCAAGCTATGCTACCGTTGAGTCCCAAATCAAACACTGATAAAACTTCAAATGGCCCTAACTACTATACGGTACGTCCTACACCTATCAAAGTTTGCAACATACAAATCCTTGTAACTTTTTACTAGAGCTTCATAAAACCTTGAAATTTTGTAACAATAAAGTACTCGAGCCTCTTGTCAATTTAAGCTATCGCTCAAAGCTATGCTACCCTTGAGTCCCAAATCAAACACTGAAAAAACTTCAAATGGCCCTAACTTCTATACGGTACGTCCTACATCTATCAAAGTTTGCAACATACAAATGCTTGTAACTTTTTATTGGAGCGTCATAAAACCTTGAAATTTTGTAACAATAAAGTACTCGAGCCTATTGTCAATTTAAGCTATCGTTCAAAGCTATGCTACCCTTGAGTCCCAAATCAAACACTGATAAAACTTCAAATGGCCCTAACTTCTATACGGTACGTCCTACACCTATCAAAGTTTGCAACATACAAATACTTGTAACTTTTTACTGGAGCGTCATAAAACCTTGAAATTTTTTTAACAATAAAGTACTCGAGCCTCTTGTCAATTTAAGCTATCGCTCAAAGCTATGCTACCCTTGATTCCCAAATCAAACATTGATAAAACTTCAAATGGCCCTAACTTATATACGGTACGTCCTACACCTATCAAAGTTTGCAACATACAAATGCTTGTAACTTTTTACTGGAGCGTCATAAAACCTTGAAATTTTGTAACAATAAAGTACTCGAGCCTCTTGCCAACTTAAGCTATCGCTCAAAGCTATGCTACCCTTGAGTCCCAAATCAAACACTGATAAAACTTCTAATGGCCTTAACTTCTACACGGTACGTCCTATACCTATCAAAGTTTGCAACATAGAAATGCTTGTAACTTTTTATTGGAGCGTCATAAAACCTTGAAATTTTGTAACAATAAAGTACTCGAGACTCTTGTCTATTTAAGCTAGCGCTCAAAGCTATGCTACCCTTGAGTCCCAAATCAAACACTGATAAAACTACAAATGGCCCTAATTTCTATACGGTACGTCTTACACCTATCAAAGTTTGCAACATAGAAATGCTTGTAACTTTTTACTGGAGCATCATAAAACCTTGAAATTTTGTAACAATAAAGTACTCGAGCCTCTTGTCAATTTAAGATATCGCTCAAAGCTATGCTACCCTTGAGTCCCAAATCAAACACTGATAAAACTTCAAATGGCCCTAACTTCTATACGGTACGTCCTACACCTATCAAAGTTTGCAACATACAAATGCTTGAAACTTTTTAATGGAGCGTCATAAAACCTTGAAATTTTGTAACAATAAAGTACTCGAGCCTCTTGTCAATTTAAGCTATCGTTCAAGCTATGCTACCGTTGAGTCCCAAATCAAACACTGATAAAACTTCAAATGGCCCTTACTACTATACGGTACGTCCTACACCTATCAAAGTTTGCAACATACAAATGCTTGTAACTTTTTACTGGAGCTTCATAAAACCTTGAAATTTTGTAACAATAAAGTACTCTAGCCTCTTGTCAATTTAAGCTATCGCTCAAAGCTATCGCTCAAAGCTATGCTACCCTTGAGTCCCAAATCAAACACTGATAAAACTTCAAATGGCCCTAACTTCTATACGGTACGTCCTATACCTATCAAAGTTTGCAACATACAAATGCTTGTAACTTTTTACTGGAGCGTCATAAAACCTTGAATTTTTGTAACAATAAAGTACTCGAGCCTCTTGTCAATTTAAGCTATCGCTGAAAGCTATGCTACCCTTGAGTCCCAAATCAAACACTGATAAAACTACAAATGGCCCTAATTTCTATACGGTACGTCCTACACCTATCAAAGTTTGCAACATAGAAATGCTTGTATCTTTTTACTGGAGCGTCATAAAACCTTGAAATTTTGTAACAATAAAGTACTCGAGCCTCTTGTCAATTTAAGCTAGCGCTCAAAGCTATGCTACCCTTGAGTCCCAAATCAAACACTGATAAAACTACAAATGGCCCTAATTTCTATACGGTACGTCCTACACCTATCAAAGTTTGCAACATAGAAATGCTTGTAACTTTTTACTGGAGCGTCATAAAACCTTGAAATTTTGTAACAATAAAGTACTCGAGCCTCTTGTCAATTTAAGATATCGCTCAAAGCTATGCTACCCTTGAGTCCCAAATCAAACACTGATAAAACTTCAAATGGCCCTAACTTCTATACGGTACGTCCTACACCTATCAAAGTTTGCAACATACAAATGCTTGAAACTTTTTAATGGAGCGTCATAAAACCTTGAAATTTTGTAACAATAAAGTACTCGAGCCTCTTGTCAATTTAAGCTATCGTTCAAGCTATGCTAAAATTGAGTCCCAAATCAAACACTGATAAAACTTCAAATGGCCCTAACTACTATACGGTACGTCCTACACCTATCAAAGTTTGCAACATACAAATGCTTGTAACTTTTTACTGGAGCTTCATAAAACCTTTCAATTTTGTAACAATAAAGTACTCGAGCCTCTTGTCAATTTAAGCTATCGTTCAAGCTATGCTAAAATTGAGTCCCAAATCAAACACTGATAAAACTTCAAATGGCCCTAACTACTATACGGTACGTCCTACACCTATCAAAGTTTGCAACATACAAATGCTTGTAACTTTTTACTGGAGCTTCAGAAAACCTTGCAATTTTGTAACAATAAAGTACTCGAGCCTCTTGTCAATTTAAGCTATCGCTCAAAGCTATGCTACCCTTGAGTCCCAAATCAAACACTGATAAAACTTCAAATGGCCCTAACTTCTATACGGTACGTCCTACACCTATCAAAGTTTGCAACATACAAATACTTGTAACTTTTTACTGGAGCGTCATAAAACCTTGCAATTTTGTAACAATAAAGTACTCGAGCCTCTTGTCAATTTAAGCTATCGCTCAAAGCTATGCTACCCTTGAGTCCCAAATCAAACACTGATAAAACTTCAAATGGCCCTAACTTCTATACGGTACGTCCTACACCTATCAAAGTTTGCAACATACAAATACTTGTAACTTTTTACTGGAGCGTCATAAAACCTTGAAATTTTGTAACAATAAAGTACTCGAGCCTCTTGTCAATGTAAGCTATCGCTCAAAGCTATGCTACCCTTGATTCACAAATCAAACATTGATAAAACTTCAAATGGCCCTAACTTCTATACGGTACGTCCTACACCTATCAAAGTTTGCAGCATACGAATGCTTGTAACTTTTTACTGGAACGCCCATGCAACCTTGAAATTTTGTAACAATAAAGTACTCGAGCCTCTTGTAAATTTAAGCTATTGCTCAAAGCTATGCTACCCATGAGTCCCAAAATAAACACTGATAAAACTTCAAATAGCCCTAACTTCTATACTGTACGTCCTACACCTATCAAAGTTTGCAACATACAAATGCTTGTAACTTTTTACTGGAGCGTCATAAAACCTTGAAATTTTGTAACAATAAAGTACTCGAGCCTCTTGTTTATTTAAGCTATCGTTCAAGCTATGCTACCGTTGAGTCCCAAATCAAACACTGATAAAACTTCAAATGGGCCTAACTTCTATACGGTACATCCTACCCCTATCGAAGTTTGCAACATACAAATGCTTGTAACTTTTTACTGGAGCTTCATAAAACTTTGAAATTTTGTAACAATAAAGTACTCGAGCCTCTTGTCAATTTAAGCTATCGCTCAAAGCTATGCTACCCTTGAGTCCCAAATCAAACACTGAAAAAACTTCAAATGGCCCTAACTTCTATACGGTACGTCCTACACCTATCAAAGTTTGCAACATAGAAATGCTTGTAACTTTTTATTGGAGCGTCATAAAACCTTGAAATTTTGTAACAATAAAGTACTCGAGCCTCTTGTCAATTTAAGCTATCGCTCAAAGCTATGCTACCCTTGAGTCCCAAATCAAACACTGATAAAACTTCAAATGGCCCTAACTTCTATACGGTACGTCCTACACCTATCAAAGTTTGCAACATACAAATGCTTGAAACTTTTTAATGGAGCGTCATAAAACCTTGAAATTTTGTAACAATAAAGTACTCGAGCCTCTTGTCAATTTAAGCTATCGCTCAAAGCTATCGCTCAAAGCTATGCTACCCTTGAGTCCCAAATCAAACACTGATAAAACTTCAAATGGCCCTAACTTCTATACGGTACGTCCTATACCTATCAAAGTTTGCAACATACAAATGCTTCTAACTTTTTACTGGAGCGTCATAAAACCTTGAATTTTTGTAACAATAAAGTACTCGAGCCTCTTGTCAATTTAAGCTATCGCTGAAAGCTATGCTACCCTTGAGTCCCAAATCAAACACTGATAAAACTACAAATGGCCCTAATTTCTATACGGTACGTCCTACACCTATCAAAGTTTGCAACATAGAAATGCTTGTATCTTTTTACTGGAGCGTCATAAAACCTTGAAATTTTGTAACAATAAAGTACTCGAGCCTCTTGTCAATTTAAGCTAGCGCTCAAAGCTATGCTACCCTTGAGTCCCAAATCAAACACTGATAAAACTACAAATGGCCCTAATTTCTATACGGTACGTCCTACACCTATCAAAGTTTGCAACATACAAATGCTTGTAACTTTTTACTGGAGCGTCATAAAACCTTGAAATTTTGTAACAATAAAGTACTCGAGCCTCTTGTCAATTTAAGATATCGCTCAAAGCTATGCTACCCTTGAGTCCCAAATCAAACACTGATAAAACTTCAAATGGCCCTACCTTCTATACGGTACGTCCTACACCTATCAAAGTTTGCAACATACAAATGCTTGAAACTTTTTAATGGAGCGTCATAAAACCTTGAAATTTTGTAACAATAAAGTACTCGAGCCTCTTGTCAATTTAAGCTATCGTTCAAGCTATGCTAAAATTGAGTCCCAAATCAAACACTGATAAAACTTCAAATGGCCCTAACTACTATACGGTACGTCCTACACCTATCAAAGTTTGCAACATACAAATGCTTGTAACTTTTTACTGGAGCTTCATAAAACCTTGCAATTTTGTAACAATAAAGTACTCGAGCCTCTTGTCAATTTAAGCTATCGTTCAAGCTATGCTAAAATTGAGTCCCAAATCAAACGCTGATAAAACTTCAAATGGCCCTAACTTCTATACGGTACGTCCTACACCTATCAAAGTTTGCAACATACAAATGCTTGTAACTTTTTACTGGAGCGTCATAAAACCTTGCAATTTTGTAACAATAAAGTACTCGAGACTCTTGTCAATTTAAGCTATCTCTCAAAGCTATGCTACCCTTGAGTCCCAAATCAAACGCTGATAAAACTTCAAATGGCCCTAACTTCTATACGGTACGTCCTACACCTATCAAAGTTTGCAACATACAAATACTTGTAACTTTTTACTGGAGCGTCATAAAACCTTGCAATTTTGTAACAATAAAGTACTCGAGCCTCTTGTCAATTTAAGCTATCGCTCAAAGCTATGCTACCCTTGAGTCCCAAATCAAACATTGATAAAACTTCAAATGGCCCTAACTTCTATACGGTACGTCCTACACCTATCAAAGTTTGCAACATACGAATGCTTGTAACTTTTTACTGGAGCGCCCATCCAACCTTGAAATTTTGTAACAATAAAGTACTCGAGCCTCTTGTAAATTTAAGCTATTGCTCAAAGCTATGCTACCCATGAGTCCCAAAATAAACACTGATAAAACTTCAAATAGCCCTAACTTCTATACTGTACGTCCTACACCTATCAAAGTTTGCAACATACAAATGCTTGTAACTTTTTACTGGAGCGTCATAAAACCTTGAAATTTTGTAACAATAAAGTACTCGAGCCTCTTGTTTATTTAAGCTATCGTTCAAGCTATGCTACCGTTGAGTCCCAAATCAAACACTGATAAAACTTCAAATGGGCCTAACTTCTATACGGTACATCCTACCCCTATCAAAGTTTGCAACATACAAATGCTTGTAACTTTTTACTGGAGCTTCAGAAAACCTTGAAATTTTGTAACAATAAAGTACTCGAGCCTCTTGTCAATTTAAGCTATCGCTCGAAGCTATGCTACCCTTGAGTCCCAAATCAAACACTGAAAAAACTTCTAATGGCCCTAACTTCTATACGGTACGTCCTACACCTATCAAAGTTTGCAACATACAAATGCTTGTAACTTTTTATTGGAGCGTCATAAAACCTTGAAATTTTGTAACAATAAAGTACTCGAGCCTCTTGTCAATTTAAGCTATCGCTCAAAGCTATGCTACCCTTGAGTCCCAAATCAAACACTGAAAAAACTTCAAATGGCCCTAACTTCTATTCGGTACGTCCTACACCTATCAAAGTTTGCAACATACAAATGCTTGTAACTTTTTATTGGAGCGTCATAAAACCTTGAAATTTTGTAACAATAAAGTACTCGAGCCTCTAGTCAATTTAAGCTATCGCTCAAAGCTATGCTACCCTTGAGTCCCAAATCAAACACTGAAAAAACTTCAAATGGCCCTAACTTCTATACGGTACGTCCTACACCTATCAAAGTTTGCAACATACAAATGCTTGTAACTTTTTATTGGAGCGTCATAAAACCTTGAAGTTTTGTAACAATAAAGTACTCGAGCCTCTTGTCAATTTAAGCTATCGCTCAAAGCTATGCTACCCTTGAGTCCCAAATCAAACACTGATAAAACTTCAAATGGCCCTAACTTCTAGACGGTACGTCCTACACCTATCAAAGTTTGCAACATACAAATACTTGTAACTTTTTACTGGAGCGTCATAAAACCTTGAAATTTTGTAACAATAAAGTACTCGAGCCTCTTGTCAATGTAAGCTATCGCTCAAAGCTATGCTACCCTTGATTCCCAAATCAAACATTGATAAAACTTCAAATGGCCCTAACTTCTATACGGTACGTCCTACACCTATCAAAGTTTGCAACATACGAATGCTTGTAACTTTTTACTGGAGCGCCCATCCAACCTTGAAATTTTGTAACAATAAAGTACTCGAGCCTCTTGTAAATTTAAGCTATTGCTCAAAGCTATGCTACCCATGAGTCCCAAAATAAACACTGATAAAACTTCAAATAGCCCTAACTTCTATACTGTACGTCCTACACCTATCAATGTTTGCAATATACAAATGCTTGTAACTTTTTACTGGAGCGTCATAAAACCTTGAAATTTTGTAACAATAAAGTACTCGAGCCTCTTGTTTATTTAAGCTATCGTTCAAGCTATGCTACCGTTGAGTCCCAAATCAAACACTGATAAAACTTCAAATGGGCCTAACTTCTATACGGTACGTCCTACACCTATCAAAGTTTGCAACATACAAATGCTTGTAACTTTTTACTGGAGCTTCATAAAACCTTGAAATTTTGTAACAATAAAGTACTCGAGCCTCTTGTCAATTTAAGCTATCGCTCAAAGCTATGCTACCCTTGAGTCCCAAATCAAACACTGAAAAAACTTCAAATGGCCCTAACTTCTATACGGTACGTCCTACACCTATCAAAGTTTGCAACATACAAATGCTTGTAACTTTTTATTGGAGCGTCATAAAACCTTGAAATTTTGTAACAATAAAGTACTCGAGCCTCTTGTCAATTTAAGCTATCGCTCAAATCTATGCTACCCTTGAGTTCCAAATCAAACACTGATAAAACTTCAAATGGCCCTAACTTCTATACAGTACGTCCTACACCTATCAAAATTTGCAGCATTCAAGTGCTTGTAACTTTTTACTGGAGCGTCATAAAACCTTGAAATTTTGTAACAATAAAGGACTCGAGTCTCTTGTCAATTTAGGATAACGCTCAAAGCTATGCTACCGAGTCCCAAATAAAACACTGATAAAACTTCAAATGGCCCTAACTTCTATACGGTACGTCCTACACCTATCAAAGTTTGCAACATACAAATGCTTGAAACTTTTTAATGGAGCGTCATAAAACCTTGAAATTTTGTAACAATAAAGTACTCGAGCCGCTTGTCAATTTAAGCTATCGTTCAAGCTATGCTACCGTTGAGTCCCAAATCAAACACTGATAAAACTTCAAATGGCCCTAACTACTATACGGTACGTCCTACACCTATCAAAGTTTGCAACATACAAATGCTTGTAACTTTTTACTGGAGCTTCATAAAACCTTGAAATTTTGTAACAATAAAGTACTCGAGCCTCCTGTCAATTTAAGCTATCGCTCAAAGCTATGCTACCCTTGAGTCCCAAATCAAACACTGAAAAAACTTCAAATGGCCCTAACTTCTATACGGTACGTCCTACACCTATCAAAGTTTGCAACATACAAATGCTTGTAACTTTTTATTGGAGCGTCATAAAACCTTGAAATTTTGTAACAATAAAGTACTCGAGCCTGTTGTCAATTTAAGCTATCGCTCAAAGCTATGCTACCCTTGAGTCCCAAATCAAACACTGAAAAAACTTCAA
Source organism: Clusia tigrina (assembly GCA_920105625.2). Lineage (NCBI taxonomy): Eukaryota > Metazoa > Arthropoda > Insecta > Diptera > Clusiidae > Clusia > Clusia tigrina. The sequence continues at coordinate 68,302 of CAKKTE020000507.1, forward strand.
ATGGCCCTAACTTCTATACGGTACGTCCTACACCTATCAAAGTTTGCAACATACAAATGCTTGTAACTTTTTATTGGAGCGTCATAAAACCTTGAAATTTTGTAACAATAAAGTACTCGAGCCTCTTGTCAATTTAAGCTATCGCTCAAAGCTATGCTACCCTTGAGTCCCAAATCAAACACTGATAAAACTTCAAATGGCCCTAAAGTACTCGAGCCTCTTGCCAACTTAAGCTATCGCTCAAAGCTATGATACCCTTGAGTCCCAAAATAAACACTGATAAAACTTCAAATAGCTCTAACTTCTATACTGTACGTCCTACACCTATCAAAGTTTGCAACATACAAATGCTTGTAACTTTTTACTGGAGCGTCATAAAACCTTGAAATTTTGTAACAATAAAGTACTCGAGCCTCTTGTCAATTTAAGCTATCGCTCAAAGCTATGCTACCCTTGAGTCCCAAATCAAACACTGATAAAACTTCAAATGGCCCTAACTTCTATACGGTACGTCCTACACCTATCAAAGTTTGCAACATACAAATACTTGTAACTTTTTAGTGGACTGTCATAAAACCTTGAAATTTTGTAACAATAAAGTACTCGAGCCTCTTGTCAATTTAAGCTATCGCTCAAAGCTATGCTACCCTTGAGTCCCAAATCAAACATTGATAAAACTTCAAATGGCCCTAACTTCTATACGGTACGTCCTACACCTATCAAAGTTTGCAACATACGAATGCTTGTAACTTTTTACTGGAGCGCCCATCCAACCTTGAAATTTTGTAACAATAAAGTACTCGAGCCTCTTGTAAATTTAAGCTATTGCTCAAAGCTATGCTACCCTTGAGTCCCAAAATAAACACTGATAAAACTTCAAATAGCCCTAACTTCTATACTGTACGTCCTACACCTATCAAAGTTTGCAACATACAAATGCTTGTAACTTTTTATTGGAGCGTCATAAAACCTTGAAATTTTGTAACAATAAAGTACTCGAGCCTCTTGCCAACTTAAGCTATCGCTCAAAGCTATGATACCCTTGAGTCCCAAATCAAACACTGATAAAACTTCAAATGGCCCTAACTTCTATACGGTACGTCCTACACCTATCAAAGTTTGCAACATACAAATGCTTGAAACTTTTTAATGGAGCGTCATAAAACCTTGAAATTTTGTAACAATAAAGTACTCGAGCCTCTTGTCAATTTAAGCTATCGCTCAAAGCTATGCTACCCTTGAGTCCCAAATCAAACACTGATAAAACTTCAAATGGCCCTAACTTCTATACGGTACATCCTACACCTATCAAAGTTTGCAACATACGAATGCTTGTAACTTTTTACTGGAGCGCCCATCCAACCTTGAAATTTTGTAACAATAAAGTACTCGAGCCTCTTGTCAATTTAAGCTATCGCTCAAAGCTATGCTATCCTTGAGTCCCAAATCAAACACTGAAAAAACTTCAAATGGTCCTAACTTCTATACGGTACGTCCTACACCTATCAAAGTTTGCAACATACAAATGCTTGTAACTTTTTATTGGAGCGTCATAAAATCTTGAAATTTTGTAACAATAAAGTACTCGAGCCTCTTGTCAATTTAAGCTATCGCTCAAAGCTATGCTACCCTTGAGTCCCAAATCAAACACTGATAAAACTTCAAATGGCCCTAACTTCTATACGGTACGTCCTACACCTATCAAAGTTTGCAACATACGAATGCTTGTAACTTTTTACTGGAGCGCCCATCCAACCTTGAAATTTTGTAACAATAAAGTACTCGAGCCTCTTGTAAATTTAAGCTATTGCTCAAAGCTATGCTACCCATGAGTCCCAAAATAAACACTGATAAAACTTCAAATAGCCCTAACTTCTATACTGTACGTCCTACACCTATCAAAGTTTGCAACATACAAATGCTTGTAACTTTTTACTGGAGCGTCATAAAACCTTGAAATTTTGTAACAATAAAGTACTCGAGCCTCTTGTCAATTTAAGCTATAGCTTAAAGCAATGCTACCCTTGAGTCCCAAATCAAACACTGATAAAACTTCCAATGGCCCTAACTTCTATACGGTACGTCCTACACCTATCAAAGTTTGCAACATACAAATACTTGTAACTTTTTACTGGAGTGTCATAAAACCTTGAAATTTTGTAACAATAAAGTACTCGAGCCTCTTGTCAATTTGAGCTATCGCTCAAAGCTATGCTACCCTTGAGTCCCAAATCAAACATTGATAAAACTTCAAATGGCCCTAACTTCTATACGGTACGTCCTACACCTATCAAAGTTTGCAACATACGAATGCTTGTAACTTTTTACTGGAGCGCCCATCCAACCTTGAAATTTTGTAACAATAAAGTACTCGAGCCTCTTGTCAATTTAAGCTAGCGCTCAAAGCTATGCTACCCTTGAGTCCCAAATCAAACACTGATAAAACTTCAAATTGCCCTAACTTCTATACGGTACGTCCTACACCTATCAAAGTTTGCAACATACAAATGCTTGTAACTTTTTACTGGAGCGACATAAAACCTTGAAATTTTGTAACAATAAAGTACTACAATACAAATGCTTCTAACTTTTTACTGGAGCGTCATAAAAACTTGAATTTTTGTAACAATAAAGAACTCGAGCCACTTGTCAATTAAAGCTATCGCTGAAAGCTATGCTACCCTTGAGTCCCAAATCAAACACTGATAAAACTACAAATGGCCCTAATTTCTATACGGTACGTCCTACACCTATCAAAGTTTGCAACATAGAAATGCTTGTAACTTTTTACTGGAGCGTCATAAAAACTTGAAATTTTGTAACAATAAAGTACTCGAGCCTCTTGTCAATTTAAGCTAGCGCTCAAAGCTATGCTACCCTTGAGTCCCAAATCAAACACTGACAAAACTACAAATGGCCCTAATTTCTATACGGTACGTCCTACACCTATCAAAGTTTGCAACATAGAAATGCTTGTAACTTTTTACTGGAGCGTCATAAAACCTTGAAATTTTGTAACAATAAAGTACTCGAGCCTCTTGTCAATTTAAGCTAGCGCTCAAAGCTATGCTACCCTTGAGTCCCAAATCAAACACTGATAAAACTACAAATGGCCCTAACTTCTATACGGTACGTCCTACACCTATCAAAGTTTGCAACATACAAATGCTTGTAACTTTTTACAGGAGCGTCATAAAAACTTGAAATTTTGTAACAATAAAGGACTCGAGTGTCTTGTCAATTTAAGATATCGCTCAAAACTATGCTATCCTTGAGTCCAAAATCAAACACTGATAAAACTTCAAATGGCCCTAACTTCTATACGGTACGTCCTACACCCATCAACGTTTGCAACATACAAATGCTTGAAACTTTTTAATGGAGCGTCATAAAACCTTGAAATTTTGTAACAATAAAGTACTCGAGCCTCTTGTCAATTTAAGCTATCGTTCAAGCTATGCTAGAGTTGAGTCCCAAATCAAACACTGATAAAACTTCAAATGGCCCTAACTACTATACGGTATGTCCTACACCTATCAAAGTTTGCAACATACAAATGCTTGTAACTTTTTATTGGAGCGTCATAAAACCTTGAAATTTTGTAACAATAAAGTACTCGAGCCTCTTGTCAATTTAAGCTATCGCTCAAAGCTATGCTACCCTTCAGTCCCAAATCAAACACTGATAAAACTTCAAATGGCCCTAACTTCTATACGGTACGTCCTACACCTATCAAAGTTTGCAACATACAAATGCTTGTAACTTTTTACTGGAGCGTCATAAAACCTTGAAATTTTGTAACAATAAAGTACTCGAGCCTCTTGTAAATTTAAGCTATTGCTCAAAGCTATGCTACCCATGAGTCCCAAAATAAACACTGATAAAACTTCAAATAGCCCTAACTTCTATACTGTACGTCCTACACCTATCAAAGTTTGCAACATACAAATGCTTGTAACTTTTTACTGGAGCGTCATAAAACCTTGAAATTTTGTAACAATAAAGTACTCGAGCCTCTTGTCAATTTAAGCTATCGCTCAAAGCTATGCTACCCTTGAGTCCCAAATCAAACACTGATAAAACTACAAATGGCCCTAACTTCTATACGGTACGTCCTACACCTATCAAAGTTTGCAACATAGAAATGCTTGTAACTTTTTACTGGAGCGTCATAAAACCTTGAAATTTTGTAACAATAAAGTACTCGAGCCTCTTGTCAATTTAAGCTAGCGCTCAAAGCTATGCTACCCTTGAGTCCCAAATCAAACACTGACAAAACTACAAATGGCCCTAATTTCTATACGGTACGTCCTACACCTATCAAAGTTTGCAACATAGAAATGCTTGTAACTTTTTACTGGAGCGTCATAAAACCTTGAAATTTTGTAACAATAAAGTACTCGAGCCTCTTGTCAATTTAAGCTAGCGCTCAAAGCTATCCTACCCTTGAGTCCCAAATCAAACACTGATAAAACTACAAATGGCTCTAACTTCTATACGGTACGTCCTACACCTATCAAAGTTTGCAACATACAAATGCTTGTAACTTTTTACTGGAGCGTCATAAAAACTTGAAATTTTGTAACAATAAAGGACTCGAGTCTCTTGTCAATTTAAGCTAGCGCTCAAAGCTATGCTACCCTTGAGTCCCAAATCAAATCCTGAAAAAACTTCAAATGGCCCTAACTTCTATACGGTACGTCCTACACCCATCAACGTTTGCAACATACAAATGCTTGAAACTTTTTAATGGAGCGTCATAAAACCATGAAATTTTGTAACAATAAAGTACTCGAGCCTCTTGTCAATTTAAACTATCGCTCAAAGCTATGCTACCCTTCAGTCCCAAATCAAACACTGATAAAACTTCAAATGGCCCTAACTTCTATACGGTACGTCCTACACCTATCAAAGTTTGCAACATACAAATACTTGTAACTTTTTACTGGAGTGTCATAAAACCTTGAAATTTTGTAACAATAAAGTACTCGAGCCTCTTGTCAATTTGAGCTATCGCTCAAAGCTATGCTACCCTTGAGTCCCAAATCAAACATTGATAAAACTTCAAATGGCCCTAACTTCTATACGGTACGTCCTACACCTATCAAAGTTTGCAACATACGAATGCTTCTAACTTTTTACTGGAGCGCCCATCCAACCTTGAAATTTTGTAACAATAAAGTACTCGAGCCTCTTGTCAATTTAAGCTATCGCTCAAAGCTATGCTACCCTTGAGTCCCAAATCAAACACTGATAAAACTTCAAATGGCCCTAACTTCTATACGGTACGTCCTACACCTATCAAAGTTTGCAACATACAAATTCTTGTAACTTTTTACTGGAGCGACATAAAACCTTGAAATTTTGTAACAATAAAGTACTACAATACAAATGCTTCTAACTTTTTACTGGAGCGTCATAAAAACTTGAATTTTTGTAACAATAAAGAACTCGAGCCACTTGACAATTTAAGCTATCGCTGAAAGCTATGCTACCCTTGAGTCCCAAATCAAACACTGATAAAACTACAAATGGCCCTAATTTCTATACGGTACGTCCTACACCTATCAAAGTTTGCAACATAGAAATGCTTGTAACTTTTTACTGGAGCGTCATAAAACCTTGAAATTTTGTAACAATAAAGTACTCGAGCCTCTTGTCAATTTAAGCTAGCGCTCAAAGCTATGCTACCATTGAGTCCCAAATCAAACACTGACAAAACTACAAATGGCCCTAATTTCTATACGGTACGTCCTACACCTATCAAAGTTTGCAACATAGAAATGCTTGTAACTTTTTACTGGAGCGTCATAAAACCTTGAAATTTTGTAACAATAAAGTACTCGAGCCTCTTGTCAATTTAAGCTAGCGCTCAAAGCTATGCTACCATTGAGTCCCAAATCAAACACTGATAAAACTACAAATGGCCCTAACTTCTATACGGTACGTCCTACACCTATCAAAGTTTGCAACATACAAATGCTTGTAAGTTTTTACTGGAGCGTCATAAAAACTTGAAATTTTGTAACAATAAAGGACTCGAGTCTCTTGTCAATTTAAGATATCGCTCAAAGCTATGCTATCCTTGAGTCCAAAATCAAACACTGATAAAACTTCAAATGGCCCTAACTTCTATACGGTACGTCCTACACCCATCAACGTTTGCAACATACAAATGCTTGAAACTTTTTAATGGAGCGTCATAAAACCTTGAAATTTTGTAACAATAAAGTACTCGAGCCTCTTGTCAATTTAAGCTATCGTTCAAGCTATGCTAGAGTTGAATCCCAAATCAAACACTGATAAAACTTCAAATGGCCCTAACTACTATACGGTATGTCCTACAGCTATCAAAGTTTGCAACATACAAATGCTTGTAACTTTTTACTGGAGCTTCATAAAACCTTGAAATTTTGTAACAATAAAGTACTCGAGCCTCTTGTCAATTTAAGCTATCGCTCAAAGCTATGCTACCCTTGAGTCCCAAATCAAATCCTGAAAAAACTTCAAATGGCCCTAACTTCTATACGGTACGTCCTACACCTATCAAAGTTTGCAACATACAAATGCTTGTAACTTTTTATTGGAGCGTCATAAAACCTTGAAATTTTGTAACAATAAAGTACTCGAGCCTCTTGTCAATTTAAGCTATCGCTCAAAGCTATGCTACCCTTCAGTCCCAAATCAAACACTGATAAAACTTCAAATGGCCCTAACTTCTATACGGTACGTCCCACAAATATCAAAGTTTGCAACATACAAATGCTTGTAACTTTTTACTGGAGCTTCATAAAACCTTGAAATTTTGTAACAATAAAGTACTCGAGCCTCTTGTCAATTTAAGCTATCGCTCAAAGCTATGCTACCCTTGAGTCCCAAATCAAACACTGAAAAAACTTCTAATGGCCCTAACTTCTATACGGTACGTCCTACACCTATCAAAGTTTGCAACATACAAATGCTTGTAACTTTTTATTGGAGCGTCATAAAATCTTGAAATTTTGTAACAATAAAGTACTCGAGCCTCTTGTCAATTTAAGCTATCGCTCAAAGCTATGCTACCCTTGAGTCGCAAGTCAAACACTGAAAAAACTTCAAATGGTCCTAACTTCTATACGGTACGTCCTACACCTATCAAAGTTTGCAACATACAAATGCTTGTAACTTTTTACTGGAGCTTCATAAAACCTTGAAATTTTGTAACAATAAAGTACTCGAGCCTCTTGTCAATTTAAGCTATCGCTCAAAGCTATGCTACCCTTGAGTCCCAAATCAAACACTGATAAAACTTCAAATTGCCCTAACTTCTATACGGTACGTCCTACACCTATCAAAGTTTGCAACATACAAATGCTTGTAACTTTTTATTGGAGCGTCATAAAACCTTGAAATTTTGTAACAATAAAGTACTCGAGCCTCTTGTCAATTTAAGCTATCGCTCAAAGCTATGCTACCCTTCAGTCCCAAATCAAACACTGATAAAACTTCAAATGGCCCTAACTTCTATACGGTACGTCCTACAAATATCAAAGTTTGCAACATACAAATGCTTGTAACTTTTTACTGGAGCTTCATAAAACCTTGAAATTTTGTAACAATAAAGTACTCGAGCCTCTTGTCAATTTAAGCTATCGCTCAAAGCTATGCTACCCTTGAGTCCCAAATCAAACACTGAAAAAACTTCTAATGGCCCTAACTTCTATACGGTACGTCCTACACCTATCAAAGTTTGCAACATACAAATGCTTGTAACTTTTTATTGGAGCGTCATAAAATCTTGAAATTTTGTAACAATAAAGTACTCGAGCCTCTTGTCAATTTAAGCTATCGCTCAAAGCTATGCTACCCTTGAGTCGCAAATCAAACACTGAAAAAACTTCAAATGGTCCTAACTTCTATACGGTACGTCCTACACCTATCAAAGTTTGCAACATACAAATGCTTGTAACTTTTTACTGGAGCGTCATAAAACCTTGAAATTTTGTAACAATAAAGTACTCGAGCCTCTTGTCAATTTAAGCTAGCGCTCAAAGCTATGCTACCATTGAGTCGCAAATCAAACACTGAAAAAACTTCAAATGGTCCTAACTTCTATACGGTACGTCCTACACCTATCAAAGTTTGCAACATACAAATGCTTGTAACTTTTTACTGGAGCTTCATAAAACCTTGAAATTTTGTAACAATAAAGTACTCGAGCCTCTTGTCAATTTAAGCTATCGCTCAAAGCTATGCTACCCTTGAGTCCCAAATCAAACACTGATAAAACTTCAAATTGCCCTAACTTCTATACGGTACGTCCTACACCTATCAAAGTTTGCAACATACAAATTCTTGTAACTTTTTACTGGAGCGACATAAAACCTTGAAATTTTGTACCAATAAAGTACTACAATACAAATGCTTCTAACTTTTTACTGGAGCGTCATAAAAACTTGAATTTTTGTAACAATAAAGAACTCGAGCCACTTGACAATTTAAGCTATCGCTGAAAGCTATGCTACCCTTGAGTCCCAAATCAAACACTGATAAAACTACAAATGGCCCTAACTTCTATACGGTACGTCCTACACCTATCAAAGTTTGCAACATAGAAATGCTTGTAACTTTTTACTGGAGCGTCATAAAACCTTGAAATTTTGTAACAATAAAGTACTCGAGCCTCTTGTCAATTTAAGCTAGCGCTCAAAGCTATGCTACCATTGAGTCCCAAATCAAACACTGATAAAACTACAAATGGCCCTAACTTCTATACGGTACGTCCTACACCTATCAAAGTTTGCAACATACAAATGCTTGTAACTTTTTACTGGAGCGTCATAAAAACTTGAAATTTTGTAACAATAAAGGACTCGAGTCTCTTGTCAATTTAAGATATCGCTCAAAGCTATGCTATCCTTGAGTCCAAAATCAAACACTGATAAAACTTCAAATGGCCCTAACTTCTATACGGTACGTCCTACACCCATCAACGTTTGCAACATACAAATGCTTGAAACTTTTTAATGGAGCGTCATAAAACCTTGAAATTTTGTAACAATAAAGTACTCGAGCCTCTTGTCAATTTAAGCTATCGTTCAAGCTATGCTAGAGTTGAATCCCAAATCAAACACTGATAAAACTTCAAATGGCCCTAACTACTATACGGTATGTCCTACAGCTATCAAAGTTTGCAACATACAAATGCTTGTAACTTTTTACTGGAGCTTCATAAAACCTTGAAATTTTGTAACAATAAAGTACTCGAACCTCGTGTCAATTTAAGCTATCGCTCAAAGCTATGCTACCCTTGAGTCCCAAATCAAATCCTGAAAAAACTTCAAATGGCCCTAACTTCTATACGGTACGTCCTACACCTATCAAAGTTTGCAACATACAAATGCTTGTAACTTTTTATTGGAGCGTCATAAAACCTTGAAATTTTGTAACAATAAAGTACTCGAGCCTCTTGTCAATTTAAGCTATCGCTCAAAGCTATGCTACCCTTCAGTCCCAAATCAAACACTGATAAAACTTCAAATGGCCCTAACTTCTATACGGTACGTCCTACAAATATCAAAGTTTGCAACATACAAATGCTTGTAACTTTTTACTGGAGCTTCATAAAACCTTGAAATTTTGTAACAATAAAGTACTCGAGCCTCTTGTCAATTTAAGCTATCGCTCAAAGCTATGCTACCCTTGAGTCCCAAATCAAACACTGAAAAAACTTCTAATGGCCCTAACTTCTATACGGTACGTCCTACACCTATCAAAGTTTGCAACATACAAATGCTTGTAACTTTTTATTGGAGCGTCATAAAATCTTGAAATTTTGTAACAATAAAGTACTCGAGCCTCTTGTCAATTTAAGCTATCGCTCAAAGCTATGCTACCCTTGAGTCGCAAATCAAACACTGAAAAAACTTCAAATGGTCCTAACTTCTATACGGTACGTCCTACACCTATCAAAGTTTGCAACATACAAATGCTTGTAACTTTTTACTGGAGCTTCATAAAACCTTGAAATTTTGTAACAATAAAGTACTCGAGCCTCTTGTCAATTTAAGCTATCGCTCAAAGCTATGCTACCCTTGAGTCCCAAATCAAACACTGATAAAACTTCAAATTGCCCTAACTTCTATACGGTACGGCCTACACCTATCAAAGTTTGCAACATACAAATTCTTGTAACTTTTTACTGGAGCGACATAAAACCTTGAAATTTTGTAACAATAAAGTACTACAATACAAATGCTTCTAACTTTTTACTGGAGCGTCATAAAAACTTGAATTTTTGTAACAATAAAGAACTCGAGCCACTTGACAATTTAAGCTATCGCTCAAAGCTATGCTACCCTTGAGTCCCAAATCAAACACTGATAAAACTTCAAATGGCCCTAATTTCTATACGGTACGTCCTACACCTATCAAAGTTTGCAACATAGAAATGCTTGTAACTTTTTACTGGAGCGTCATAAAACCTTGAAATTTTGTAACAATAAAGTACTCGAGCCTCTTGTCAATTTAAGCTAGCGCTCAAAGCTATGCTACCATTGAGTCCCAAATCAAACACTGACAAAACTACAAATGGCCCTAATTTCTATACGGTACGTCCTACACCTATCAAAGTTTGCAACATAGAAATGCTTGTAACTTTTTACTGGAGCGTCATAAAACCTTGAAATTTTGTAACAATAAAGTACTCGAGCCTCTTGTCAATTTAAGCTAGCGCTCAAAGCTATGCTACCATTGAGTCCCAAATCAAACACTGATAAAACTACAAATGGCCCTAACTTCTATACGGTACGTCCTACACCTATCAAAGTTTGCAACATACAAATGCTTGTAACTTTTTATTGGAGCGTCATAAAACCTTGAAATTTTGTAACAATAAAGTACTCGAGCCTCTTGTCAATTTAAGCTATCGCTCAAAGCTATGCTACCCTTCAGTCCCAAATCAAACACTGATAAAACTTCAAATGGCCCTAACTTCTATACGGTACGTCCTACAAATATCAAAGTTTGCAACATACAAATGCTTGTAACTTTTTACTGGAGCTTCATAAAACCTTGAAATTTTGTAACAATAAAGTACTCGAGCCTCTTGTCAATTTAAGCTATCGCTCAAAGCTATGCTACCCTTGAGTCCCAAATCAAACACTGAAAAAACTTCTAATGGCCCTAACTTCTATACGGTACGTCCTACACCTATCAAAGTTTGCAACATACAAATGCTTGTAACTTTTTATTGGAGCGTCATAAAATCTTGAAATTTTGTAACAATAAAGTACTCGAGCCTCTTGTCAATTTAAGCTATCGCTCAAAGCTATGCTACCCTTGAGTCGCAAATCAAACACTGAAAAAACTTCAAATGGTCCTAACTTCTATACGGTACGTCCTACACCTATCAAAGTTTGCAACATACAAATGCTTGTAACTTTTTACTGGAGCTTCATAAAACCTTGAAATTTTGTAACAATAAAGTACTCGAGCCTCTTGTCAATTTAAGCTATCGCTCAAAGCTATGCTACCCTTGAGTCCCAAATCAAACACTGATAAAACTTCAAATGGCCCTAACTTCTATACGGTACGTCCTACACCTATCAAAGTTTGCAACATACGAATGCTTGTAACTTTTTACTGGAGCGCCCATCCAACCTTGAAATTTTGTAACAATAAAGTACTCGAGCCTCTTGTAAACTTAAGCTATTGCTCAAAGCTATGCTACCCTTGAGTCCCAAATCAAACACTGAAAAAACTTCAAATGGCCCTAACTTCTATACGGTACGGCCTACACCTATCAAAGTTTGCAACATACAAATACTTGTTACTTTTTACTGGAGCGTCATAAAACCTTGAAATTTTGTAACAGTAAGGTACTCGAGCCTCTTGTCAATTTAAGCTATCGCTCAAAGCTATGCTTCCCTTGAGTCCCAAATCAAACATTGATAAAATTTCAAATGGCCCTAACTTCTATACGGTACGTCCTATACCTATCAAAGTTTGCAAAATACGAATGCTTGTAACTTTTTACTGGAGCGCCCATCCAACCTTGAAATTTTGTAACAATAAAGTACTCGAGCCTCTTGTAAATTTAAGCTATCGCTCAAAGCTATGCTACCCTTGAGTCCCAAATCAAACACTGATAAAACTTGAAATTTTGTAACAATAAAGTACTCGAGCCTCTTGTCAATTTAAGCTATCGCTCAAAGCTATGCTACCCTTGAGTCCCAAATCAAACACTGATAAAACTTCAAATGGCCCTAACTTCTATACGGTACGTCCTATACCTATCAAACTTTGCAACATACGAATGCTTGTAACTTTTTACTGGAGCGCCCATCCAACCTTGAAATTTTGTAACAATAAAGTACTCGAGCCTCTTGTAAATTTAAGCTATTGTTCAAAGCTATGCTACCCTTGAGTCCCAAATCTAACACTGATAAAACTTCAAATGGCCCTAACTTCTATACGGTACGTCCTACACCTATCGAAGTTTGCAACATGCAAATTCTTGTAACTTTTTACTGGAGCGTCATAAAACCTTGAAATTTTGTAACAATAATGTAATCGAGCCTCTTGTCAATTTAAGCTAGCGCTCAAAGCTATGCTACCCTTGAGTCCCAAATGAAACATTGATAAAACTTCAAATGGCCCTAAATTCTATACGGTACGTCCTAAACCTATCAAAGTTTGCAACATACGAATGCTTGTAACTTTTTACTGGAGCGCCCATCCAACCTTGAAATTTTGTAACAATAAAGTACTCGAGTCTCTTGTAAATTTAAGCTATTGCTCAAAGCTATGCTACCCTTGAGTCCCAAATCTAACACTGATAAAACTTCAAATGGCCCTAACTTCTATACGGTACGTCCTACACCTATCGAAGTTTGCAACATACAAATTCTTGTAACTGTTTACTGGAGCGTCATAAAACCTTGAAATTTTGTAACAATAAAGTACTCGAGCCTCTTGCCAACTTAAGCTATCGCTGAAAGCTACGCTACCCTTGAGTCCCAAATTAAACACTGATAAAACTTCAAATGGCCTTAACTTCTATACGGTACGTCCTATACATATCAAAGTTTGCAACATACAAATGCTTGTAACTTTTTACTGGAGCGTCATAAAACCTTGAAATTTTGTAACAATAAAGTACTCGAGCCTCTTGTCAATTTAAGCTATCGCTCAAAGCTATGCTAGCCTTGTCCCAAATCAAACACTGATAAAACTTCAAATGGCCCTAATTTCTATACGGTACGTCCTACACCTATCAAAGTTTGCAACATTCAAATGCTTGCAACTTTTTACTGGAGCGTCTTAAAACCTTGAAATTTAGTAACAATAAAGTACTCGAGCCTCTTGTCAATTTAAGCTATCGCTGAAAGCAATGCTACCCTAGAGTCCCAAATCAAACACTGATAAAACTACAAATGGCCCTAACTTCTATACGATAGTTCCTACATCTATCAAAGTTTGCAAACATACAAATGCTTGTAAGTTTTTACTGGAGCGTCATAAAAACTTGAAATTTTGTAACAATAAAGGACTCGAGTGTCTTGTCAATTTAAGATATCGCTCAAAACTATGCTATCCTTGAGTCCAAAATCAAACACTGATAAAACTTCAAATGGCCCTAACTTCTATACGGTACGTCCTACACCCATCAACGTTTGCAACATACAAATGCTTGAAACTTTTTAATGGAGCGTCATAAAACCTTGAAATTTTGTAACAATAAAGTACTCGAGCCTCTTGTCAATTTAAGCTATCGTTCAAGCTATGCTAGAGTTGAGTCCCAAATCAAACACTGATAAAACTTCAAATGGCCCTAACTACTATACGGTATGTCCTACACCTATCAAAGTTTGCAACATACAAATGCTTGTAACTTTTTATTGGAGCGTCATAAAACCTTGAAATTTTGTAACAATAAAGTACTCGAGCCTCTTGTCAATTTAAGCTATCGCTCAAAGCTATGCTACCCTTCAGTCCCAAATCAAACACTGATAAAACTTCAAATGGCCCTAACTTCTATACGGTACGTCCTACACCTATCAAAGTTTGCAACAAACAAATGCTTGTAACTTTTTACTGGAGCGTCATAAAACCTTGAAATTTTGTAACAATAAAGTACTCGAGCCTCTTGTAAATTTAAGCTATTGCTCAAAGCTATGCTACCCTTGAGTCCCAAAATAAACACTGATAAAACTTCAAATAGCCCTAACTTCTATACTGTACGTCCTACACCTATCAAAGTTTGCAACATACAAATGCTTGTAACTTTTTACTGGAGCGTCATAAAACCTTGAAATTTTGTAACAATAAAGTACTCGAGCCTCTTGTCAATTTAAGCTATCGCTCAAAGCTATGCTACCCTTGAGTCCCAAATCAAACACTGATAAAACTACAAATGGCCCTAACTTCTATACGGTACGTCCTACACCTATCAAAGTTTGCAACATAGAAATGCTTGTAACTTTTTACTGGAGCGTCATAAAACCTTGAAATTTTGTAACAATAAAGTACTCGAGCCTCTTGTCAATTTAAGCTAGCGCTCAAAGCTATGCTACCCTTGAGTCCCAAATCAAACACTGACAAAACTACAAATGGCCCTAATTTCTATACGGTACGTCCTACACCTATCAAAGTTTGCAACATAGAAATGCTTGTAACTTTTTACTGGAGCGTCATAAAACCTTGAAATTTTGTAACAATAAAGTACTCGAGCCTCTTGTCAATTTAAGCTAGCGCTCAAAGCTATCCTACCCTTGAGTCCCAAATCAAACACTGATAAAACTACAAATGGCTCTAACTTCTATACGGTACGTCCTACACCTATCAAAGTTTGCAACATACAAATGCTTGTAACTTTTTACTGGAGCGTCATAAAAACTTGAAATTTTGTAACAATAAAGGACTCGAGTCTCTTGTCAATTTAAGCTAGCGCTCAAAGCTATGCTACCCTTGAGTCCCAAATCAAATCCTGAAAAAACTTCAAATGGCCCTAACTTCTATACGGTACGTCCTACACCCATCAACGTTTGCAACATACAAATGCTTGAAACTTTTTAATGGAGCGTCATAAAACCATGAAATTTTGTAACAATAAAGTACTCGAGCCTCTTGTCAATTTAAACTATCGCTCAAAGCTATGCTACCCTTCAGTCCCAAATCAAACACTGATAAAACTTCAAATGGCCCTAACTTCTATACGGTACGTCCTACACCTATCAAAGTTTGCAACATACAAATACTTGTAACTTTTTACTGGAGTGTCATAAAACCTTGAAATTTTGTAACAATAAAGTACTCGAGCCTCTTGTCAATTTGAGCTATCGCTCAAAGCTATGCTACCCTTGAGTCCCAAATCAAACATTGATAAAACTTCAAATGGCCCTAACTTCTATACGGTACGTCCTACACCTATCAAAGTTTGCAACATACGAATGCTTCTAACTTTTTACTGGAGCGCCCATCCAACCTTGAAATTTTGTAACAATAAAGTACTCGAGCCTCTTGTCAATTTAAGCTATCGCTCAAAGCTATGCTACCCTTGAGTCCCAAATCAAACACTGATAAAACTTCAAATTGCCCTAACTTCTATACGGTACGTCCTACACCTATCAAAGTTTGCAACATACAAATTCTTGTAACTTTTTACTGGAGCGACATAAAACCTTGAAATTTTGTAACAATAAAGTACTACAATACAAATGCTTCTAACTTTTTACTGGAGCGTCATAAAAACTTGAATTTTTGTAACAATAAAGAACTCGAGCCACTTGACAATTTAAGCTATCGCTGAAAGCTATGCTACCCTTGAGTCCCAAATCAAACACTGATAAAACTACAAATGGCCCTAATTTCTATACGGTACGTCCTACACCTATCAAAGTTTGCAACATAGAAATGCTTGTAACTTTTTACTGGAGCGTCATAAAACCTTGAAATTTTGTAACAATAAAGTACTCGAGCCTCTTGTCAATTTAAGCTAGCGCTCAAAGCTATGCTACCATTGAGTCCCAAATCAAACACTGACAAAACTACAAATGGCCCTAATTTCTATACGGTACGTCCTACACCTATCAAAGTTTGCAACATAGAAATGCTTGTAACTTTTTACTGGAGCGTCATAAAACCTTGAAATTTTGTAACAATAAAGTACTCGAGCCTCTTGTCAATTTAAGCTAGCGCTCAAAGCTATGCTACCATTGAGTCCCAAATCAAACACTGATAAAACTACAAATGGCCCTAACTTCTATACGGTACGTCCTACACCTATCAAAGTTTGCAACATACAAATGCTTGTAAGTTTTTACTGGAGCGTCATAAAAACTTGAAATTTTGTAACAATAAAGGACTCGAGTCTCTTGTCAATTTAAGATATCGCTCAAAGCTATGCTATCCTTGAGTCCAAAATCAAACACTGATAAAACTTCAAATGGCCCTAACTTCTATACGGTACGTCCTACACCCATCAACGTTTGCAACATACAAATGCTTGAAACTTTTTAATGGAGCGTCATAAAACCTTGAAATTTTGTAACAATAAAGTACTCGAGCCTCTTGTCAATTTAAGCTATCGTTCAAGCTATGCTAGAGTTGAATCCCAAATCAAACACTGATAAAACTTCAAATGGCCCTAACTACTATACGGTATGTCCTACAGCTATCAAAGTTTGCAACATACAAATGCTTGTAACTTTTTACTGGAGCTTCATAAAACCTTGAAATTTTGTAACAATAAAGTACTCGAACCTCGTGTCAATTTAAGCTATCGCTCAAAGCTATGCTACCCTTGAGTCCCAAATCAAATCCTGAAAAAACTTCAAATGGCCCTAACTTCTATACGGTACGTCCTACACCTATCAAAGTTTGCAACATACAAATGCTTGTAACTTTTTATTGGAGCGTCATAAAACCTTGAAATTTTGTAACAATAAAGTACTCGAGCCTCTTGTCAATTTAAGCTATCGCTCAAAGCTATGCTACCCTTCAGTCCCAAATCAAACACTGATAAAACTTCAAATGGCCCTAACTTCTATACGGTACGTCCTACAAATATCAAAGTTTGCAACATACAAATGCTTGTAACTTTTTACTGGAGCTTCATAAAACCTTGAAATTTTGTAACAATAAAGTACTCGAGCCTCTTGTCAATTTAAGCTATCGCTCAAAGCTATGCTACCCTTGAGTCCCAAATCAAACACTGAAAAAACTTCTAATGGCCCTAACTTCTATACGGTACGTCCTACACCTATCAAAGTTTGCAACATACAAATGCTTGTAACTTTTTATTGGAGCGTCATAAAATCTTGAAATTTTGTAACAATAAAGTACTCGAGCCTCTTGTCAATTTAAGCTATCGCTCAAAGCTATGCTACCCTTGAGTCGCAAGTCAAACACTGAAAAAACTTCAAATGGTCCTAACTTCTATACGGTACGTCCTACACCTATCAAAGTTTGCAACATACAAATGCTTGTAACTTTTTACTGGAGCTTCATAAAACCTTGAAATTTTGTAACAATAAAGTACTCGAGCCTCTTGTCAATTTAAGCTATCGCTCAAAGCTATGCTACCCTTGAGTCCCAAATCAAACACTGATAAAACTTCAAATTGCCCTAACTTCTATACGGTACGTCCTGCACCTATCAAAGTTTGCAACATACAAATGCTTGTAACTTTTTATTGGAGCGTCATAAAACCTTGAAATTTTGTAACAATAAAGTACTCGAGCCTCTTGTCAATTTAAGCTATCGTTCAAAGCTATGCTACCCTTCAGTCCCAAATCAAACACTGATAAAACTTCAAATGGCCCTAACTTCTATACGGTACGTCCTACAAATATCAAAGTTTGCAACATACAAATGCTTGTAACTTTTTACTGGAGCTTCATAAAACCTTGAAATTTTGTAACAATAAAGTACTCGAGCCTCTTGTCAATTTAAGCTATCGCTCAAAGCTATGCTACCCTTGAGTCCCAAATCAAACACTGAAAAAACTTCTAATGGCCCTAACTTCTATACGGTACGTCCTACACCTATCAAAGTTTGCAACATACAAATGCTTGTAACTTTTTATTGGAGCGTCATAAAATCTTGAAATTTTGTAACAATAAAGTACTCGAGCCTCTTGTCAATTTAAGCTATCGCTCAAAGCTATGCTACCCTTGAGTCGCAAATCAAACACTGAAAAAACTTCAAATGGTCCTAACTTCTATACGGTACGTCCTACACCTATCAAAGTTTGCAACATACAAATGCTTGTAACTTTTTACTGGAGCGTCATAAAACCTTGAAATTTTGTAACAATAAAGTACTCGAGCCTCTTGTCAATTTAAGCTAGCGCTCAAAGCTATGCTACCATTGAGTCGCAAATCAAACACTGAAAAAACTTCAAATGGTCCTAACTTCTATACGGTACGTCCTACACCTATCAAAGTTTGCAACATACAAATGCTTGTAACTTTTTACTGGAGCTTCATAAAACCTTGAAATTTTGTAACAATAAAGTACTCGAGCCTCTTGTCAATTTAAGCTATCGCTCAAAGCTATGCTACCCTTGAGTCCCAAATCAAACACTGATAAAACTTCAAATTGCCCTAACTTCTATACGGTACGTCCTACACCTATCAAAGTTTGCAACATACAAATTCTTGTAACTTTTTACTGGAGCGACATAAAACCTTGAAATTTTGTACCAATAAAGTACTACAATACAAATGCTTCTAACTTTTTACTGGAGCGTCATAAAAACTTGAATTTTTGTAACAATAAAGAACTCGAGCCACTTGACAATTTAAGCTATCGCTGAAAGCTATGCTACCCTTGAGTCCCAAATCAAACACTGATAAAACTACAAATGGCCCTAATTTCTATACGGTACGTCCTACACCTATCAAAGTTTGCAACATAGAAATGCTTGTAACTTTTTACTGGAGCGTCATAAAACCTTGAAATTTTGTAACAATAAAGTACTCGAGCCTCTTGTCAATTTAAGCTAGCGCTCAAAGCTATGCTACCATTGAGTCCCAAATCAAACACTGATAAAACTACAAATGGCCCTAACTTCTATACGGTACGTCCTACACCTATCAAAGTTTGCAACATACAAATGCTTGTAACTTTTTACTGGAGCGTCATAAAAACTTGAAATTTTGTAACAATAAAGGACTCGAGTCTCTTGTCAATTTAAGATATCGCTCAAAGCTATGCTATCCTTGAGTCCAAAATCAAACACTGATAAAACTTCAAATGGCCCTAACTTCTATACGGTACGTCCTACACCCATCAACGTTTGCAACATACAAATGCTTGAAACTTTTTAATGGAGCGTCATAAAACCTTGAAATTTTGTAACAATAAAGTACTCGAGCCTCTTGTCAATTTAAGCTATCGTTCAAGCTATGCTAGAGTTGAATCCCAAATCAAACACTGATAAAACTTCAAATGGCCCTAACTACTATACGGTATGTCCTACAGCTATCAAAGTTTGCAACATACAAATGCTTGTAACTTTTTACTGGAGCTTCATAAAACCTTGAAATTTTGTAACAATAAAGTACTCGAACCTCGTGTCAATTTAAGCTATCGCTCAAAGCTATGCTACCCTTGAGTCCCAAATCAAATCCTGAAAAAACTTCAAATGGCCCTAACTTCTATACGGTACGTCCTACACCTATCAAAGTTTGCAACATACAAATGCTTGTAACTTTTTATTGGAGCGTCATAAAACCTTGAAATTTTGTAACAATAAAGTACTCGAGCCTCTTGTCAATTTAAGCTATCGCTCAAAGCTATGCTACCCTTCAGTCCCAAATCAAACACTGATAAAACTTCAAATGGCCCTAACTTCTATACGGTACGTCCTACAAATATCAAAGTTTGCAACATACAAATGCTTGTAACTTTTTACTGGAGCTTCATAAAACCTTGAAATTTTGTAACAATAAAGTACTCGAGCCTCTTGTCAATTTAAGCTATCGCTCAAAGCTATGCTACCCTTGAGTCCCAAATCAAACACTGAAAAAACTTCTAATGGCCCTAACTTCTATACGGTACGTCCTACACCTATCAAAGTTTGCAACATACAAATGCTTGTAACTTTTTATTGGAGCGTCATAAAATCTTGAAATTTTGTAACAATAAAGTACTCGAGCCTCTTGTCAATTTAAGCTATCGCTCAAAGCTATGCTACCCTTGAGTCGCAAATCAAACACTGAAAAAACTTCAAATGGTCCTAACTTCTATACGGTACGTCCTACACCTATCAAAGTTTGCAACATACAAATGCTTGTAACTTTTTACTGGAGCTTCATAAAACCTTGAAATTTTGTAACAATAAAGTACTCGAGCCTCTTGTCAATTTAAGTTATCGCTCAAAGCTATGCTACCCTTGAGTCCCAAATCAAACACTGATAAAACTTCAAATTGCCCTAACTTCTATACGGTACGGCCTACACCTATCAAAGTTTGCAACATACAAATTCTTGTAACTTTTTACTGGAGCGACATAAAACCTTGAAATTTTGTAACAATAAAGTACTACAATACAAATGCTTGTAACTTTTTACTGGAGCGTCATAAAAACTTGAATTTTTGTAACAATAAAGAACTCGAGCCACTTGACAATTTAAGCTATCGCTGAAAGCTATGCTACCCTTGAGTCCCAAATCAAACACTGATAAAACTACAAATGGCCCTAATTTCTATACGGTACGTCCTACACCTATCAAAGTTTGCAACATAGAAATGCTTGTAACTTTTTACTGGAGCGTCATAAAACCTTGAAATTTTGTAACAATAAAGTACTCGAGCCTCTTGTCAATTTAAGCTAGCGCTCAAAGCTATGCTACCATTGAGTCCCAAATCAAACACTGACAAAACTACAAATGGCCCTAATTTCTATACGGTACGTCCTACACCTATCAAAGTTTGCAACATAGAAATGCTTGTAACTTTTTACTGGAGCGTCATAAAACCTTGAAATTTTGTAACAATAAAGTACTCGAGCCTCTTGTCAATTTAAGCTAGCGCTCAAAGCTATGCTACCATTGAGTCCCAAATCAAACACTGATAAAACTACAAATGGCCCTAACTTCTATACGGTACGTCCTACACCTATCAAAGTTTGCAACATACAAATGCTTGTAACTTTTTATTGGAGCGTCATAAAACCTTGAAATTTTGTAACAATAAAGTACTCGAGCCTCTTGTCAATTTAAGCTATCGCTCAAAGCTATGCTACCCTTCAGTCCCAAATCAAACACTGATAAAACTTCAAATGGCCCTAACTTCTATACGGTACGTCCTACAAATATCAAAGTTTGCAACATACAAATGCTTGTAACTTTTTACTGGAGCTTCATAAAACCTTGAAATTTTGTAACAATAAAGTACTCGAGCCTCTTGTCAATTTAAGCTATCGCTCAAAGCTATGCTACCCTTGAGTCCCAAATCAAACACTGAAAAAACTTCTAATGGCCCTAACTTCTATACGGTACGTCCTACACCTATCAAAGTTTGCAACATACAAATGCTTGTAACTTTTTATTGGAGCGTCATAAAATCTTGAAATTTTGTAACAATAAAGTACTCGAGCCTCTTGTCAATTTAAGCTATCGCTCAAAGCTATGCTACCCTTGAGTCGCAAATCAAACACTGAAAAAACTTCAAATGGTCCTAACTTCTATACGGTACGTCCTACACCTATCAAAGTTTGCAACATACAAATGCTTGTAACTTTTTACTGGAGCTTCATAAAACCTTGAAATTTTGTAACAATAAAGTACTCGAGCCTCTTGTCAATTTAAGCTATCGCTCAAAGCTATGCTACCCTTGAGTCCCAAATCAAACACTGATAAAACTTCAAATGGCCCTAACTTCTATACGGTACGTCCTACACCTATCAAAGTTTGCAACATACGAATGCTTGTAACTTTTTACTGGAGCGCCCATCCAACCTTGAAATTTTGTAACAATAAAGTACTCGAGCCTCTTGTAAACTTAAGCTATTGCTCAAAGCTATGCTACCCTTGAGTCCCAAATCAAACACTGAAAAAACTTCAAATGGCCCTAACTTCTATACGGTACGGCCTACACCTATCAAAGTTTGCAACATACAAATACTTGTTACTTTTTACTGGAGCGTCATAAAACCTTGAAATTTTGTAACAGTAAGGTACTCGAGCCTCTTGTCAATTTAAGCTATCGCTCAAAGCTATGCTTCCCTTGAGTCCCAAATCAAACATTGATAAAATTTCAAATGGCCCTAACTTCTATACGGTACGTCCTATACCTATCAAAGTTTGCAAAATACGAATGCTTGTAACTTTTTACTGGAGCGCCCATCCAACCTTGAAATTTTGTAACAATAAAGTACTCGAGCCTCTTGTAAATTTAAGCTATCGCTCAAAGCTATGCTACCCTTGAGTCCCAAATCAAACACTGATAAAACTTGAAATTTTGTAACAATAAAGTACTCGAGCCTCTTGTCAATTTAAGCTATCGCTCAAAGCTATGCTACCCTTGAGTCCCAAATCAAACACTGATAAAACTTCAAATGGCCCTAACTTCTATACGGTACGTCCTATACCTATCAAACTTTGCAACATACGAATGCTTGTAACTTTTTACTGGAGCGCCCATCCAACCTTGAAATTTTGTAACAATAAAGTACTCGAGCCTCTTGTAAATTTAAGCTATTGTTCAAAGCTATGCTACCCTTGAGTCCCAAATCTAACACTGATAAAACTTCAAATGGCCCTAACTTCTATACGGTACGTCCTACACCTATCGAAGTTTGCAACATGCAAATTCTTGTAACTTTTTACTGGAGCGTCATAAAACCTTGAAATTTTGTAACAATAATGTAATCGAGCCTCTTGTCAATTTAAGCTAGCGCTCAAAGCTATGCTACCCTTGAGTCCCAAATGAAACATTGATAAAACTTCAAATGGCCCTAAATTCTATACGGTACGTCCTAAACCTATCAAAGTTTGCAACATACGAATGCTTGTAACTTTTTACTGGAGCGCCCATCCAACCTTGAAATTTTGTAACAATAAAGTACTCGAGTCTCTTGTAAATTTAAGCTATTGCTCAAAGCTATGCTACCCTTGAGTCCCAAATCTAACACTGATAAAACTTCAAATGGCCCTAACTTCTATACGGTACGTCCTACACCTATCGAAGTTTGCAACATACAAATTCTTGTAACTGTTTACTGGAGCGTCATAAAACCTTGAAATTTTGTAACAATAAAGTACTCGAGCCTCTTGCCAACTTAAGCTATCGCTGAAAGCTACGCTACCCTTGAGTCCCAAATTAAACACTGATAAAACTTCAAATGGCCTTAACTTCTATACGGTACGTCCTATACATATCAAAGTTTGCAACATACAAATGCTTGTAACTTTTTACTGGAGCGTCATAAAACCTTGAAATTTTGTAACAATAAAGTACTCGAGCCTCTTGTCAATTTAAGCTATCGCTCAAAGCTATGCTAGCCTTGTCCCAAATCAAACACTGATAAAACTTCAAATGGCCCTAATTTCTATACGGTACGTCCTACACCTATCAAAGTTTGCAACATTCAAATGCTTGCAACTTTTTACTGGAGCGTCTTAAAACCTTGAAATTTAGTAACAATAAAGTACTCGAGCCTCTTGTCAATTTAAGCTATCGCTGAAAGCAATGCTACCCTAGAGTCCCAAATCAAACACTGATAAAACTACAAATGGCCCTAACTTCTATACGATAGTTCCTACATCTATCAAAGTTTGCAAACATACAAATGCTTGTAAGTTTTTACTGGAGCGTCATGAAACCTTGAAATTTTGAAACAATAAAGTACTCGAGCCTCTTGTCAATTTAAGCTAGCGCTCAAAGCTATGCTACCCTTGAGTCCCAAATCAAACCCTGATAAAACTTCAAATGGCCTTAACTTCTATACGGTACGTCCTATACCTATCAAAGTTTGCAACATACGAATGCTTGTAACTTTCTACTGGAGCGCCTATCCAACCTTGAAATTTTGTAACAATAAAGTACTCGAGCCTCATGTAAATTTAAGCTATTGCTCAAAGCTATGCTACCCTTGAGTCCCAAATCTAACACTGATAGAACTTCAAATGGCCCTAACTTCTATACGGTACGTCCTACACCTATCGAAGTTAGCAACATACAAATTCTTGTAACTTTTTACTGGAGCGTCATAAAACCTTGAAATTTTGTAACAATAAAGTACTCGAGCCTCTTGTCAATTTAAGCTAGCGCTCAAAGCTATGCTACCCTTGAGTCCCAAATCAAACATTGATAAAACTTCAAATGGCCCTAACTTCTATACGGTACGTCCTACACCTATCAAAGTTTGCAATATACGAATGCTTGTAACTTTTTACTGGAGCGCCCATCCAACCTTGAAATTTTGTAACAATAAAGTACTCGAGCCTCTTGTAAATTTAAGCTATTGCTCAAAGCTATGCTACCCTTGAGTCCCAAAATAAACACTGATGAAACTTCAAATAGCCCTAACTTCTATACTGTACGTCCTACACCTATCAAAGTTTGCAACATACAAATGCTTGTAACTGTTTACTGGAGCGTCAGAAAACCTTGAAATTTTGTAACAATAAAGTACTCGAGCCTCTTGCCAACTTAAGCTATCGCTCAAAACTACGCTACCCTTGAGTCCCAAATCAAACACTGATAAAACTTCAAATGGCCTTAACTTCTATACGGTACGTCCTATACCTATCAAAGTTTGCAACATACGAATACTTGTAACTTTTTACTGGAGCGCCCATCCAACCTTGAAATTTTGTAACAATAAAGTACTCGAGCCTCTTGTAAATTTAAGCTATTGCTCAAAGCTATGCTACCCTTGAGTTCCAAATCTAACACTGATAAAACTTCAAATGGCCCTAACTTCTATACGGTACGTACTACACCTATCGAAGTTTGCAACATACAAATTCTTGTAACTTTTTACTGGAGCGTCATAAAACCTTGAAATTTTGTAACAATAAAGTACTCGAGTCTCTTGTCAATTTAAGCTAGCGCTCAAAGCTATGCTACCCTTGAGTCCCAAATCAAACATTGATAAAACTTCAAATGGCCCTAACTTCTATACGGTACGTCCCACACCTATCACAGTTTGCAACATACGAATGCTTCTAACTTTTTTCTGGAGCGCCCATCCAACCTTGAAATTTTGTAACAATAAAGTACTCGAGCCTCTTATAAATTTAAACTATTGCTCAAAGCTATGCTACCCTTGAGTCCCAAAATAAACACTGATAAAACTTCAAATAGCCCTAACTTCTATACTGTACGTCCTACACCTATCAAAGTTTGCAACATACAAATGCTTGTAACTGTTTACTGGAGCGTCATAAAACCTTGAAATTTTGTAACAATAAAGAACTCGAGCCTCTTGCCAACTTAAGCTATCGCTCAAAGCTACGCTACCCTTGAGTCCCAAATCAAACACTGATAAAACTTCAAATGGCCTTAACTTCTATACGGTACGTCCTATACCTATCAAAGTTTGCAACATACAAATGCTTGTAACTTTTTACTGGAGCGTCATAAAATCTTGAAATTTTGTAACAATAAAGTACTCGAGCCTCTTGTCAATTTAAGCTATCGCTCAAAGCTATGCTACCCTTGTCCCAAATCAAACACTGATAAAACTTCAAATGGCCCTAATTTCTATACGGTACGTCCTACACCTATCAAAGTTTTCAACATACGAATGCTTGTAAGTTTTTACTGGAGCGTCATGAAACCTTGAAATTTTGAAACAATAAAGTACTCGAGCCTCTCGTCAATTTAAGCTATCGCTCAAAGCTATGCTACCCTTGTCCCAAATCAAACACTGATAAAACTTCAAATGGCCCTAATTTCTATACGATAGTTCCTACACCTATCAAAGTTTGCAACATACAAATGCTTGTAACTTTTTACTGGAGCGTCATAAAACCTTGAAATTTAGTAACAATTAAGTACTCGAGCCTCTTGTCAATTTAAGCTATCGCTCAAAGCTATGCTACCCTTGTCCCAAATCAAACACTGATAAAACTTCAAATGGCCCTAATTTCTATACGGTACGTCCTACACCTATCAAAGTTTGCAACATACAAATGCTTGTAACTTTTTACTGGAGCGTCATAAAACCTTGAAATTTAGTAACAATTAAGTACTCGAGCCTCTTGTCAATTTAAGCTATCGCTGAAATCTATGCTACCCTTGAGTCCCAAATCAAACACTGATAAAACTTCAAATGGCCTTAACTTCTATACGGTACGTCCTATATCTATCAAACTTTGCAACATACGAATGCTTGTAACTTTTTACTGGAGCGCCCATCCAACCTTGAAATTTTGTAACAATAAAGTACTCGAGCCTCTTGTAAATTTAAGCTATTGTTCAAAGCTATGCTACCCTTGAGTCCCAAATCTAACACTGATAAAACTTCAAATGGCCCTAACTTCTATACGGTACGTCCTACACCTATCGAAGTTTGCAACATACAAATTCTTGTAACTTTTTACTGTAGCGTCATAAAACCTTGAAATTTTGTAACAATAATGTAATCGAGCCTCTTGTCAATTTAAGCTAGCGCTCAAAGCTATGCTACCCTTGAGTCCCAAATGAAACATTGATAAAACTTCAAATGGCCCTAACTTCTATACGGTACGTCCTACACCTATCAAAGTTTGCAACATACGAATGCTTGTAACTTTTTACTGGAGCGCCCATCCAACCTTGAAATTTTGTAACAATAAAGTACTCGAGCCTCTTGTAAATTTAAGCTATTGCTCAAAGCTATGCTACCCTTGAGTCCCAAATCTAACACTGATAAAACTTCAAATGGCCCTAACTTCTATACGGTACGTCCTACACCTATCGAAGTTTGCAACATACAAATTCTTGTAACTGTTTACTGGAGCGTCATAAAACCTTGAAATTTTGTAACAATAATGTACTCGAGCCTCTTGCCAACTTAAGCTATCGCTGAAAGCTACGCTACCCTTGAGTCCCAAATTAAACACTGATAAAACTTCAAATGGCCTTAACTTCTATACGGTACGTCCTATACATATCAAAGTTTGCAACATCTTGTAACTTTTTACTGGAGCGTCATAAAACCTTGAAATTTTGTAACAATAAAGTACTCGAGCCTCTTGTCAATTTAAGCTATCGCTCAAAGCTATGCTAGCCTTGTCCCAAATCAAACACTGATAAAACTTCAAATGGCCCTAATTTCTATACGGTACGTCCTACACCTATCAAAGTTTGCAACATTCAAATGCTTGCAACTTTTTACTGGAGCGTCTTAAAACCTTGAAATTTAGTAACAATAAAGTACTCGAGCCTCTTGTCAATTTAAGCTATCGCTGAAAGCAATGCTACCCTTGAGTCCCAAATCAAACACTGATAAAACTACAAATGGCCCTAACTTCTATACGATAGTTCCTACACCTATCAAAGTTTGCAACATACAAATGCTTGTAAGTTTTTACTGGAGCGTCATGAAACCTTGAAATTTTGAAACAATAAAGTACTCGAGCCTCTTGTCAATTTAAGCTATCGCTATGCTACCCTTGTCCCAAATCAAACACTGATAAAACTTCAAATGGCCTTAACTTCTATACGGTACGTCCTATACCTTTCAAAGTTTGCAACATACGAATGCTTGTAACTTTCTACTGGAGCGCCCATCCAACCTTGAAATTTTGTAACAATAAAGTACTCGAGCCTCTTGTAAATTTAAGCTATTGCTCAAAGCTATGCTACCCTTGAGTCCCAAATCTAACACTGATAGAACTTCAAATGGCCCTAACTTCTATACGGTACGTCCTACACCTATCGAAGTTAGCAACATACAAATTCTTGTAACTTTTTACTGGAGCGTCATAAAATCTTGAAATTTTGTAACAATAAAGTACTCGAGCCTCTTGTCAATTTAAGCTAGCGCTCAAAGATATGCTACCCTTGAGTCCCAAATCAAACATTGATAAAACTTCAAATGGCCCTAACTTCTATACGGTACGTCCTACACCTATCAAAGTTTGCAATATACGAATGCTTGTAACTTTTTACTGGAGCGCCCATCCAACCTTGAAATTTTGTAACAATAAAGTACTCGAGCCTCTTGTAAATTTAAGCTATTGCTCAAAGCTATGCTACCCTTGAGTCCCAAAATAAACACTGATGAAACTTCAAATAGCCCTAACTTCTATACTGTACGTCCTACACCTATCAAAGTTTGCAACATACAAATGCTTGTAACTGTTTACTGGAGCGTCATAAAACCTTGAAATTTTGTAACAATAAAGTACTCGAGCCTCTTGCCAACTTAAGCTATCGGTCAAAACTACGCTACCCTTGAGTCCCAAATCAAACACTGATAAAACTTCAAATGGCCCTAATTTCTATACGGTACGTCCTACACCTATCAAAGTTTGCAACATACAAATGCTTGTAACTTTTTACTGGAGCGTCATAAAACCTTGAAATTTAGTAACAATAAAGTACTCGAGCCTCTTGTCAATTTAAGCTATCGCTCAAAGCTATGCTACCCTTGTCCCAAATCAAACACTGATAAAACTTCAAATGGCCCTAATTTCTATACGGTACGTCCTACACCTATCAAAGTTTGCAACATACAAATGCTTGTAACTTTTTACTGGAGCGTCATAAAACCTTGAAATTTAGTAACAATAAAGTACTCGAGCCTCTTGTCAATTTAAGCTATCGCTGAAATCTATGCTACCCTTGAGTCCCAAATCAAACACTGATAAAACTTCAAATGGCCTTAACTTCTATATGGTACGTCCTATATCTATCAAACTTTGCAACATACGAATGCTTGTAACTTTTTACTGGAGCGCCCATCCAACCTTGAAATTTTGTAACAATAAAGTACTCGAGCCTCTTGTAAATTTAAGCTATTGTTCAAAGCTATGCTACCCTTGAGTCCCAAATCTAACACTGATAAAACTTCAAATGGCCCTAACTTCTATACGGTACGTCCTACACCTATCGAAGTTTGCAACATACAAATTCTTGTAACTTTTTACTGGAGCGTCATAAAACCTTGAAATTTTGTAACAATAATGTAATCGAGCCTCTTGTCAATTTAAGCTAGCGCTCAAAGCTATGCTACCCTTGAGTCCCAAATGAAACATTGATAAAACTTCAAATGGCCCTAACTTCTATACGGTACGTCCTACACCTATCAAAGTTTGCAACATACGAATGCTTGTAACTTTTTACTGGAGCGCCCATCCAACCTTGAAATTTTGTAACAATAAAGTACTCGAGCCTCTTGTAAATTTAAGCTATTGCTCAAAGCTATGCTACCCTTGAGTCCCAAATCTAACACTGATAAAACTTCAAATGGCCCTAACTTCTATACGGTACGTCCTACACCTATCGAAGTTTGCAACATACAAATTCTTGTAACTGTTTACTGGAGCGTCATAAAACCTTGAAATTTTGTAACAATAAAGTACTCGAGCCTCTTGCCAACTTAAGCTATCGCTGAAAGCTACGCTACCCTTGAGTCCCAAATTAAACACTGATAAAACTTCAAATGGCCTTAACTTCTATACGGTACGTCCTATACATATCAAAGTTTGGAACATACAAATGCTTGTAACTTTTTACTGGAGCGTCATAAAACCTTGAAATTTTGTAACAATAAAGTACTCGAGCCTCTTGTCAATTTAAGCTATCGCTCAAAGCTATGCTAGCCTTGTCCCAAATCAAACACTGATAAAACTTCAAATGGCCCTAATTTCTATACGGTACGTCCTACACCTATCAAAGTTTGCAACATTCAAATGCTTGCAACTTTTTACTGGAGCGTCTTAAAACCTTGAAATTTAGTAACAATAAAGTACTCGAGCCTCTTGTCAATTTAAGCTATCGCTGAAAGCAATGCTACCCTTGAGTCCCAAATCAAACACTGATAAAACTACAAATGGCCCTAACTTCTATACGATAGTTCCTACACCTATCAAAGTTTGCAACATACAAATGCTTGTAAGTTTTTACTGGAGCGTCATGAAACCTTGAAATTTTGAAACAATAAAGTACTCGAGCCTCTTGTCAATTTAAGCTATCGCTATGCTACCCTTGTCCCAAAACAAACACTGATAAAACTTCAAATGGCCTTAACTTCTATACGGTACGTCCTATACCTTTCAAAGTTTGCAACATACGAATGCTTGTAACTTTCTACTGGAGCGCCCATCCAACCTTGAAATTTTCTAACAATAAAGTACTCGAGCCTCTTGTAAATTTAAGCTATTGCTCAAAGCTATGCTACCCTTGAGTCCCAAATCTAACACTGGTAGAACTTCAAATGGCCCTAACTTCTATACGGTACGTCCTACACCTATCGAAGTTAGCAACATACAAATTCTTGTAACTTTTTACTGGAGCGTCATAAAACCTTGAAATTTTGTAACAATAAAGTACTCGAGCCTCTTGTCAATTTAAGCTAGCGCTCAAAGATATGCTACCCTTGAGTCCCAAATCAAACATTGATAAAACTTCAAATGGCCCTAACTTCTATACGGTACGTCCTACACCTATCAAAGTTTGCAATATACGAATGCTTGTAACTTTTTACTGGAGCGCCCATCCAACCTTGAAATTTTGTAACAATAAAGTACTCGAGCCTCTTGTAAATTTAAGCTATTGCTCAAAGCTATGCTACCCTTGAGTCCCAAAATAAACACTGATGAAACTTCAAATAGCCCTAACTTCTATACTGTACGTCCTACACCTATCAAAGTTTGCAACATACAAATGCTTGTAACTGTTTACTGGAGCGTCATAAAACCTTGAAATTTTGTAACAATAAAGTACTCGAGCCTCTTGCCAACTTAAGCTATCGCTCAAAACTACGCTACCCTTGAGTCCCAAATCAAACACTGATAAAACTTCAAATGGCCTTAACTTCTATACGGTACGTCCTATACCTATCAAAGTTTGCAACATACGAATACTTGTAACTTTTTACTGGAGCGCCCATCCAACCTTGAAATTTTGTAACAATAAAGTACTCGAGCCTCTTGTAAATTTAAGCTATTGCTCAAAGCTATGCTACCCTTGAGTTCCAAATCTAACACTGATAAAACTTCAAATGGCCCTAACTTCTATACGGTACGTACTACACCTATCGAAGTTTGCAACATACAATTTCTTGTAACTTTTTACTGGAGCGTCATAAAACCTTGAAATTTTGTAACAATAAAGTACTCGAGTCTCTTGTCAATTTAAGCTAGCGCTCAAAGCTATGCTACCCTTGAGTCCCAAATCAAACATTGATAAAACTTCAAATGGCCCTAACTTCTATACGGTACGTCCCACACCTATCACAGTTTGCAACATACGAATGCTTCTAACTTTTTACTGGAGCGCCCATCCAACCTTGAAATTTTGTAACAATAAAGTACTCGAGCCTCTTGTAAATTTAAGCTATTGCTCAAAGCTATGCTACCCTTGAGTCCCAAAATAAACACTGATAAAACTTCAAATAGCCCTAACTTCTATACTGTACGTCCTACACCTATCAAAGTTTGCAACATACAAATGCTTGTAACTGTTTACTGGAGCGTCATAAAACCTTGAAATTTTGTAACAATAAAGTACTCGAGCCTCTTGCCAACTTAAGCTATCGCTCAAAGCTACGCTACCCTTGAGTCCCAAATCAAACACTGATAAAACTTCAAATGGCCTTAACTTCTATACGGTACGTCCTATACCTATCAAAGTTTGCAACATACAAATGCTTGTAACTTTTTACTGGAGCGTCATAAAACCTTGAAATTTTGTAACAATAAAGTACTCGAGCCCCTTGTCAATTTAAGCTATCGCTCAAAGCTATGCTACCCTTGTCCCAAATCAAACACTGATAAAACTTCAAATGGCCCTAATTTCTATACGGTACGTCCTACACCTATCAAAGTTTGCAACATACGAATGCTTGTAACTTTTTACTGGAGCGTCATAAAACCTTGAAATTTAGTAACAATAAAGTACTCGAGCCTCTTGTCAATTTAAGCTATCGCTGAAAGCTATGCTACCCTTGAGTCCCAAATCAAACACTGATAAAACTACAAATGGCCCTAACTTCTATACGATAGTTCCTACACCTATCAAAGTTTGCAACATACAAATGCTTGTAAGTTTTTACTGGAGCGTCATGAAACCTTGAAATTTTGAAACAATAAAGTACTCGAGCCTCTCGTCAATTTAAGCTATCGCTCAAAGCTATGCTACCCTTGTCCCAAATCAAACACTGATAAAACTTCAAATGGCCCTAATTTCTATACGGTACGTCCTACACCTATCAAAGTTTGCAACATACAAATGCTTGTAACTTTTTACTGGAGCGTCATAAAACCTTGAAATTTAGTAATAATAAAGTACTCGAGCCTCTTGTCAATTTAAGCTATCGCTCAAAGCTATGCTACCCTTGTCCCAAATCAAACACTGATAAAACTTCAAATGGCCCTAATTTCTATACGGTACGTCCTACACCTATCAAAGTTTGCAACAAACAAATGCTTGTAACTTTTTACTGGAGCGTCATAAAACCTTGAAATTTAGTAATAATAAAGTACTCGAGCCTCTTGTCAATTTAAGCTATCGCTGAAATCTATGCTACCCTTGAGTCCCAAATCAAACACTGATAAAACTTCAAATGGCCTTAACTTCTATACGGTACGTCCTATACCTATCAAACTTTGCAACATACGAATGCTTGTAACTTTTTACTGGAGCGCCCATCCAACCTTGAAATTTTGTAACAATAAAGTACTCGAGCCTCTTGTAAATTTAAGCTATTGTTCAAAGCTATGCTACCCTTGAGTCCCAAATCTAACACTGATAACACTTTAAATGGCCCTAACTTCTATACGGTACGTCCTACACCTATCGAAGTTTGCAACATACAAATTCTTGTAACTTTTTACTGGAGCGTCATAAAACCTTGAAATTTTGTAACAATAATGTAATCGAGCCTCTTGTCAATTTAAGCTAGCGCTCAAAGCTATGCTACCCTTGAGTCCCAAATGAAACATTGATAAAACTTCAAATGGCCCTAACTTCTATACGGTACGTCCTACACCTATCAAAGTTTACAACATACGAATGCTTGTAACTTTTTACTGGAGCGCCCATCCAACCTTGAAATTTTGTAACAATAAAGTACTCGAGCCTCTTGTAAATTTAAGCTATTGCTCAAAGCTATGCTACCCTTGAGTCCCAAATCTAACACTGATAAAACTTCAAATGGCCCTAACTTCTATACGGTACGTCCTACACCTATCGAAGTTTGCAACATACAAATTCTTGTAACTGTTTACTGGAGCGTCATAAAACCTTGAAATTTTGTAACAATAAAGTACTCGAGCCTCTTGCCAACTTAAGCTATCGCTGAAAGCTACGCTACCCTTGAGTCCCAAATTAAACACTGATAAAACTTCAAATGGCCTTAACTTCTATACGGTACGTCCTATACATATCAAAGTTTGCAACATACAAATGTTTGTAACTTTTTACTGGAGCGTCATAAAACCTTGAAATTTTGTAACAATAAAGTACTCGAGCCTCTTGTCAATTTAAGCTATCGCTCAAAGCTATGCTAGCCTTGTCCCAAATCAAACACTGATAAAACTTCAAATGGCCCTAATTTCTATACGGTACGTCCTACACCTATCAAAGTTTGTAACATACGAATGCTTCTAACTTTTTACTGGAGCGCCCATCCAACCTTGAAATTTTGTAACAATAAAGTACTCGAGCCTCTTGTAAATTTAAGCTATTGCTCAAAGCTATGCTACCCTTGAGTCCCAAAATAAACACTGATAAAACTTCAAATAGCCCTAACTTCTATACTGTACGTCCTACACCTATCAAAGTTTGCAACATACAAATGCTTGTAACTGTTTACTGGAGCGTCATAAAACCTTGAAATTTTGTAACAATAAAGTACTCGAGCCTCTTGCCAACTTAAGCTATCGCTCAAAGCTACGCTACCCTTGAGTCCCAAATCAAACACTGATAAAACTTCAAATGGCCTTAACTTCTATACGGTACGTCCTATACCTATCAAAGTTTGCAACATACAAATGCTTGTAACTTTTTACTGGAGCGTCATGAAACCTTGAAATTTTGAAACAATAAAGTACTCGAGCCTCTCGTCAATTTAAGCTATCGATCAAAGCTATGCTACCCTTGTCCCAAATCTAACACTGATAAAACTTCAAATGGCCCTAACTTCTATACGGTACGTCCTACACCTATCGAAGTTTGCAACATACAAATTCTTGTAACTTTTTACTGGAGCGTCATAAAACCTTGAAATTTTGTAACAATAATGTAATCGAGCCTCTTGTCAATTTAAGCTAGCGCTCAAAGCTATGCTACCCTTGAGTCCCAAATGAAACATTGATAAAACTTCAAATGGCCCTAACTTCTATACGGTACGTCCTACACCTAGCAAAGCTTGCAATATACGAATGCTTGTAACTTTTTACTGGAGCGCCCATCCAACCTTGAAATTTTGTAACAATAAAGTACTCGAGCCTCTTGTAAATTTAAGCTATTGCTCAAAGCTATGCTACCCTTGAGTCCCAAAATAAACACTGATGAAACTTCAAATAGCCCTAACTTCTATACTGTACGTCCTACACCTATCAAAGTTTGCAACATACAAATGCTTGTAACTGTTTACTGGAGCGTCATAAAACCTTGAAATTTTGTAACAATAAAGTACTCGAGCCTCTTGCCAACTTAAGCTATCGCTCAAAACTACGCTACCCTTGAGTCCCAAATCAAACACTGATAAAACTTCAAATGGCCTTAACTTCTATACGGTACGTCCTATACCTATCAAAGTTTGCAACATACGAATACTTGTAACTTTTTACTGGAGCGCCCATCCAACCTTGAAATTTTGTAACAATAAAGTACTCGAGCCTCTTGTCAATTTAAGCTATTGCTCAAAGCTATGCTACCCTTGAGTTCCAAATCTAACACTGATAAAACTTCAAATGGCCCTAACTTCTATACGGTACGTACTACACCTATCGAAGTTTGCAACATACAAATTCTTGTAACTTTTTACTGGAGCGTCATAAAACCTTGAAATTTTGTAACAATAAAGTACTCGAGTCTCTTGTCAATTTAAGCTAGCGCTCAAAGCTATGCTACCCTTGAGTCCCAAATCAAACATTGATAAAACTTCAAATGGCCCTAACTTCTATACGGTACGTCCCACACCTATCACAGTTTGCAACATACGAATGCTTCTAACTTTTTACTGGAGCGCCCATCCAACCTTGAAATTTTGTAACAATAAAGTACTCGAGCCTCTTGTAAATTTAAGCTATTGCTCAAAGCTATGCTACCCTTGAGTCCCAAAATAAACACTGATAAAACTTCAAATAGCCCTAACTTCTATACTGTACGTCCTACACCTATCAAAGTTTGCAACATACAAATGCTTGTAACTGTTTACTGGAGCGTCATAAAACCTTGAAATTTTGTAACAATAAAGTACTCGAGCCTCTTGCCAACTTAAGCTATCGCTCAAAGCTACGCTACCCTTGAGTCTCAAATCAAACACTGATAAAACTTCAAATGGCCTTAACTTCTATACGGTACGTCCTATACCTATCAAAGTTTGCAACATACAAATGCTTGTAACTTTTTACTGGAGCGTCATAAAACCTTGAAATTTTGTAACAATAAAGTACTCGAGCCTCTTGTCAATTTAAGCTATCGCTCAAAGCTATGCTACCC
Organism: Clusia tigrina; assembly: GCA_920105625.2. Lineage (NCBI taxonomy): Eukaryota > Metazoa > Arthropoda > Insecta > Diptera > Clusiidae > Clusia > Clusia tigrina. Next base: position 104,116 of record CAKKTE020000507.1, read on the forward strand.
TTGTCCCAAATCAAACACTGATAAAACTTCAAATGGCCCTAATTTCTATACGGTACGTCCTACACCTATCAAAGTTTGCAACATACGAATGCTTGTAACTTTTTACTGGAGCGTCATAAAACCTTGAAATTTAGTAACAATAAAGTACTCGAGCCTCTTGTCAATTTAAGCTATCGCTGAAAGCTATGCTACCCTTGAGTCCCAAATCAAACACTGATAAAACTACAAATGGCCCTAACTTCTATACGATAGTTCCTACACCTATCAAAGTTTGCAACATACAAATGCTTGTAAGTTTTTACTGGAGCGTCATGAAACCTTGAAATTTTGAAACAATAAAGTACTCGAGCCTCTCGTCAATTTAAGCTATCGCTCAAAGCTATGCTACCCTTGTCCCAAATCAAACACTGATAAAACTTCAAATGGCCCTAATTTCTATACGGTACGTCCTACACCTATCAAAGTTTGCAACATACAAATGCTTGTAACTTTTTACTGGAGCGTCATAAAACCTTGAAATTTAGTAACAATAAAGTACTCGAGCCTCTTGTCAATTTAAGCTATCGCTCAAAGCTATGCTACCCTTGTCCCAAATCAAACACTGATAAAACTTCAAATGGCCCTAATTTCTATACGGTACGTCCTACACCTATCAAAGTTTGCAACATACAAATGCTTGTAACTTTTTACTAGAGCGTCATAAAACCTTGAAATTTAGTAACAATAAAGTACTCGAGCCTCTTGTCAATTTAAGCTATCGCTGAAATCTATGCTACCCTTGAGTCCCAAATCAAACACTGATAAAACTTCAAATGGCCTTAACTTCTATACGGTACGTTCTATACCTATCAAAGTTTGCAACATACGAATGCTTGTAACTTTTTACTGGAGCGCCCATCCAACCTTGAATCTTTGTAACAATAAAGTACTCGAGCCTCTTATAAATTTAAGCTATTGCTCAAAGCTATGCTACCCTTGAGTCCCAAATCGAACACTGATAGAACTTCAAATGGCCCTAACTTCTATACGGTACGTCCTACACCTATCGAAGTATGCAACATACAAATTCTTGTAACTTTTTACTGGAGCGTCATAAAACCTTGAAATTTTGTAACAATAAAGTACTCGAGCCTCTTGTCAATTTAAGCTAGCGCTCAAAGCTATGCTACCCTTGAGTCCCAAATCAAACATTGATAAAACTTCAAATGGCCCTAACTTCTGTAGGGTACGTCCTACACCTCTCAAAGTTTGCAACATACGAATGCTTGTAACTTTTTACTGGAGCGTCATAAAACCTTGAAATTTTGTAACAATAAAGTACTCGAGCCTCTTGCCAACTTAAGCTATCGCTCAAAGCTACGCTACCCTTGAGTCCCCAATCAAACACTGATAAAACTTCAAATGGCCTTAACTTCTATACGGTACGTCCTATACCTATCAAAGTTTGCAACATACAAATGCTTGTAACTTTTTACTGGAGCGTCATAAAACCTTGAAATTTTGTAAGAATAAAGTACTCGAGCCTCTTGTCAATTTAAGCTATCGCTCAAAGCTATGCTACCCTCGTTCCAAATCAAACACTGATAAAACTTCAAATGGCCCTAATTTCTATACGGTACGTCCTACACCTATCAAAGTTTGCAACATACAAATGCTTGTAACTTTTTACTGGAGCGTCATAAAACCTTGAAATTTAGTAACAATAAAGTACTCGAGCCTCTTGTCAATTTAAGCTATCGCTGAAAGCTATGCTACCCTTGAGTCCCAAATCAAACACTGATAAAACTACAAATGGCCCTAACTTCTATACGATAGTTCCTACACCTATCAAAGTTTGCAACATACAAATGCTTGTAAGTTTTTACTGGAGCGTCATGAAACCTTGAAATTTTGAAACAATAAAGTACTCGAGCCTCTTGTCAATTTAAGCTATCGCTCAAAGCTGTGCTACCCTTGTCCCAAATCAAACACTGATAAAACTTCAAATGGCCCTAATTTCTATACGGTACGTCCTACACCTATCAAAGTTTGCAACATACAAATGCTTGTAACTTTTTACTGGAGCGTCATAAAACCTTGAAATTTAGTAACAATAAAGTACTCGAGCCTCTTGTCAATTTAAGCTATCGCTCAAAGCTATGCTACCCTTGAGTCCCACATCTAACACTGATAAAACTTCAAATGGCCCTAACTTCTACACGGTACGTCCTACATTTATCAAAGTTTGCAACATACAAATGCTTGTAACTTTTTACTGGAGCGTCATAAAACCTTGAAATTTTGTAGCAATAGAGTACTCGAGTCTCTTGTCAATTTAAGATATCGCTCAAAGCTATGCTACCCTTGAGTTCCAAATCAAACACTGATAAAACTTCAAATGGCCCTAACTTCTATACAGTACGTCCTACACCTATCAAAATTTGCAGCATTCAAATGCTTGTAACTTTTTACTGGAGCGTCATAAAACCTTTAAATTTTGTAACAATAAAGTACTCGAGCCTCTTGTCAATTTAAGCTATCGCTCAAAGTTATGCTACCCTTGAGTCCCAAATCAAACACTGATAAAACTTCAAATGGCCCTAACTTCATTACGGTACGTCCTACATCTATCAAAGTTTGCAACATACAAATGCTTGTAGCTTTTTACTGGAGCGTCATAAAACTTTGAAATTTTGTAACAATAAAGTACTCGAGCCTCTTGTCAATTTAAGCTATCGCTCAAAGCTATGCTACCCTTGTCCCAAATCAAACACTGATAAAACTTCAAACGGCCCTAATTTCTATACGGTACGTCCTACACTTATCAAAGTTTGCAACATACAAATGCTTGTAACTTTTTACTGGAGCGTCATAAAACCTTGAAATTTTGAAACAATCCTCTTGTAACTTCTACACGGTACGTCCTACACCTATCAAAATTTGCTGCATTCAAATGCTTCTAACTTTTTACTGGAGCGTCATAAAACCTTTAAATTTTGTAACAATAAAGTACTCGAGCCTCTTGTCAATTTAAGCTATCGCTCAAAGCTATGCTACCCTTGAGTCCCAAATCTAACACTGATAAAACTTCAAATGGCCCTAACTTCTACACGGTAAGTCCCACATCTATCAAAGTTTGCAACATACAAATGCTTGTAACTTTTTACAGGAGCGTCATAAAACCTTGAAACTTTGTAACAATATAGTACTCGAGTCTCTTGTCAATTTAAGATATCGCTCAAACTATGCTACCTTGAGTCCCAAATCAAACACTGATAACACTTCAAATGGCCCTAACTTCTATACGATACGTCCTACACCTATCAAAGTTTGCAACATTCAAATGCTTGTAACTTTTTACTGGATCGTCATAAAACCTTGAAATTTTGTAACAATAAAGTACTCGAGCCTCTTGTCAATTTAAGCTATCGCTCAAAGCTATGCTACCCTTGTCCCAAATCAAACACTGATAAAACTTCAAATGGCCCTAATTTCTATACGGTACGTCCTACACCTATCAAAGTTTGCAACATACAAATGCTTGTAACTTTTTACTGGAGGGTCGTAAAACCTTGAAATTTTGTAACAATAAAGTACTCGAGCCTCTTGTCAATTTAAGCTATCGCTGAAAGCTATGCTACCCTTGAGTCCCAAATCAAGCACTGACAAAACTACAAATGGCTCTAACTTCTCTACGATACGTCCTACACCTATCAAAGTTTGCAACATACAAATGTTTGTAACTTTTTACTGGAGCGTCATAAAAATTTGAAATTTTGTAACAATAAAGTACTCGTGCCTCTTGTCAATTTAAGCTATCGCTCAAAGCTATGCTACCCTTGAGTCCCAAATCTAACACTGATAGAACTTCAAATGGCCCTAACTTCTATACGGTACGTCCTACACCTATCGAAGTTAGCAACATACAAATTCTTGTAACTTTTTACTGGAGCGTCATAAAACCTTGAAATTTTGTAACAATAAAGTACTCGAGCCTCTTGTCAATTTAAGCTAGCGCTCAAAGCTATGCTACCCTTGAGTCCCAAATCAAACATTGATAAAACTTCAAATGGCCCTAACTTCTATACGGTACGTAATACACCTATCAAAGTTTGCAATATACGAATGCTTGTAACTTTTTATTGGAGCGCCCATCCGACCTTGAAATTTTGTAACAATAAAGTACTCGAGCCTCTTGTAAATTTAAGCTATTGCTCAAAGCTATGCTACCCTTGAGTCCCAAAATAAACACTGATGAAACTTCAAATAGCCCTAACTTCTATACTGTACGTCCTACACCTATCAAAGTTTGCAACATACAAATGCTTGTAACTGTTTACTGGAGCGTCATAAAACCTTGAAATTTTGTAACAATAAAGTACTCGAGCCTCTTGCCAACTTAAGCTATCGCTCAAAACTACGCTACCCTTGAGTCCCAAATCAAACACTGATAAAACTTCAAATGGCCTTAACTTCTATACGGTACGTCCTATACCTATCAAAGTTTGCAACATACGAATACTTGTAACTTTTTACTGGAGCGCCCATCCAACCTTGAAATTTTGTAACAATAAAGTACTCGAGCCTCTTGTAAATTTAAGCTATTGCTCAAAGCTATGCTACCCTTGAGTTCCAAATCTAACACTGATAAAACTTCAAATGGCCCTAACTTCTATACGGTACGTACTACACCTATCGAAGTTTGCAACATACAAATTCTTGTAACTTTTTACTGGAGCGTCATAAAACCTTGAAATTTTGTAACAATAAAGTACTCGAGTCTCTTGTCAATTTAAGCTAGCGCTCAAAGCTATGCTACCCTTGAGTCCCAAATCAAACATTGATAAAACTTCAAATGGCCCTAACTTCTATACGGTACGTCCCACACCTATCACAGTTTGCAACATACGAATGCTTCTAACTTTTTACTGGAGCGCCCATCCAACCTTGAAATTTTGTAACAATAAAGTACTCGAGCCTCTTATAAATTTAAACTATTGCTCAAAGCTATGCTACCCTTGAGTCCCAAAATAAACACTGATAAAACTTCAAATAGCCCTAACTTCTATACTGTACGTCCTACACCTATCAAAGTTTGCAACATACAAATGCTTGTAACTGTTTACTGGAGCGTCATAAAACCTTGAAATTTTGTAACAATAAAGTACTCGAGCCTCTTGCCAACTTAAGCTATCGCTCAAAGCTACGCTACCCTTGAGTCCCAAATCAAACACTGATAAAACTTCAAATGGCCTTAACTTCTATACGGTACGTCCTATACCTATCAAAGTTTGCAACATACAAATGCTTGTAACTTTTTACTGGAGCGTCATAAAATTTTGAAATTTTGTAACAATAAAGTACTCGAGCCTCTTGTCAATTTAAGCTATCGCTCAAAGCTATGCTACCCTTGTCCCAAATCAAACACTGATAAAACTTCAAATGGCCCTAATTTCTATACGGTACGTCCTACACCTATCAAAGATTGCAACATACGAATGCTTGTAACTTTTTACTGGAGCGTCATAAAACCTTGAAATTTAGTAACAATAAAGTACTCGAGCCTCTTGTCAATTTAAGCTATCGCTGAAAGCTATGCTACCCTTGAGTCCCAAATCAAACACTGATAAAACTACAAATGGCCCTAACTTCTATACGATAGTTCCTACACCTATCAAAGTTTGCAACATACAAATGCTTGTAAGTTTTTACTGGAGCGTCATGAAACCTTGAAATTTTGAAACAATAAAGTACTCGAGCCTCTCGTCAATTTAAGCTATCGCTCAAAGCTATGCTACCCTTGTCCCAAATCAAACACTGATAAAAATTCAAATGGCCCTAATTTCTATACGGTACGTCCTACACCTATCAAAGTTTGCAACATACAAATGCTTGTAACTTTTTACTGGAGCGTCATAAAACCTTGAAATTTAGTAACAATAAAGTACTCGAGCCTCTTGTCAATTTAAGCTATCGCTCAAAGCTATGCTACCCTTGCCCCAAATCAAACACTGATAAAACTTCAAATGGCCCTAATTTCTATACGGTACGTCCTACACCTATCAAAGTTTGCAACATACAAATGCTTGTAACTTTTTACTGGAGCGTCATAAAACCTTGAAATTTAGTAACAATAAAGTAATCGAGCCTCTTGTCAATTTAAGCTATCGCTGAAATCTATGCTACCCTTGAGTCCCAAATCAAACACTGATAAAACTTCAAATGGCCTTAACTTCTATACGGTACGTCCTATATCTATCAAACTTTGCAACATACGAATGCTTGTAACTTTTTACTGGAGCGCCCATCCAACCTTGAAATTTTGTAACAATAAAGTACTCGAGCCTCTTGTAAATTTAAGCTATTGTTCAAAGCTATGCTACCCTTGAGTCCCAAATCTAACACTGATAAAACTTCAAATGGCCCTAACTTCTATACGGTACGTCCTACACCTATCGAAGTTTGCAACATACAAATTCTTGTAACTTTTTACTGGAGCGTCATAAAACCTTGAAATTTTGTAACAATAATGTAATCGATCCTCTTGTCAATTTAAGCTAGCGCTCAAAGCTATGCTACCCTTCAGTCCCAAATGAAACATTGATAAAACTTCAAATGGCCCTAACTTCTATACGGTACGTCCTACACCTATCAAAGTTTGCAACATACGAATGCTTGTAACTTTTTACTGGAGCGCCCATCCAACCTTGAAATTTTGTAACAATAAAGTACTCGAGCCTCTTGTAAATTTAAGCTATTGCTCAAAGCTATGCTACCCTTGAGTCTCAAATCTAACACTGATAAAACTTCAAATGGCCCTAACTTCTATACGGTACGTCCTACACCTATCGAAGTTTGCAACATACAAATTCTTGTAACTGTTTACTGGAGCGTCATAAAACCTTGAAATTTTGTAACAATAAAGTACTCGAGCCTCTTGCCAACTTAAGCTATCGCTGAAAGCTACGCTACCCTTGAGTCCCAAATTAAACACTGATAAAACTTCAAATGGCCTTAACTTCTATACGGTACGTCCTATACATATCAAAGTTTGCAACATACAAAAGCTTGTAACTTTTTACTGGAGCGTCATAAAACCTTGAAATTTTGTAACAATAAAGTACTCGAGCCTCTTGTCAATTTAAGCTATCGCTCAAAGCTATGCTAGCCTTGTCCCAAATCAAACACTGATAAAACTTCAAATGGCCCTAATTTCTATACGGTACGTCCTACACCTATCAAAGTTTGCAACATTCAAATGCTTGCAACTTTTTACTGGAGCGTCTTAAAACCTTGAAACTTAGTAACAATAAAGTACTCGAGCCTCTTGTCAATTTAAGCTATCGCTGAAAGCAATGCTACCCTTGAGTCCCAAATCAAACACTGATAAAACTACAAATGGCCCTAACTTCTATGCGATAGTTCCTACACCTATCAAAGTTTGCAACATACAAATGCTTGTAAGTTTTTACTGGAGCGTCATGAAACCTTGAAATTTTGAAACAATAAAGTACTTGAGCCTCTTGTCAATTTAAGCTATCGCTATGCTACCCTTGTCCCAAATCAAACACTGATAAAACTTCAAATGGCCTTAACTTCTATACGGTACGTCCTATACCTTTCAAAGTTTGCAACATACGAATGCTTGTAACTTTCTACTGGAGCGCCCATCCAACCTTGAAATTTTGTAACAATAAAGTACTCGAGCCTCTTGTAAATTTAAGCTATTGCTCAAAGCTATGCTACCCTTGAGTCCCAAATCTAACACTGATAGAACTTCAAATGGCCCTAACTTCTATACGGTACGTCCTACACCTATCGAAGTTAGCAACATACAAATTCTTGTAACTTTTTACTGGAGCGTCATAAAACCTTGAAATTTTGTAACAATAAAGTACTCGAGCCTCTTGTCAATTTAAGCTAGCGCTCAAAGATATGCTACCCTTGAGTCCCAAATCAAACATTGATAAAACTTCAAATGGCCCTAACTTCTATACGGTACGTCCTACACCTATCAAAGTTTGCAATATACGAATGCTTGTAACTTTTTACTGGAGCGCCCATCCAACCTTGAAATTTTGTAACAATAAAGTACTCGAGCCTCTTGTAAATTTAAGCTATTGCTCAAAGCTATGCTACCCTTGAGTCCCAAATCTAACACTGATAGAACTTCAAATGGCCCTAACTTCTATACGGTACGTCCTACACCTATCGAAGTTTGCAACATACAAATTCTTGTAACTGTTTACTGGAGCGTCATAAAACCTTGAAATTTTGTAACAATAAAGTACTCGAGCCTCTTGCCAACTTAAGCTATCGCTCAAAACTACGCTACCCTTGAGTCCCAAATCAAACACTGATAAAACTTCAAATGGCCTTAACTTCTATACGGTACGTCCTATACCTATCAAAGTTTGCAACATACGAATACTTGTAACTTTTTACTGCAGCGCCCATCCAACCTTGAAATTTTGTAACAATAAAGTACTCGAGCCTCTTGTAAATTTAAGCTATTGCTCAAAGCTATGCTACCCTTGAGTCCCAAAATAAACACTGATGAAACTTCAAATAGCCCTAACTTCTATACTGTACGTCCTACACCTATCAAAGTTTGCAACATACAAATGCTTGTAACTGTTTACTGGAGCGTCATAAAACCTGGAAATTTTGTAACAATAAAGTACTCGAGTCTCTTGTCAATTTAAGCTAGCGCTCAAAGCTATGCTACCCTTGAGTCCCAAATCAAACATTGATAAAACTTCAAATGGCCCTAACTTCTATACGGTACGTCCCACACCTATCACAGTTTGCAACATACGAATGCTTCTAACTTTTTACTGGAGCGCCCATCCAACCTTGAAATTTTGTAACAATAAAGTACTCGAGCCTCTTATAAATTTAAACTATTGCTCAAAGCTATGCTACCCTTGAGTCCCAAAATAAACACTGATAAAACTTCAAATAGCCCTAACTTCTATACTGTACGTCCTACACCTATCAAAGTTTGCAACATACAAATGCTTGTAACTGTTTACTGGAGCGTCATAAAACCTTGAAATTTTGTAACAATAAAGTACTCGAGCCTCTTGCCAACTTAAGCTATCGCTCAAAGCTACGCTACCCTTGAGTCCCAAATCAAACACTGATAAAACTTCAAATGGCCTTAACTTCTATACGGTACGTCCTATACCTATCAAAGTTTGCAACATACAAATGCTTGTAACTTTTTACTGGAGCGTCATAAAATCTTGAAATTTTGTAACAATAAAGTACTCGAGCCTCTTGTCAATTTAAGCTATCGCTCAAAGCTATGCTACCCTTGTCCCATATCAAACACTGATAAAACTTCAAATGGCCCTAATTTCTATACGGTACGTCCTACACCTATCAAAGTTTGCAACATACGAATGCTTGTAACTTTTTACTGGAGCGTCATAAAACCTTGAAATTTAGTAACAATAAAGTACTCGAGCCTCTTGTCAATTTAAGCTATCGCTGAAAGCTATGCTACCCTTGAGTCCCAAATCAAACACTGATAAAACTACAAATGGCCCTAACTTCTATACGATAGTTCCTACACCTATCAAAGTTTGCAACATACAAATGCTTGTAAGTTTTTACTGGAGCGTCATGAAACCTTGAAATTTTGAAACAATAAAGTACTCGAGCCTCTCGTCAATTTAAGCTATCGCTCAAAGCTATGCTACCCTTGTCCCAAATCAAACACTGATAAAACTTCAAATGGCCCTAATTTCTATACGGTACGTACTACACCTATCAAAGTTTGCAACATACAAATGCTTGTAACTTTTTACTGGAGCGTCATAAAACCTTGAAATTTAGTAACAATAAAGTACTCGAGCCTCTTGTCAATTTAAGCTATCGCTCAAAGCTATGCTACCCTTGTCCCAAATCAAACACTGATAAAACTTCAAATGGCCCTAATTTCTATACGGTACGTCCTACACCTATCAAAGTTTGCAACATACAAATGCTTGTAACTTTTTACTGGAGCGTCATAAAACCTTGAAATTTAGTAACAATAAAGTACTCGAGCCTCTTGTCAATTTAAGCTATCGCTGAAATCTATGCTACCCTTGAGTCCCAAATCAAACACTGATAAAACTTCAAATGGCCTTAACTTCTATACGGTACGTCCTATATCTATCAAACTTTGCAACATACGAATGCTTGTAACTTTTTACTGGAGCGCCCATCCAACCTTGAAATTTTGTAACAATAAAGTACTCGAGCCTCTTGTAAATTTAAGCTATTGTTCAAAGCTATGCTACCCTTGAGTCCCAAATCTAACACTGATAAAACTTCAAATGGCCCTAACTTCTATACGGTACGTCCTACACCTATCGAAGTTTGCAACATACAAATTCTTGTAACTTTTTACTGGAGCGTCATAAAACCTTGAAATTTTGTAACAATAATGTAATCGAGCCTCTTGTCAATTTAAGCTAGCGCTCAAAGCTATGCTACCCTTCAGTCCCAAATGAAACATTGATAAAACTTCAAATGGCCCTAACTTCTATACGGTACGTCCTACACCTATCAAAGTTTGCAACATACGAATGCTTGTAACTTTTTACTGGAGCGCCCATCCAACCTTGAAATTTTGTAACAATAAAGTACTCGAGCCTCTTGTAAATTTAAGCTATTGCTCAAAGCTATGCTACCCTTGAGTCCCAAATCTAACACTGATAAAACTTCAAATGGCCCTAACTTCTATACGGTACGTCCTACACCTATCGAAGTTTGCAACATACAAATTCTTGTAACTGTTTACTGGAGCGTCATAAAACCTTGAAATTTTGTAACAATAAAGTACTCGAGCCTCTTGCCAACTTAAGCTATCGCTGAAAGCTACGCTACCCTTGAGTCCCAAATTAAACACTGATAAAACTTCAAATGGCCTTAACTTCTATACGGTACGTCCTATACATATCAAAGTTTGCAACATACAAATGCTTGTAACTTTTTACTGGAGCGTCATAAAACCTTGAAATTTTGTAACAATAAAGTACTCGAGCCTCTTGTCAATTTAAGCTATCGCTCAAAGCTATGCTAGCCTTGTCCCAAATCAAACACTGATAAAACTTCAAATGGCCCTAATTTCTATACGGTACGTCCTACACCTATCAAAGTTTGCAACATTCAAATGCTTGCAACTTTTTACTGGAGCGTCTTAAAACCTTGAAACTTAGTAACAATAAAGTACTCGAGCCTCTTGTCAATTTAAGCTATCGCTGAAAGCAATGTTACCCTTGAGTCCCAAATCAAACACTGATAAAACTACAAATGGCCCTAACTTCTATACGATAGTTCCTACACCTATCAAAGTTTGCAACATACAAATGCTTGTAAGTTTTTACTGGAGCGTCATGAAACCTTGAAATTTTGAAACAATAAAGTACTCGAGCCTCTTGTCAATTTAAGCTATCGCTATGCTACCCTTGTCCCAAATCAAACACTGATAAAACTTCAAATGGCCCTAATTTCTATACGGTACGTCCTACACCTATCAAAGTTTGCAACATACAAATGCTTGTAACTTTTTACTGGAGCGTCATAAAACCTTGAAATTTAGTAACAATAAAGTACTCGAGCCTCTTGTCAATTTAAGCTATCGCTGAAATCTATGCTACCCTTGAGTCCCAAATCAAACACTGATAAAACTTCAAATGGCCTTAACTTCTATACGGTACGTCCTATACCTATCAAACTTTGCAACATACGAATGCTTGTAACTTTTTACTGGAGCGCCCATCCAACCTTGAAATTTTGTAACAATAAAGTACTCGAGCCTCTTGTAAATTTAAGCTATTGTTCAAAGCTATGCTACCCTTGAGTCCCAAATCTAACACTGATAAAACTTCAAATGGCTCTAACTTCTATACGGTACGTCCTACACCTATCGAAGTTTGCAACATACAAATTCTTGTAACTTTTTACTGGAGCGTCATAAAACCTTGAAATTTTGTAACAATAATGTAATCGAGCCTCTTGTCAATTTAAGCTAGCGCTCAAAGCTATGCTACCCTTGAGTCCCAAATGAAACATTGATAAAACTTCAAATGGCCCTAACTTCTATACGGTACGTCCTACACCTATCAAAGTTTGCAACATACGAATGCTTGTAACTTTTTACTGGAGCGCCCATCCAACCTTGAAATTTTGTAACAATAAAGTACTCGAGCCTCTTGTAAATTTAAGCTATTGCTCAAAGCTATGCTACCCTTGAGTCCCAAATCTAATACTGATAAAACTTCAAATGGCCCTAACTTCTATACGGTACGTCCTACACCTATCGAAGTTTGCAACATACAAATTCTTGTAACTGTTTACTGGAGCGTCATAAAACCTTGAAATTTTTTAACAATAAAGTACTCGAGCCTCTTGCCAACTTAAGCTATCGCTGAAAGCTACGCTACCCTTGAGTCCCAAATTAAACACTGATAAAACTTCAAATGGCCTTAACTTCTATACGGTACGTCCTATACATATCAAAGTTTGCAACATACAAATGCTTGTAACTTTTTACTGGAGCGTCATAAAACCTTGAAATTTTGTAACAATAAAGTAGTCGAGCCTCTTGTCAATTTAAGCTATCGCTCAAAGCTATGCTAGCCTTGTCCCAAATCAAACACTGATAAAACTTCAAATGGCCCTAATTTCTATACGGTACGTCCTACACCTATCAAAGTTTGTAACATACGAATGCTTCTAACTTTTTACTGGAGCGCCCATCCAACCTTGAAATTTTGTAACAATAAAGTACTCGAGCCTCTTGTAAATTTAAGCTATTGCTCAAAGCTATGCTACCCTTGAGTCCCAAAATAAACACTGATAAAACTTCAAATAGCCCTAACTTCTATACTGTACGTCCTACACCTATCAAAGTTTGCAACATACAAATGCTTGTAACTGTTTACTGGAGCGTCATAAAACCTTGAAATTTTGTAACAATAAAGTACTCGAGCCTCTTGCCAACTTAAGCTATCGCTCAAAGCTACGCTACCATTGAGTCCCAAATCAAACACTGATAAAACTTCAAATGGCCTTAACTTTTATACGGTACGTCCTATACCTATCAAAGTTTGCAACATACAAATGCTTGTAACTTTTTACTGGAGCGTCATAAAACCTTGAAATTTTGTAACAATAAAGTACTCGAGCCTCTTGTCAATTTAAGCTAGCGCTCAAAGCTATGCTACCCTTGAGTCCCAAATCAAACATTGATAAAACTTCAATTGGCCCGAACTTCTATACGGTACGTCCCACACCTATCACAGTTTGCAACATACGAATGCTTCTAACTTTTTACTGGAGCGCCCATCCAACCTTGAAATTTTGTAACAATAAAGTACTCGAGCCTCTTGTAAATTTAAGCTATTGCTCAAAGCTATGCTACCCTTGAGTCCCAAAATAAACACTGATAAAACTTCAAATAGCCCTAACTTCTATACTGTACGTCCTACACCTATCAAAGTTTGCAACATATAAATGCTTGTAACTGTTTACTGGAGCGTCATAAAACCTTGAAATTTTGTAACAATAAAGTACTCGAGCCTCTTGCCAACTTAAGCTATCGCTCAAAGCTACGCTACCCTTGAGTCCCAAATCAAACACTGATAAAACTTCAAATGGCCTTAACTTCTATACGGTACGTCCTATACCTATCAAAGTTTGCAACATACAAATGCTTGTAACTTTTTACTGGAGCGTCATAAAACCTTGAAATTTTGTAACAATAAAGTACTCGAGCCTCTTGTCAATTTAAGCTATCGCTCAAAGCTATGCTACCCTTGTCCCAAATCAAACACTGATAAAACTTCAAATGGCCCTAATTTCTATACGGTACGTCCTACACCTATCAAAGTTTGCAACATACGAATGCTTGTAACTTTTTACTGGAGCGTCATAAAACCTTGAAATTTAGTAACAATAAAGTACTCGAGCCTCTTGTCAATTTAAGCTATCGCTGAAAGCTATGCTACCCTTGAGTCCCAAATCAAACACTGATAAAACTACAAATGGCCCTAACTTCTATACGATAGTTCCTACACATATCAAAGTTTGCAACATTCAAATGCTTGTAAGTATTTACTGGAGCGTCATGAAACCTTGAAATTTTGAAACAATAAAGTACTCGAGCCTCTCGTCAATTTAAGCTATCGCTCAAAGCTATGCTACCCTTGTCCCAAATCAAACACTGATAAAACTTCAAATGGCCCTAATTTCTATACGGTACGTCCTACACCTATCAAAGTTTGCAACATACAAATGCTTGTAACTTTTTACTGGAGCGTCATAAAACCTTGAAATTTAGTAACAATAAAGTACTCGAGCCTCTTGTCAATTTAAGCTATCGCTGAAATCTATGCTACCATTGAGTCCCAAATCAAACATTGATAAAACTTCAAATGGCCTTAACTTCTATACGGTACGTCCTATACCTATCAAAGTTTGCAACATACGAATGCTTGTAACTTTTTACTGGAGCGCCCATCCAACCTTGAAATTTTGTAACAATAAAGTACTCGAGCCTCTTGTAAATTTAAGCTATTGCTCAAAGCTATGCTACCCTTGAGTCCCAAATCTAACACTGATAAAACTTCAAATGGCCCTAACTTCTATACGGTACGTCCTACACCTATCGAAGTTTGCAACATACAAATTCTTGTAACTGTTTACTGGAGCGTCATAAAACCTTGAAATTTTGTAACAATAAAGTACTCGAGCCTCTTGCCAACTTAAGCTATCGCTGAAAGCTACGCTACCCTTGAGTCCCAAATTAAACACTGATAAAACTTCAAATGGCCTTAACTTCTATACGGTACGTCCTATACATATCAAAGTTTGCAACATACAAATGCTTGTAACTTTTTACTGGAGCGTCATAAAACCTTGAAATTTTGTAACAATAAAGAACTCGAGCCTCTTGTCAATTTAAGCTATCGCTCAAAGCTATGCTAGCCTTGTCCCAAATCAAACACTGATAAAACTTCAAATGGCCCTAATTTCTATACGGTACGTCCTACACCTATCAAAGTTTGTAACATTCAAATGCTTGCAACTTTTTACTGGAGCGTCTTAAAACCTTGAAATTTCGTAACAATAAAGTACTCGAGCCTCTTGTCAATTTAAGCTATCGCTGAAAGCAATGCTACCCTTGAGTCCCAAATCAAACACTGATAAAACTACAAATGGCCCTAACTTCTATACGATAGTTCCTACACCTATCAAAGTTTGCAACATACAAATGCTTGTAAGTTTTTTACTGGAGCGTCATGAAACCTTGAAATTTTGAAACAATAAAGTACTCGAGCCTCTTGTCAATTTAAGCTATCGCTATGCTACCCTTGTCCCAAATCAAACACTGATAAAACTTCAAATAGCCTTAACTTCTATACGGTACGTCCTATACCTATCAAAGTTTGCAACATACGAATGCTTGTAACTTTCTACTGGAGCGCCCATCCAACCTTGAAATTTTGTAACAATAAAGTACTCGAGCCTCTTGTAAATTTAAGCTATTGCTCAAAGCTATGCTACCCTTGAGTCCCAAATCTAACACTGATAGAACTTCAAATGGCCCTAACTTCTATACGGTACGTCCTACACCTATCGAAGTTAGCAACATACAAATTCTTGTAACTTTTTACTGGAGCGTCATAAAACCTTGAAATTTTGTAACAATAAAGTACTCGAGCCTCTTGTCAATTTAAGCTAGCGCTCAAAGCTATGCTACCCTTGAGTCCCAAATCAAACATTGATAAAACTTCAAATGGCCCTAACTTCTATACGGTACGTCCTACACCTAGCAAAGTTTGCAATATACGAATGCTTGTAACTTTTTACTGGAGCGCCCATCCAACCTTGAAATTTTGTAACAATAAAGTACTCGAGCCTCTTGTAAATTTAAGCTATTGCTCAAAGCTATGCTACCCTTGAGTCCCAAAATAAACACTGATGAAACTTCAAATAGCCCTAACTTCTATACTGTACGTCCTACACCTATCAAAGTTTGCAACATAAAAATGCTTGTAACTGTTTACTGGAGCGTCATAAAACCTTGAAATTTTGTAACAATAAAGTACTCGAGCCTCTTGCCAACTTAAGCTATCGCTCAAAACTACGCTACCCTTGAGTCCCAAATCAAACACTGATAAAACTTCAAATGGCCTTAACTTCTATACGGTACGTCCTATACCTATCAAGTTTGCAACATACGAATACTTGTAACTTTTTACTGGAGCGCCCATCCAACCTTGAAATTTTGTAACAATAAAGTACTCGAGCCTCTTGTAAATTTAAGCTATTGCTCAAAGCTATGCTACCCTTGAGTTCCAAATCTAACACTGATAAAACTTCAAATGGCCCTAACTTCTATACGGTACGTACTACACCTATCGAAGTTTGCAACATACAAATTCTTGTAACTTTTTACTGGAGCGTCATAAAACCTTGAAATTTTGTAACAATAAAGTACTCGAGTCTCTTGTCAATTTAAGCTAGCGCTCAAAGCTATGCTACCCTTGAGTCCCAAATCAAACATTGATAAAACTTCAAATGGCCCTAACTTCTATACGGTACGTCCCACACCTATCACAGTTTGCAACATACGAATGCTTCTAACTTTTTACTGGAGCGCCCATCCAACCTTGAAATTTTGTAACAATAAAGTACTCGAGCCTCTTGTAAATTTAAGCTATTGCTCAAAGCTATGCTACCCTTGAGTCCCAAAATAAACACTGATAAAACTTCAAATAGCCCTAACTTCTATACTGTACGTCCTACAAAAGTTTGCAACATACAAATGCTTGTAACTGTTTACTGGAGCGTCATAAAACCTTGAAATTTTGTAACAATAAAGTACTCGAGCCTCTTGCCAACTTAAGCTATCGCTCAAAGCTACGCTACCCTTGAGTCCCAAATCAAACACTGATAAAACTTCAAATGGCCTTAACTTCTATACGGTACGTCCTATACCTATCAAAGTTTGCAACATACAAATGCTTGTAACTTTTTACTGGAGCGTCATAAAACCTTGAAATTTTGTAACAATAAAGTACTCGAGCCTCTTGTCAATTTAAGCTATCGCTCAAAGCTATGCTACCCTTGTCCCAAATCAAACACTGATAAAACTTCAAATGGCCCTAATTTCTATACGGTACGTCCTACACCTATCAAAGTTTGCAACATACGAATGCTTGTAACTTTTTACTGGAGCGTCATAAAACCTTGAAATTTAGTAACAATAAAGTACTCGAGCCTCTTGTCAATTTAAGCTATCGCTGAAATCTATGCTACCCTTGAGTCCCAAATCAAACACTGATAAAACTTCAAATGGCCTTAACTTCTATACGGTACGTTCTATACCTATCAAAGTTTGCAACATACGAATGCTTGTAACTTTTTACTGGAGCGCCCATCCAACCTTGAATCTTTGTAACAATAAAGTACTCGAGCCTCTTATAAATTTAAGCTATTGCTCAAAGCTATGCTACCCTTGAGTCCCAAATCGAACACTGATAGAACTTCAAATGGCCCTAACTTCTATACGGTACGTCCTACACCTATCAAAGTTTGCAACATACAAATGCTTGTAACTTTTTACTGGAGCGTCATAAAACCTTGAAATTTAGTAACAATAAAGTACTCGAGCCTCTTGTCAATTTAAGCTATCGCTCAAAGCTATGCTACCCTTGTCCCAAATCAAACACTGATAAAACTTCAAATGGTCCTAATTTCTATACGGTACGTCCTACACCTATCAAAGTTTGCAACATACAAATGCTTGTAACTTTTTACTGGAGCGTCATAAAACCTTGAAATTTAGTAACAATAAAGTACTCGAGCCTCTTGTCAATTTAAGCTATCGCTGAAATCTATGCTACCCTTGAGTCCCAAATCAAACACTGATAAAACTTCAAATGGCCTTAACTTCTATACGGTACGTCCTATACCTATCAAAGTTTGCAACATACGAATGCTTGTAACTTTTTACTGGAGCGCCCATCCAACCTTGAAATTTTGTAACAATAAAGTACTCGAGCCTCTTGTAAATTTAAGCTATTGCTCAAAGCTATGCTAGCCTTGAGTCCCAAATCTAACACTGATAAAACTTCAAATGGCCCTAACTTCTATACGGTACGTCCTACACCTATCGAAGTTTGCAACATACAAATTCTTGTAACTGTTTACTGGAGCGTCATAAAACCTTGAAATTTTGTAACAATAAAGTACTCGAGCCTCTTGCCAACTTAAGCTATCGCTGAAAGCTACGCTACCCTTGAGTCCCAAATTAAACACTGATAAAACTTCAAATGGCCTTAACTTCTATACGGTACGTCCTATACATATCAAAGTTTGCAACATACAAATGCTTGTAACTTTTTACTGGAGCGTCATAAAACCTTGAAATTTTGTAACAATAAAGTACTCGAGCCTCTTGTCAATTTAAGCTATCGCTCAAAGCTATGCTAGCCTTGTCCCAAATCAAACACTGATAAAACTTCAAATGGCCCTAATTTCTATACGGTACGTCCTACACCTATCAAAGTTTGTAACATTCAAATGCTTGCAACTTTTTACTGGAGCGTCTTAAAACCTTGAAATTTAGTAACAATAAAGTACTCGAGCCTCTTGTCAATTTAAGCTATCGCTGAAAGCAATGCTACCCTTGAGTCCCAAATCAAACACTGATAAAACTACAAATGGCCCTAACTTCTATATGATAGTTCCTACACCTATCAAAGTTTGCAACATACAAATGCTTGTAAGTTTTTTACTGGAGCGTCATGAAACCTTGAAATTTTGAAACAATAAAGTACTCGAGCCTCTTGTCAATTTAAGCTATCGCTATGCTACCCTTGTCCCAAATCAAACACTGATAAAACTTCAAATGGCCTTAACTTCTATACGGTACGTCCTATACCTATCAAAGTTTGCAACATACGAATGCTTGTAACTTTCTACTGGAGCGCCCATCCAACCTTGAAATTTTGTAACAATAAAGTACTCGAGCCTCTTGTAAATTTAAGCTATTGCTCAAAGCTATGCTACCCTTGAGTCCCAAATCTAACACTGATAGAACTTCAAATGGCCCTAACTTCTATACGGTACGTCCTACACCTATCGAAGTTAGCAACATACAAATTCTTGTAACTTTTTACTGGAGCGTCATAAAACCTTGAAATTTTGTAACAATAAAGTACTCGAGCCTCTTGTCAATTTAAGCTAGCGCTCAAAGCTATGCTACCCTTGAGTCCCAAATCAAACATTGATAAAACTTCAAATGGCCCTAACTTCTATACGGTACGTCCTACACCTAGCAAAGTTTGCAATATACGAATGCTTGTAACTTTTTACTGGAGCGCCCATCCAACCTTGAAATTTTGTAACAATAAAGTACTCGAGCCTCTTGTAAATTTAAGCTATTGCTCAAAGCTATGCTACCCTTGAGTCCCAAAATAAACACTGATGAAACTTCAAATAGCCCTAACTTCTATACTGTACGTCCTACACCTATCAAAGTTTGCAACATACAAATGCTTGTAACTGTTTACTGGAGCGTCATAAAACCTTGAAATTTTGTAACAATAAAGTACTCGAGCCTCTTGCCAACTTAAGCTATCGCTCAAAAATACGCTACCCTTGAGTCCCAAATCAAACACTGATAAAACTTCAAATGGCCTTAACTTCTATACGGTACGTCCTATACCTATCAAGTTTGCAACATACGAATACTTGTAACTTTTTACTGGAGCGCCCATCCAACCTTGAAATTTTGTAACAATAAAGTACTCGAGCCTCTTGTAAATTTAAGCTATTGCTCAAAGCTATGCTACCCTTGAGTTCCAAATCTAACACTGATAAAACTTCAAATGGCCCTAACTTCTATACGGTACGTACTACACCTATCGAAGTTTGCAACATACAAATTCTTGTAACTTTTTACTGGAGCGTCATAAAACCTTGAAATTTTGTAACAATAAAGTTCTCGAGTCTCTTGTCAATTTAAGCTAGCGCTCAAAGCTATGCTACCCTTGAGTCCCAAATCAAACATTGATAAAACTTCAAATGGCCCTAACTTCTATACGGTACGTCCCACACCTATCACAGTTTGCAACATACGAATGCTTCTAACTTTTTACTGGAGCGCCCATCCAACCTTGAAATTTTGTAACAATAAAGTACTCGAGCCTCTTGTAAATTTAAGCTATTGCTCAAAGCTATGTTACCCTTGAGTCCCAAAATAAACACTGATAAAACTTCAAATAGCCCTAACTTCTATACTGTACGTCCTACACCTATCAAAGTTTGCAACATACAAATGCTTGTAACTGTTTACTGGAGCGTCATAAAACCTTGAAATTTTGTAACAATAAAGTACTCGAGCCTCTTGCCAACTTAAGCTATCGCTCAAAGCTACGCTACCCTTGAGTCCCAAATCAAACACTGATAAAACTTCAAATGGCCTTAACTTCTATACGGTACGTCCTATACCTATCAAAGTTTGCAACATACAAATGCTTGTAACTTTTTACTGGAGCGTCATAAAACCTTGAAATTTTGTAACAATAAAGTACTCGAGCCTCTTGTCAATTTAAGCTATCGCTCAAAGCTATGCTACCCTTGTCCCAAATCAAACACTGATAAAACTTCAAATGGCCCTAATTTCTATACGGTACGTCCTACACCTATCAAAGTTGCAACATACGAACGCTTGTAACTTTTTACTGGAGCGTCATAAAACCTTGAAATTTAGTAACAATAAAGTACTCGAGCCTCTTGTCAATTTAAGCTATCGCTGAAAGCTATGCTACCCTTGAGTCCCAAATCAAACACTGATAAAACTACAAATGGCCCTAACTTCTATACGATAGTTCCTACACCTATCAAAATTTGCAACATACAAATGCTTGTAAGTTTTTACTGGAGCGTCATGAAACCTTGAAATTTTGAAACAATAAAGTACTCGAGCCTCTCGTCAATTTAAGCTATCGCTCAAAGCTATGCTACCCTTGTCCCAAATCAAACACTGATAAAACTTCAAATGGCCCTAATTTCTATACGGTACGTCCTACACCTATCAAAGTTTGCAACATACAAATGCTTGTAACTTTTTACTGGAGCGTCATAAAACCTTGAAATTTAGTAACAATAAAGTACTCGAGCCTCTTGTCAATTTAAGCTATCGCTCAAAGCTATGCTACCCTTGTCCCAAATCAAACACTGATAAAACTTCAAATGGCCCTAATTTCTATACGGTACGTCCTACACCTATCAAAGTTTGCAACATACAAATGCTTGTAACTTTTTACTGGAGCGTCATAAAACCTTGAAATTTAGTAACAATAAAGTACTCGAGCCTCTTGTCAATTTAAGCTAGCGCTCAAAGCTACGCTACCCTTGAGTCCCCAATCAAACACTGATAAAACTTCAAATGGCCTTAACTTCTATACGGTACGTCCTATACCTATCAAAGTTTGCAACATACAAATGCTTGTAACTTTTTACTGGAGCGTCATAAAACCTTGAAATTTTGTAAGAATAAAGTACTCGAGCCTTTTGTCAATTTAAGCTATCGCTCAAAGCTATGCTACCCTCGTTCCAAATCAAACACTGATAAAACTTCAAATGGCCCTAATTTCTATACGGTACGTCCTACACCTATCAAAGTTTGCAACATACAAATGCTTGTAACTTTTTACTGGAGCGTCATAAAACCTTGAAATTTAGTAACAATAAAGTACTCGAGCCTCTTGTCAATTTAAGCTATCGCTGAAAGCTATGCTACCCTTGAGTCCCAAATCAAACACTGATAAAACTACAAATGGCCCTAACTTCTATACGATAGTTCCTACACCTATCAAAGTTTGCAACATACAAATGCTTGTAAGTTTTTACTGGAGCGTCATGAAACCTTGAAATTTTGAAACAATAAAGTACTCGAGCCTCTTGTCAATTTAAGCTATCGCTCAAAGCTATGCTACCCTTGTCCCAAATCAAACACTGATAAAACTTCAAATGGCCCTAATTTCTATACGGTACGTCCTACACCTATCAAAGTTTGCAACATACAAATGCTTGTAACTTTTTACTGGAGCGTCATAAAACCTTGAAATTTAGTAACAATAAAGTAC
The DNA here is from genome assembly GCA_920105625.2 of Clusia tigrina. NCBI lineage: Eukaryota > Metazoa > Arthropoda > Insecta > Diptera > Clusiidae > Clusia > Clusia tigrina. The sequence continues at coordinate 126,255 of CAKKTE020000507.1, forward strand.
TCGAGCCTCTTGTCAATTTAAGCTATCGCTCAAAGCTATGCTACCCTTGAGTCCCACATCTAACACTGATAAAACTTCAAATGGCCCTAACTTCTACACGGTACGTCCTACATTTATCAAAGTTTGCAACATACAAATGCTTGTAACTTTTTACTGGAGCGTCATAAAACCTTGAAATTTTGTAGCAATAGAGTACTCGAGTCTCTTGTCAATTTAAGATATCGCTCAAAGCTATGCTACCCTTGAGTTCCAAATCAAACACTGATAAAACTTCAAATGGCCCTAACTTCTACACAGTACGTCCTACACCTATCAAAATTTGCAGCATTCAAATGCTTGTAACTTTTTACTGGAGCGTCATAAAACCTTTAAATTTTGTAACAATAAAGTACTCGAGCCTCTTGTCAATTTAAGCTATCGCTCAAAGTTATGCTACCCTTGAGTCCCAAATCAAACACTGATAAAACTTCAAATGGCCCTAACTTCATTACGGTACGTCCTACATCTATCAAAGTTTGCAACATACAAATGCTTGTAGCTTTTTACTGGAGCGTCATAAAACTTTGAAATTTTGTAACAATAAAGTATTCGAGCCTCTTGTCAATTTAAGCTATCGCTCAAAGCTATGCTACCCTTGTCCCAAATCAAACACTGATAAAACTTCAAACGGCCCTAATTTCTATACGGTACGTCCTACACTTATCAAAGTTTGCAACATACAAATGCTTGTAACTTTTTACTGGAGCGTCATAAAACCTTGAAATTTTGAAACAATCCTCTTGTAACTTCTACACGGTACGTCCTACACCTATCAAAATTTGCAGCATTCAAATGCTTGTAACTTTTTACTGGAGCGTCATAAAACCTTTAAATTTTGTAACAATAAAGTACTCGAGCCTCTTGTCAATTTAAGCTATCGCTCAAAGCTATGCTACCCTTGAGTCCCAAATCTAACACTGATAAAACTTCAAATGGCCCTAACTTCTACACGGTAAGTCCCACATCTATCAAAGTTTGCAACATACAAATGCTTGTAACTTTTTACAGGAGCGTCATAAAACCTTGAAACTTTGTAACAATATAGTACTCGAGTCTCTTGTCAATTTAAGATATCGCTCAAACTATGCTACCTTGAGTCCCAAATCAAACACTGATAACACTTCAAATGGCCCTAACTTCTATACGATACGTCCTACACCTATCAAAGTTTGCAACATGCAAATGCTTGTAACTTTTTACTGGATCGTCATAAAACCTTGAAATTTTGTAACAATAAAGTACTCGAGCCTCTTGTCAATTTAAGCTATCGCTCAAAGCTATGCTACCCTTGTCCCAAATCAAACACTGATAAAACTTCAAATGGCCCTAATTTCTATACGGTACGTCCTACACCTATCAAAGTTTGCAACATACAAATGCTTGTAACTTTTTACTGGAGGGTCATAAAACCTTGAAATTTTGTAACAATAAAGTACTCGAGCCTCTTGTCAATTTAAGCTATCGCTGAAAGCTATGCTACCCTTGAGTCCCAAATCTAACACTGATAAAACTTCAAATGGCCCTAACTTCTACACGGTAAGTCCCATATCTATCAAAGTTTGCAACATACAAATGCTTGTAACTTTTTACAGGAGCGTCATAAAACCTTGAAACTTTGTAACAATAAAGTACTCGAGTCTCTTGTCAATTTAAGATATCGCTCAAACTATGCTACCTTGAGTCCCAAATCAAACACTGATAACACTTCAAATGGCCCTAACTTCTATACGATACGTCCTACACCTATCAAAGTTTGCAACATGCAAATGCTTGTAACTTTTTACTGGATCGTCATAAAACCTTGAAATTTTGTAACAATAAAGTACTCGAGCCTCTTGTCAATTTAAGCTATCGCTCAAAGCTATGCTACCCTTGTCCCAAATCAAACACTGATAAAACTTCAAATGGCCCTAATTTCTATACGGTACGTCCTAAACCTATCAAAGTTTGCAACATACAAATGCTTGTAACTTTTTACTGGAGCGTCATAAAACCTTGAAATTTTGTAACAATGAAGTACTCGAGCCTCTTGTCAATTTAAGCTATCGCTGAAAGCTATGCTACCCTTGAGTCCCAAATCAAGCACTGACACAACTACAAATGGCTCTAACTTCTCTACGATACGTCCTACACCTATCAAAGTTTGCAACATACAAATGCTTGTAACTTTTTACTGGAGCGTCATAAAAATTTGAAATTTTGTAACAATAAAGTACTCGAGCCTCTTGTCAATTTAAGCTATCGCTCAAAGCTATGCTACCCTTGAGTCCCAAATCTAACACTGATAAAACTTCAAATGGCCCTAACTTCTACACGGTAAGTCCCACATCTATCAAAGTTTGCAACATACAAATGCTTGTAACTTTTTACAGGAGCGTCATAAAACCTTGAAACTTTGTAACAATATAGTACTCGAGTCTCTTGTCAATTTAAGATATCGCTCAAACTATGCTACCTTGAGTCCCAAATCAAACACTGATAACACTTCAAATGGCCCTAACTTCTATACGATACGTCCTACACCTATCAAAGTTTGCAACATGCAAATGCTTGTAACTTTTTACTGGATCGTCATAAAACCTTGAAATTTTGTAACAATAAAGTACTCGAGCCTCTTGTCAATTTAAGCTATCGCTCAAAGCTATGCTACCCTTGTCCCAAATCAAACACTGATAAAACTTCAAATGGCCCTAATTTCTATACGGTACGTCCTACACCTATCAAAGTTTGCAACATACAAATGCTTGTAACTTTTTACTGGAGGGTCATAAAACCTTGAAATTTTGTAACAATAAAGTACTCGAGCCTCTTGTCAATTTAAGCTATCGCTGAAAGCTATGCTACCCTTGAGTCCCAAATCTAACACAGATAAAACTTCAAATGGCCCTAACTTCTACACGGTAAGTCCCATATCTATCAAAGTTTGCAACATACAAATGCTTGTAACTTTTTACAGGAGCGTCATAAAACCTTGAAACTTTGTAACAATAAAGTACTCGAGCCTCTTGTCAATTTAAGATATCGCTCAAACTATGCTACCTTGAGTCCCAAATCAAACACTGATAACACTTCAAATGGCCCTAACTTCTATACGATACGTCCTACACCTATCAAAGTTTGCAACATGCAAATGCTTGTAACTTTTTACTGGATCGTCATAAAACCTTGAAATTTTGTAACAATAAAGTACTCGAGCCTCTTGTCAATTTAAGCTATCGCTCAAAGCTATGCTACCCTTGTCCCAAATCAAACACTGATAAAACTTCAAATGGCCCTAATTTCTATACGGTACGTCCTAAACCTATCAAAGTTTGCAACATACAAATGCTTGTAACTTTTTACTGGAGCGTCATAAAACCTTGAAATTTTGTAACAATGAAGTACTCGAGCCTCTTGTCAATTTAAGCTATCGCTGAAAGCTATGCTACCCTTGAGTCCCAAATCAAGCACTGACACAACTACAAATGGCTCTAACTTCTCTACGATACGTCCTACACCTATCAAAGTTTGCAACATACAAATGCTTGTAACTTTTTACTGGAGCGTCATAAAAATTTGAAATTTTGTAACAATAAAGTACTCGTGCCTCTTGTCAATTTAAGCTATCGCTCAAAGCTATGCTACCCTAAAGTCCCAAATCAAACACTGATAAAACTTCAAACGGCCCTAACTTCTATACGGTACGTCCTACACCTATCAAAGTTTGCAACATACAAAGGCTTGAAACTTTTTAATGGAGCATCATAGAACCTTGAAATTTTATAAGAATAAAGTTCTCGAGCCTCTTGTCAATTTAAGCTATCGTTCAAGCTATGCTACCCTTGAGTCCCAAATCAAACACTGATAAAACTTCAAATGGCCCTAACTTCTATACGGTACGTCCTACACCTATCAAAGTTTGCAACATACAAATACTTGTAACTTTTTACTGGAGCGTCATAAAACCTTGAAATTTTGTAACAATAAAGTACTCGAGCCTCTTGTCAATTTAAGCTATCGCTCAAAGCTATGCTACCCTTGTCCCAAATCAAACACTGATAAAACTTCAAACGGCCCTAATTTCTATACGGTACGTCCTACACCTATCAAAGCACCATACAAATGCTTGTAATTTTTACTGGAGCGTCATAAAACCTTGAAATTTAGTAACAATAAAGTACTCGAGCCTCTTGTCAATTTAAGCTATCGCTGAAAGCTATGCTACCCTTGAGTCCCAAATCAAACACTGATAAAACTACAAATGACCCTAACTTCTATACGATAGTTCCTACACCTATCAAAGTTTGCAACATACAAATGCTTGTAAGTTTTTACAGGAGCGTCATGAAACCTTGAAATTTTGAAACAATAAAGTACTCGAGCCTCTTGTCAATTTAAGCTATCGCTCAAAGCTATGCTACCCTTGTCCCAAATCAAACACTGATAAAACTTCAAATGGCCCTAATTTCTATACGGTACGTCCTACACCTATCAAAGTTTGCAACATACAAATGCTTGTAACTTTTTACTGGAGCGTCATAAAACCTTGAAATTTAGTAACAATAAAGTACTCGAGCCTCTTGTCAATTTAAGCTATCGCTCAAAGCTATGCTACCCTTGAGTCCCACATCTAACACTGATAAAACTTCAAATGGCCCTAACTTCTACACGGTACGTCATACATTTATCAAAGTTTGCAACATACAAATGCTTGTAACTTTTTACTGGAGCGTCATAAAACCTTGAAATTTTTTAACAATAGAGTACTCGAGTCTCTTGTCAATTTAAGATATCGCTCAAAGCTATGCTACCCTTGAGTTCCAAATCAAACACTGATAAAACTTCAAATGGCCCTAACTTCTATACAGTACGTCCTACACCTATCAAAATTTGCAGCATTCAAATGCTTGTAACTTTTTACTGGTGCGTCATAAAACCTTTAAATTTTGTAACAATAAAGTACTCGAGCCTCTTGTCAATTTAAGCTATCGCTCAAAGTTATGCTACCCTTGAGTCCCAAATCAAACACTGATAAAACTTCAAATGGCCCTAACTTCATTACGGTACGTCCTACATCTATCAAAGTTTGCAACATACAAATGCTTGTAGCTTTTTACTGGAGCGTCATAAAACTTTGAAATTTTGTGACAATAAAGTACTCGAGCCTCTTGTCAATTTAAGCTATCGCTCAAAGCTATGCTACCCTTGTCCCAAATCAAACACTGATAAAACTTCAAACGGCCCTAATTTCTCTACGGTACGTCCTACACTTATCAAAGTTTGCAACATACAAATGCTTGTAACTTTTTACTGGAGCGTCATAAAACCTTGAAATTTTGAACCAATCCTCATGTAACTTCTACACGGTACGTCCTACACTTATCAAAATTTGCAGCATTCAAATGCTTGTAACTTTTTACTGGAGCGTCATAAAACCTTTAAATTTTGTAACAATAAAGTACTCGAGCCTCTTGTCAATTTAATCTATCGCTCAAAGCTATGCTACCCTTGTCCCAAATCAAACACTGATAAAACTTCAAATGGCCCTAATTTCTATACGGTACGTCCTACACCTATCAAAGTTTGCAACATACAAATGCTTGTAACTTTTTACTCGAGCGTCATAAAACCTTGAAATTTTGTAACAATGAAGTACTCGAGCCTCTTGTCAATTTAAGCTATCGCTGAAAGCTATGCTACCCTTGAGTCCCAAATCAAGCACTGACAAAACTACAAATGGCTCTAACTTCTCTACGATACGTCCTACACCTATCAATGTTTGCAACATACAAATGCTTGTAACTTTTTACTGGAGCGTCATAAAAATTTGAAATTTTGTAACAATAAAGTACTCGTGCCTCTTGTCAATTTAAGCTATCGCTCAAAGCTATGCTACCCTTAAGTCCCAAATCAAACACTGATAAAACTTCAAACGGCCCTAACTTCTATACGGTACGTCCTACACCTATCAAAGTTTGCAACATACAAATGCTTGAAAGTTTTTAATGGAGCATCATAAAACCTTGAAATTTTATAAGAATAAAGTTCTCGAGCCTCTTGTCAATTTAAGCTATCGTTCAAGCTATGCTACCCTTGAGTCCCAAATCAAACACTGATAAAACTTCAAATGGCCCTAACTTCTATACGGTACGTCCTACACCTATCAAAGTTTGCAACATACAAATACTTCTAACTTTTTACTGGAGCGTCATAAAACCTTGAAATTTTGTAACAATAAAGTACTCGAGCCTCTTGTCAATTAAAGCTATTGCTCAAAGCTATTCTACCCTTGAGTCCCAAATCAAACATTGATAAAACTTCAAATGGCCCTAACTTCTATACGGTACGTCCTACACCTATCAAAGTTTGCAACATACAAATACTTGTAACTTTTTACTGGCGCGTCATAAAACCTTGAAATTTTGTAACAATAAAGTACTCGAGCCTCTTGTCAATTTAAGCTATCGCTCAAAGCTATGCTACCCTTGAGTCCCAAATCAAACACTGATAAAACTTCAAATGGCCCTAACTTCATTACGGTACGTCCTACATCTATCAAAGTTTGCAACATACAAATTCTTGTAGCTTTTTACTGGAGCGTCATAAAACCTTGAAATTTTGTAACAATAAAGTACTCGAGCCTCTTGTCAATTTAAGTTATCGCTCAAAGCTATGCTACCCTTGTCCCCAATCAAACACTGATAAAACTTCAAATGGCCTTAACTTCTATACGGTACGTCCTATACCTATCAAAGTTTGCAACATACAAATGCTTGTAACTTTTTACTGGAGCGTCATGAAACCTTGAAATTTTGTAAGAATAAAGTACTCGAGCCTCTTGTCAATTTAAGCTATCGCTCAAAGCTATGCTACCCTTGTCCCAAATCAAACACTGATAAAACTTCAAACGGCCCTAATTTCTATACGGTACGTCCTACACCTATCAAAGTTTGCAACATACAAATACTTGTAACTTTTTACTGGCGCGTCATAAAACCTTGAAATTTTGTAACAATAAAGTACTCGAGCATCTTGTCAATTTAAGCTATCGCTCAAAGCTATGCTACCCTTGAGTCCCAAATCAAACACTGATAAAACTTCAAATGGCCCTAACTTCATTACGGTACGTCCTACATCTATCAAAGTTTGCAACATACAAATGCTTGTAGCTTTTTACTGGAGCGTCATAAAACCTTGAAATTTTGTAACAATAAAGTACTCGAGCCTCTTGTCAATTTAAGCTATCGCTCAAAGCTATGCTACCCTTGTCCCCAATCAAACACTGATAAAACTTCAAATGGCCTTAACTTCTATACGGTACGTCCTATACCTATCAAAGTTTGCAACATACAAATGCTTGTAACTTTTTACTGGAGCGTCATAAAACCTTGAAATTTTGTAAGAATAAAGTACTCGAGCCTCTTGTCAATTTAAGCTATCGCTCAAAGCTATGCTACCCTTGTCCCAAATCAAACACTGATAAAACTTCAAACGGCCCTAATTTCTATACGGTACGTCCTACACCTATCAAAGCACCATACAAATGCTTGTAATTTTTACTGGAGCGTCATAAAACCTTGAAATTTAGTAACAATAAAGTACTCGAGCCTCTTGTCAATTTAAGCTATCGCTGAAAGCTATGCTACCCTTGAGTCCCAAATCAAACACTGATAAAACTACAAATGGCCCTAACTTCTATACGATAGTTCCTACACCTATCAAAGTTTGCAACATACAAATGCTTGTAAGTTTTTACAGGAGCGTCATGAAACCTTGAAATTTTGAAACAATAAAGTACTCGAGCCTCTTGTCAATTTAAGCTATCGCTCAAAGCTATGCTACCCTTGTCCCAAATCAAACACTGATAAAACTTAAAATGGCCCTAATTTCTATACGGTACGTCCTACACCTATCAAAGTTTGCAACTTACAAATGCTTGTAACTTTTTACTGGAGCGTCATAAAACCTTGAAATTTAGTAACAATAAAGTACTCGAGCCTCTTGTCAATTTAAGCTATCGCTCAAAGCTATGCTACCCTTGAGTCCCACATCTAACACTGATAAAACTTCAAATGGCCCTAACTTCTACACGGTACGTCATACATTTATCTAAGTTTGCAACATACAAATGCTTGTAACTTTTTACTGGAGCGTCATAAAACCTTGAAATTTTTTAACAATAGAGTACTCGAGTCTCTTGTCAATTTAAGATATCGCTCAAAGCTATGCTACCCTTGAGTTCCAAATCAAACACTGATAAAACTTCAAATGGCCCTAACTTCTATACAGTACGTCCTACACCTATCAAAATTTGCAGCATTCAAATGCTTGTAACTTTTTACTGGAGCGTCATAAAACCTTTAAATTTTGTAACAATAAAGTACTCGAGCCTCTTGTCAATTTAAGCTATCGCTCAAAGTTATGCTACCCTTGAGTCCCAAATCAAACACTGATAAAACTTCAAATGGCCCTAACTTCATTACGGTACGTCCTACATCTATCAAAGTTTGCAACATACAAATGCTTGTAGCTTTTTACTGGAGCGTCATAAAACTTTGATATTTTGTGACAATAAAGTACTCGAGCCTCTTGTCAATTTAAGCTATCGCTCAAAGCTATGCTACCCTTGTCCCAAATCAAACACTGATAAAACTTCAAACGGCCGTAATTTCTATACGGTACGTCCTACACTTATCAAAGTTTGCAACATACAAATGCTTGTAACTTTTTACTGGAGCGTCATAAAACCTTGAAATTTTGAACCAATCCTCTTGTAACTTCTACACGGTACGTCCTACACCTATCAAAATTTGCAGCATTCAAATGCTTGTAACTTTTTACTGGAGCGTCATAAAACCTTTAAATTTTGTAACAATAAAGTACTCGAGCCTCTTGTCAATTTAAGCTATCGCTCAAAGCTATGCTACCCTTGTCCCAAATCAAACACTGATAAAACTTCAAATGGCCCTAATTTCTATACGGTACGTCCTACACCTATCAAAGTTTGCAACATACAAATGCTTGTAACTTTTTACTGGAGCGTCATAAAACCTTGAAATTTTGTAACAATGAAGTACTCGAGCCTCTTGTCAATTTAAGCTATCGCTGAAAGCTATGCTACCCTTGAGTCCCAAATCAAGCACTGACAAAACTACAAATGGCTCTAACTTCTCTACGATACGTCCTACACCTATCAATGTTTGCAACATACAAATGCTTGTAACTTTTTACTGGAGCGTCATAAAAATTTGAAATTTTGTAACAATAAAGTACTCGTGCCTCTTGTCAATTTAAGCTATCGCTCAAAGCTATGCTACCCTTAAGTCCCAAATCAAACACTGATAAAACTTCAAACGGCCCTAACTTCTATACGGTACGTCCTACACCTATCAAAGTTTGCAACATACAAATGCTTGAAAGTTTTTAATGGAGCATCATAAAACCTTGAAATTTTATAAGAATAAAGTTCTCGAGCCTCTTGTCAATTTAAGCTATCGTTCAAGCTATGCTACCCTTGAGTCCCAAATCAAACACTGATAAAACTTCAAATGGCCCTAACTTCTATACGGTACGTCCTACACCTATCAAAGTTTGCAACATACAAATACTTGTAACTTTTTACTGGAGCGTCATAAAACCTTGAAATTTTGTAACAATAAAGTACTCGAGCCTCTTGTCAATTAAAGCTATCGCTCAAAGCTATTCTACCCTTGAGTCCCAAATCAAACATTGATAAAACTTCAAATGGCCCTAACTTCTATACGGTACGTCCTACACCTATCAAAGTTTGCAACATACAAATACTTGTAACTTTTTACTGGCGCGTCATAAAACTTTGAAATTTTGTAACAATAAAGTACTCGAGCCTCTTGTCAATTTAAGCTATCGCTCAAAGCTATGCTACCCTTGAGTCCCAAATCAAACACTGATAAAACTTCAAATGGCCCTAACTTCATTACGGTACGTCCTACATCTATCAAAGTTTGCAACATACAAATGCTTGTAGCTTTTTACTGGAGCGTCATAAAACCTTGAAATTTTGTAACAATAAAGTACTCGAGCCTCTTGTCAATTTAAGTTATCGCTCAAAGCTATGCTACCCTTGTCCCCAATCAAACACTGATAAAACTTCAAATGGCCTTAACTTCTATACGGTACGTCCTATACCTATCAAAGTTTGCAACATACAAATGCTTGTAACTTTTTACTGGAGCGTCATGAAACCTTGAAATTTTGTAAGAATAAAGTACTCGAGCCTCTTGTCAATTTAAGCTATCGCTCAAAGCTATGCTACCCTTGTCCCAAATCAAACACTGATAAAACTTCAAACGGCCCTAATTTCTATACGGTACGACCTACACCTCTCAAAGTTTGCAACATACAAATGCTTGTAACTTTTTACTGGAGCGTCATAAAACCTTGAAATTTAGTAACAATAAAGTACTCGAGCCTCTTGTCAATTTAAGCTATCGCTGAAAGCTATGCTACCCTTGAGTCCCAAATGAAACACTGATAAAACTACAAATGGCCCTATCTTCTATACGATAGTTCCTACACCCAACAAAGTTTGCAACATACAAATGCTTGTAAGTTTTTACAGGAGCGTCATGAAACCTTGAAATTTTGAAACAATAAAGTACTCGAGCCTCTTGTCAATTTAAGCTATCGCTCAAAGCTATGCTACCCTTGTCCCAAATCAAACACTGATAAAACTTCAAATGGCCCTAATTTCTATACGGTACGTCCTACACCTATCAAAGTTTGCAACATACAAATGCTTGTAACTTTTTACTGGAGCGTCATAAAACCTTGAAATTTAGTAACAATAAAGTACTCGAGCCTCTTGTCAATTTAAGCTATCGCTCAAAGCTATGCTACCCTTGAGTCCCACATCTAACACTGATAAAACTTCAAATGGCCCTAACTTCTACATGGTACGTCATACATTTATCAAAGTTTGCAACATACAAATGCTTGTAACTTTTTACTGGAGCGTCATAAAACCTTGAAATTTTTTAACAATAGAGTACTCGAGTCCCTTGTCAATTTAAGATATCGCTCAAAGCTATGCTACCCTTGAGTTCCAAATCAACCACTGATAAAACTTCAAATGGCCCTAACTTCTATACAGTACGTCCTACACCTATCAAAATTTGCAGCATTCAAATGCTTGTAACTTTTTACTGGAGCGTCATAAAACCTTTAAATTTTGTAACAATAAAGTACTCGAGCCTCTTGTCAATTTAAGCTATCGCTCAAAGCAATGCTACCCTTGAGTCCCAAATCAAACACTGATAAAACTTCAAATGGCCCTAACTTCATTACGGTACGTCCTACATCTATCAAAGTTTGCAACATACAAATGCTTGTAGCTTTTTACTGGAGCGTCATAAAACCTTGAAATTTTGTAACAATAAAGTACTCGAGCCTCTTGTCAATTTAAGCTATCGCTCAAAGCTATGCTACCCTTGTCCCAAATCAAACACTGATAAAACTTCAAACGGCCCTAATTTCTATACGGTACGTCCTACACCTATCAAAGTTTGCAACATACAAATGCTTGTAACTTTTTACTGGAGCGTCATAAAACCTTGAAATTTTGTAACAATAAAGTACTCGAGCCTCTTGTCAATTTAAACTATCGCTGAAAGCTATGCTACCCTTGAGTCCCAAATCAAACACTGATAAAACTTCAAATGGCCTTAACTTCTATACGGTACGTCCTATATCTATCAAACTTTGCAACATACGAATGCTTGTAACTTTTTACTGGAGCGCCCATCCAACCTTGAAATTTTGTAACAATAAAGTACTCGAGCCTCTTGTAAATTTAAGCTATTGTTCAAAGCTATGCTACCCTTGAGTCCCAAATCTAACACTGATAAAACTTCAAATGGCCCTAACTTCTATACGGTACGTCCTACACCTATCGAAGTTTGCAACATACAAATTCTTGTAACTTTTTACTGGAGCTACATAAAACCTTGAAATTTTGTAACAATAATGTAATCGAGCCTCTTGTCAATTTAAGCTAGCGCTCAAAGCTATGCTACCCTTCAGTCCCAAATGAAACATTGATAAAACTTCAAATGGCCCTAACTTCTATACGGTACGTCCTACACCTATCAAAGTTTGCAACATTCAAATGCTTGCAACTTTTTACTGGAGCGTCTTAAAACCTTGAAATTTTGTAACAATAAAGTACTCGAGCCTCTTGCCAACTTAAGCTATCGCTCAAAACTACGCTACCCTTGAGTCCCAAATCAAACACTGATAAAACTTCAAATGGCCTTAACTTCTATACGGTACGTCCTATACCTTTCAAAGTTTGCAACATACGAATGCTTGTAACTTTCTACTGGAGCGCCCATCCAACCTTGAAATTTTGTAACAATAAAGTACTCGAGCCTCTTGTAAATTTAAGCTATTGCTCAAAGCTATGCTACCTTTGAGTCCCAAATCTAACACTAATAGAACTTCAAATGGCCCTAACTTCTATACGGTACGTCCTACACCTATCGAAGTTAGCAACATACAAATTCTTGTAACTTTTTACTGGAGCGTCATAAAACCTTGAAATTTTGTAACAATAAAGTACTCGAGCCTCTTGTCAATTTAAGCTAGCGCTCAAAGATATGCTACCCTTGAGTCCCAAATCAAACATTGATAAAACTTCAAATGGCCCTAACTTCTATACGGTACGTCCTACACCTATCAAAGTTTGCAATATACGAATGCTTGTAACTTTTTACTGGAGCGCCCATCCAACCTTGAAATTTTGTAACAATAAAGTACTCGAGCCTCTTGTAAATTTAAGCTATTGCTCAAAGCTATGCTACCCTTGAGTCCCAAAATAAACACTGATGAAACTTCAAATAGCCCTAACTTCTATACTGTACGTCCTACACCTATCAAAGTTTGCAACATACAAATGCTTGTAACTGTTTACTGGAGCGTCATAAAACCTTGAAATTTTGTAACAATAAAGTACTCGAGCCTCTTGCCAACTTAAGCTATCGCTCAAAACTACGCTACCCTTGAGTCCCAAATCAAACACTGATAAAACTTCAAATGGCCTTAACTTCTATACGGTACGTCCTATACCTATCAAAGTTTGCAACATACGAATACTTGTAACTTTTTACTGGAGCGCCCATCCAACCTTGAAATTTTGTAACAATAAAGTACTCGAGCCTCTTGTAAATTTAAGCTATTGCTCAAAGCTATGCTACCCTTGAGTTCCAAATCTAACACTGATAAAACTTCAAATGGCCCTAACTTTTATACGGTACGTACTACACCTATCGAAGTTTGCAACATACAAATTCTTGTAACTTTTTACTGGAGCGTCATAAAACCTTGAAATTTTGTAACAATAAAGTACTCGAGTCTCTTGTCAATTTAAGCTAGCGCTCAAAGCTATGCTACCCTTGAGTCCCAAATCAAACATTGATAAAACTTCAAATGGCCCTAACTTCTATACGGTACGTCCCACACCTATCACAGTTTGCAACATACGAATGCTTCTAACTTTTTACTGGAGCGCCCATCCAACCTTGAAATTTTGTAACAATAAAGTACTCGAGCCTCTTGTAAATTTAAGCTATTGCTCAAAGCTATGCTACCCTTGAGTCCCAAAATAAACACTGATAAAACTTCAAATAGCCCTAACTTCTATACTGTACGTCCTACACCTATCAAAGTTTGCAACATACAAATGCTTGTAACTGTTTACTGGAGCGTCATAAAACCTTGAAATTTTGTAACAATAAAGTACTCGAGCCTCTTGCCAACTTAAGCTATCGCTCAAAGCTACGCTACCCTTGAGTCCCAAATCAAACACTGATAAAACTTCAAATGGCCTTAACTTCTATACGGTACGTCCTATACCTATCAAAGTTTGCAACATACAAATGCTTGTCACTTTTTACTGGAGCGTCATAAAACCTTGAAATTTTGTAACAATAAAGTACTCGAGCCTCTTGTCAATTTAAGCTATCGCTCAAAGCTATGCTACCCTTGTCCCAAATCAAACACTGATAAAACTTCAAATGGCCCTAATTTCTATACGGTACGTCCTACACCTATCAAAGTTTGCAACATACGAATGCTTGTAACTTTTTACTGGAGCGTCATAAAACCTTGAAATTTAGTAACAATAAAGTACTTGAGCCTCTTGTCAATTTAAGCTATCGCTGAAAGCTATGCTACCCTTGAGTCCCAAATCAAACACTGATAAAACTACAAATGGCCCTAACTTCTATACGATAGTTCCTACACCTATCAAAGTTTGCAACATACAAATGCTTGTAAGTTTTTACTGGAGCGTCATGAAACCTTGAAATTTTGAAACAATAAAGTACTCGAGCCTCTCGTCAATTTAAGCTATCGCTCAAAGCTATGCTACCCTTGTCCCAAATCAAACACTGATAAAACTGCAAATGGCCCTAATTTCTATACGGTACGTCCTACACCTATCAAAGTTTGCAACATACAAATACTTGTAACTTTTTACTGGCGCGTCATAAAACCTTGAAATTTTGTAACAATAAAGTACTCGAGCCTCTTGTCAATTTAAGCTATCGCTCAAAGCTATGCTACCCTTGAGTCCCAAATCAAACACTGATAAAACTTCAAATGGCCCTAACTTCATTACGGTACGTCCTACATCTATCAAAGTTTGCAACATACAAATGCTTGTAGCTTTTTACTGGAGCGTCATAAAACCTTGAAATTTTGTAACAATAAAGTACTCGAGCCTCTTGTCAATTTAAGTTATCGCTCAAAGCTATGCTACCCTTGTCCCCAATCAAACACTGATAAAACTTCAAATGGCCTTAACTTCTATACGGTACGTCCTATACCTATCAAAGTTTGCAACATACAAATGCTTGTAACTTTTTACTGGAGCGTCATGAAACCTTGAAATTTTGTAAGAATAAAGTACTCGAGCCTCTTGTCAATTTAAGCTATCGCTCAAAGCTATGCTACCCTTGTCCCAAATCAAACACTGATAAAACTTCAAACGGCCCTAATTTCTATACGGTACGACCTACACCTATCAAAGTTTGCAACATACAAATGCTTGTAACTTTTTACTGGAGCGTCATAAAACCTTGAAATTTAGTAACAATAAAGTACTCGAGCCTCTTGTCAATTTAAGCTATCGCTGAAAGCTATGCTACCCTTGAGTCCCAAATGAAACACTGATAAAACTACAAATGGCCCTATCTTCTATACGATAGTTCCTACACCTATCAAAGTTTGCAACATACAAATGCTTGTAAGTTTTTACAGGAGCGTCATGAAACCTTGAAATTTTGAAACAATAAAGTACTCGAGCCTCTTGTCAATTTAAGCTATCGCTCAAAGCTATGCTACCCTTGTCCCAAATCAAACACTGATAAAACTTCAAATGGCCCTAATTTCTATACGGTACGTCCTACACCTATCAAAGTTTGCAACATACAAATGCTTGTAACTTTTTACTGGAGCGTCATAAAACCTTGAAATTTAGTAACAATAAAGTACTCGAGCCTCTTGTCAATTTAAGCTATCGCTCAAAGCTATGCTACCCTTGAGTCCCACATCTAACACTGATAAAACTTCAAATGGCCCTAACTTCTACATGGTACGTCATACATTTATCAAAGTTTGCAACATACAAATGCTTGTAACTTTTTACTGGAGCGTCATAAAACCTTGAAATTTTTTAACAATAGAGTACTCGAGTCCCTTGTCAATTTAAGATATCGCTCAAAGCTATGCTACCCTTGAGTTCCAAATCAACCACTGATAAAACTTCAAATGGCCCTAACTTCTATACAGTACGTCCTACACCTATCAAAATTTGCAGCATTCAAATGCTTGTAACTTTTTACTGGAGCGTCATAAAACCTTTAAATTTTGTAACAATAAAGTACTCGAGCCTCTTGTCAATTTAAGCTATCGCTCAAAGCAATGCTACCCTTGAGTCCCAAATCAAACACTGATAAAACTTCAAATGGCCCTAACTTCATTACGGTACGTCCTACATCTATCAAAGTTTGCAACATACAAATGCTTGTAGCTTTTTACTGGAGCGTCATAAAACATTGAAATTTTGTAACAATAAAGTACTCGAGCCTCTTGTCAATTTAAGCTATCGCTCAAAGCTATGCTACCCTTGTCCCAAATCAAACACTGATAAAACTTCAAACGGCCCTAATTTCTATACGGTACGTCCTACACCTATCAAAGTTTGCAACATACAAATGCTTGTAACTTTTTACTGGAGCGTCATAAAACCTTGAAATTTTGTAACAATAAAGTACTCGAGCCTCTTGTCAATTTAAACTATCGCTGAAAGCTATGCTACCCTTGAGTCCCAAATCAAACACTGATAAAACTTCAAATGGCCTTAACTTCTATACGGTACGTCCTATATCTATCAAACTTTGCAACATACGAATGCTTGTAACTTTTTACTGGAGCGCCCATCCAACCTTGAAATTTTGTAACAATAAAGTACTCGAGCCTCTTGTAAATTTAAGCTATTGTTCAAAGCTATGCTACCCTTGAGTCCCAAATCTAACACTGATAAAACTTCAAATGGCCCTAACTTCTATACGGTACGTCCTACACCTATCGAAGTTTGCAACATACAAATTCTTGTAACTTTTTACTGGAGCTACATAAAACCTTGAAATTTTGTAACAATAATGTAATCGAGCCTCTTGTCAATTTAAGCTAGCGCTCAAAGCTATGCTACCCTTCAGTCCCAAATGAAACATTGATAAAACTTCAAATGGCCCTAACTTCTATACGGTACGTCCTACACCTATCAAAGTTTGCAACATACGAATGCTTGTAACTTTTTACTGGAGCGCCCATCCAACCTTGAAATTTTGTAACAATAAAGTACTCGAGCCTCTTGTAAATTTAAGCTATTGCTCAAAGCTATGCTACCCTTGAGTCCCAAATCTAACACTGATAAAACTTCAAATGGCCCTAACTTCTATACGGTACGTCCTACACCTATCGAAGTTTGCAACATACAAATTCTTGTAACTGTTTACTGGAGCGTCATAAAACCTTGAAATTTTGTAACAATAAAGTACTCGAGCCTCTTGCCAACTTAAGCTATCGCTGAAAGCTACGCTACCCTTGAGTCCCAAATTAAACACTGATAAAACTTCAAATGGCCTTAACTTCTATACGGTACGTCCTATACATATCAAAGTTTGCAACATACAAATGCTTGTAACTTTTTACTGGAGCGTCATAAAACCTTGAAATTTTGTAACAATAAAGTACTCGAGCCTCTTGTCAATTTAAGCTATCGCTCAAAGCTATGCTAGCCTTGTCCCAAATCAAACACTGATAAAACTTCAAATGGCCCTAATTTCTATACGGTACGTCCTACACCTATCAAAGTTTGCAACATTCAAATGCTTGCAACTTTTTACTGGAGCGTCTTAAAACCTTGAAATTTTGTAACAATAAAGTACTCGAGCCTCTTGCCAACTTAAGCTATCGCTCAAAACTACGCTACCCTTGAGTCCCAAATCAAACACTGATAAAACTTCAAATGGCCTTAACTTCTATACGGTACGTCCTATACCTTTCAAAGTTTGCAACATACGAATGCTTGTAACTTTCTACTGGAGCGCCCATCCAACCTTGAAATTTTGTAACAATAAAGTACTCGAGCCTCTTGTAAATTTAAGCTATTGCTCAAAGCTATGCTACCCTTGAGTCCCAAATCTAACACTAATAGAACTTCAAATGGCCCTAACTTCTATACGGTACGTCCTACACCTATCGAAGTTAGCAACATACAAATTCTTGTAACTTTTTACTGGAGCGTCATAAAACCTTGAAATTTTGTAACAATAAAGTACTCGAGCCTCTTGTCAATTTAAGCTAGCGCTCAAAGATATGCTACCCTTGAGTCCCAAATCAAACATTGATAAAACTTCAAATGGCCCTAACTTCTATACGGTACGTCCTACACCTATCAAAGTTTGCAATATACGAATGCTTGTAACTTTTTACTGGAGCGCCCATCCAACCTTGAAATTTTGTAACAATAAAGTACTCGAGCCTCTTGTAAATTTAAGCTATTGCTCAAAGCTATGCTACCCTTGAGTCCCAAAATAAACACTGATGAAACTTCAAATAGCCCTAACTTCTATACTGTACGTCCTACACCTATCAAAGTTTGCAACATACAAATGCTTGTAACTGTTTACTGGAGCGTCATAAAACCTTGAAATTTTGTAACAATAAAGTACTCGAGCCTCTTGCCAACTTAAGCTATCGCTCAAAACTACGCTACCCTTGAGTCCCAAATCAAACACTGATAAAACTTCAAATGGCCTTAACTTCTATACGGTACGTCCTATACCTATCAAAGTTTGCAACATACGAATACTTGTAACTTTTTACTGGAGCGCCCATCCAACCTTGAAATTTTGTAACAATAAAGTACTCGAGCCTCTTGTAAATTTAAGCTATTGCTCAAAGCTATGCTACCCTTGAGTTCCAAATCTAACACTGATAAAACTTCAAATGGCCCTAACTTCTATACGGTACGTACTACACCTATCGAAGTTTGCAACATACAAATTCTTGTAACTTTTTACTGGAGCGTCATAAAACCTTGAAATTTTGTAACAATAAAGTACTCGAGTCTCTTGTCAATTTAAGCTATCGCTCAAAGCTATGCTACCCTTGAGTCCCAAATCAAACATTGATAAAACTTCAAATGGCCCTAACTTCTATACGGTACGTCCCACACCTATCACAGTTTGCAACATACGAATGCTTCTAACTTTTTACTGGAGCGCCCATCCAACCTTGAAATTTTGTAACAATAAAGTACTCGAGCCTCTTGTAAATTTAAGCTATTGCTCAAAGCTATGCTACCCTTGAGTCCCAAAATAAACACTGATAAAACTTCAAATAGCCCTAACTTCTATACTGTACGTCCTACACCTATCAAAGTTTGCAACATACAAATGCTTGTAACTGTTTACTGGAGCGTCATAAAACCTTGAAATTTTGTAACAATAAAGTACTCGAGCCTCTTGCCAACTTAAGCTATCGCTCAAAGCTACGCTACCCTTGAGTCCCAAATCAAACACTGATAAAACTTCAAATGGCCTTAACTTCTATACGGTACGTCCTATACCTATCAAAGTTTGCAACATACAAATGCTTGTCACTTTTTACTGGAGCGTCATAAAACCTTGAAATTTTGTAACAATAAAGTACTCGAGCCTCTTGTCAATTTAAGCTATCGCTCAAAGCTATGCTACCCTTGTCCCAAATCAAACACTGATAAAACTTCAAATGGCCCTAATTTCTATACGGTACGTCCTACACCTATCAAAGTTTGCAACATACAAATGCTTGTAACTTTTTACTGGAGCGTCATAAAACCTTGAAATTTAGTAACAATAAAGTACTCGAGCCTCTTGTCAATTTAAGCTATCGCTCAAAGCTATGCTACCCTTGTCCCAAATCAAACACTGATAAAACTTCAAATGGCCCTAATTTCTATACGGTACGTCCTACACCTATCAAAGTTTGCAACATACAAATGCTTGTAACTTTTTACTGGAGCGTCATAAAACCTTGAAATTTAGTAACAATAAAGTACTCGAGCATCTTGTCAATTTAAGCTATCGCTGAAATCTATGCTACCCTTGAGTCCCAAATCAAACACTGATAAAACTTCAAATGGCCTTAACTTCTATACGGTACGTCCTATACCTATCAAAGTTTGCAACATACAAATGCTTGTAACTTTTTACTGGAGCGTCATAAAACCTTGAAATTTTGTAACAATAATGTAATCGAGCCTCTTGTCAATTTAAGCTAGCGCTCAAAGCTATGCTACCCTTGAGTCCCAAATGAAACATTGATAAAACTTCAAATGGCCCTAACTTCTATACGGTACGTCCTACACCTATCAAAGTTTGCAACATACGAATGCTTGTAACTTTTTACTGGAGCGCCCATCCAACCTTGAAATTTTGTAACAATAAAGTACTCGAGCCTCTTGTAAATTTAAGCTATTGCTCAAAGCTATGCTACCCTTGAGTCCCAAATCTAACACTGATAAAACTTCAAATGGCCCTAACTTCTATACGGTACGTCCTACACCTATCGAAGTTTGCAACATACAAATTCTTGTAACTGTTTACTGGAGCGTCATAAAACCTTGAAATTTTGTAACAATAAAGTACTCGAGCCTCTTGCCAACTTAAGCTATCGCTGAAAGCTACGCTACCCTTGAGTCCCAAATTAAACACTGATAAAACTTCAAATGGCCTTAACTTCTATACGGTACGTCCTATACATATCAAAGTTTGCAACATACAAATGCTTGTAACTTTTTACTGGAGCGTCATAAAACCTTGAAATTTTGTAACAATAAAGTACTCGAGCCTCTTGTCAATTTAAGCTATCGCTCAAAGCTATGCTAGCCTTGTCCCAAATCAAACACTGATAAAACTTCAAATGGCCCTAATTTCTATACGGTACGTCCTACACCTATCAAAGTTTGTAACATACGAATGCTTCTAACTTTTTACTGGAGCGCCCATCCAACCTTGAAATTTTGTAACAATAAAGTACTCGAGCCTCTTGTAAATTTAAGCTATTGCTCAAAGCTATGCTACCCTTGAGTCCCAAAATAAACACTGATAAAACTTCAAATAGCCCTAACTTCTATACTGTACGTCCTACACCTATCAAAGTTTGCAACATACAAATGCTTGTAACTGTTTACTGGAGCGTCATAAAACCTTGAAATTTTGTAACAATAAAGTACTCGAGCCTCTTGCCAACTTAAGCTATCGCTCAAAGCTACGCTACCCTTGAGTCCCAAATCAAACACTGATAAAACTTCAAATGGCCTTAACTTCTATACGGTACGTCCTATACCTATCAAAGTTTGCAACATACAAATGCTTGTAACTTTTTACTGGAGCGTCATAAAACCTTGAAATTTTGTAACAATAAAGTACTCGAGCCTCTTGTCAATTTAAGCTAGCGCTCAAAGCTATGCTACCCTTGAGTCCCAAATCAAACATTGATAAAACTTCAATTGGCCCTAACTTCTATACGGTACGTCCCACACCTATCACAGTTTGCAACATACGAATGCTTCTAACTTTTTACTGGAGCGCCCATCCAACCTTGAAATTTTGTAACAATAAAGTACTCGAGCCTCTTGTAAATTTAAGCTATTGCTCAAAGCTATGCTACCCTTGAGTCCCAAAATAAACACTGATAAAACTTCAAATAGCCCTAACTTCTATACTGTACGTCCTACACCTATCAAAGTTTGCAACATACAAATGCTTGTAACTGTTTACTGGAGCGTCATAAAACCTTGAAATTTTGTAACAATAAAGTACTCGAGCCTCTTGCCAACTTAAGCTATCGCTCAAAGCTACGCTACCCTTGAGTCCCAAATCAAACACTGATAAAACTTCAAATGGCCTTAACTTCTATACGGTACGTCCTATACCTATCAAAGTTTGCAACATACAAATGCTTGTAACTTTTTACTGGAGCGTCATAAAACCTTGAAATTTTGTAACAATAAAGTACTCGAGCCTCTTGTCAATTTAAGCTATCGCTCAAAGCTATGCTACCCTTGTCCCAAATCAAACACTGATAAAACTTCAAATGGCCCTAATTTCTATACGGTACGTCCTACACCTATCAAAGTTTGCAACATACGAATGCTTGTAACTTTTTACTGGAGCGTCATAAAACCTTGAAATATAGTAACAATAAAGTACTCGAGCCTCTTGTCAATTTAAGCTATCGCTGAAAGCTATGCTACCCTTGAGTCCCAAATCAAACACTGATAAAACTACAAATGGCCCTAACTTCTATACGATAGTTCCTACACCTATCAAAGTTTGCAACATACAAATGCTTGTAAGTTTTTACTGGAGCGTCATGAAACCTAGAAATTTTGAAACAATAAAGTACTCGAGCCTCTGGTCAATTTAAGCTATCGCTCAAAGCTATGCTACCCTTGTCCCAAATCAAACACTGATAAAACTTCAAATGGCCCTAATTTCTATACGGTACGTCCTACACCTATCAAAGTTTGCAACATACAAATGCTTGTAACTTTTTACTGGAGCGTCATAAAACCTTGAAATTTAGTAACAATAAAGTACTCGAGCCTCTTGTCAATTTAAGCTATCGCTCAAAGCTATGCTACCCTTGTCCCAAATCAAACACTGATAAAACTTCAAATGGCCCTAATTTCTATACGGTACGTCCTACACCTATCAAAGTTTGCAACATACAAATGCTTGTAACTTTTTACTGGAGCGTCATAAAACCTTGAAATTTAGTAACAAAAAAGTACTCGAGCCTCTTGTCAATTTAAGCTATCGCTGAAATCTATGCTACCCTTGAGTCCCAAATCAAACACTGATAAAACTTCAAATGGCCTTAACTTCTATACGGTACGTAATATACCTATCAAAGTTTGCAACATACGAATGCTTGTAACTTTTTACTGGAGCGCCCATCCAACCTTGAAATTTTGTAACAATAAAGTACTCGAGCCTCTTGTAAATTTAAGCTATTGCTCAAAGCTATGCTACCCTTGAGTCCCAAATCTAACACTGATAAAAGTTCAAATGGCCCTAACTTCTATACGGTACGTCCTACACCTATCGAAGTTTGCAACATACAAATTATTGTAACTGTTTACTGGAGCGTCATAAAACCTTGAAATTTTGTAACAATAAAGTACTCGAGCCTCTTGCCAACTTAAGCTATCGCTGAAAGCTACGCTACCCTTGAGTCCCAAATTAAACACTGATAAAACTTCAAATGGCCTTAACTTCTATACCGTACGTCCTATACATATCAAAGTTTGCAACATACAAATGCTTGTAACTTTTTACTGGAGCGTCATAAAACCTTGAAATTTTGTAACAATAAAGTACTCGAGCCTCTTGTCAATTTAAGCTATCGCTCAAAGCTATGCTAGCCTTGTCCCAAATCAAACACTGATAAAACTTCAAATGGCCCTAATTTCTATACGGTACGTCCTACACCTATCAAAGTTTGTAACATTCAAATGCTTGCAACTTTTTACTGGAGCGTCTTAAAACCTTCAAATTTAGTAACAATAAAATACTCGAGCCTCTTGTCAATTTAAGCTATCGCTGAAAGCAATGCTACCCTTGAGTCCCAAATCAAACACTGATAAAACTACAAATGGCCCTAACTTCTATACGATAGTTCCTACACCTATCAAAGTTTGCAACATACAAATGCTTGTAAGTTTTTTACTGGAGCGTCATGAAACCTTGAAATTTTGAAACAATAAAGTACTCGAGCCTCTTGTCAATTTAAGCTATCGCTATGCTACCCTTGTCCCAAATCAAACACTGATAAAACTTCAAATGGCCTTAACTTCTATACGGTACGTCCTACACCTATCGAAGTTTGCAACATACAAATTCTTGTAACTGTTTACTGGAGCGTCATAAAACCTTGAAATTTTGTAACAATAAAGTACTCGAGCCTCTTGCCAACTTAAGCTATCGCTGAAAGCTACGCTACCGTTGAGTCCCAAATTAAACACTGATAAAACTTCAAATGGCCTTAACTTCTATACGGTACGTCCTATACATATCAAAGTTTGCAACATACAAATGCTTGTAACTTTCTACTGGAGCGCCCATCCAACCTTGAAATTTTGTAACAATAAAGTACTCGAGCCTCTTGTAAATTTAAGCTATTGCTCAAAGCTATGCTACCCTTGAGTACCAAATCTAACACTGATAGAACTTCAAATGGCCCTAACTTCTATACGGTACGTCCTACACCTATCGAAGTTAGCAACATACAAATTCTTGTAACTTTTTACTGGAGCGTCATAAAACCTTGAAATTTTGTAACAATAAAGTACTCGATCCTCTTGTCAATTTAAGCTAGCGCTCAAAGCTATGCTACCCTTGAGTCCCAAATCAAACATTGATAAAACTTCAAATGGCCCTAACTTCTATACGGTACGTCCTACACCTAGCAAAGTTTGCAATATACGAATGCTAGTAACTTTTTACTGGAGCGCCCATCCAACCTTGAAATTTTGCAACAATAAAGTACTCGAGCCTCTTGTAAATTTAAGCTATTGCTCAAAGCTATGCTACCCTTGAGTCCCAAAATAAACACTGATGAAACTTCAAATAGCCCTAACTTCTATACTGTACGTCCTACACCTATCAAAGTTTGCAACATACAAATGCTGGTAACTGTTTACTGGAGCGTCATAAAACCTTGAAATTTTGTAACAATAAAGTACTCGAGCCTCTTGCCAACTTAAGCTATCGCTCAAAACTACGCTACCCTTGAGTCCCAAAATAAACACTGATAAAACTTCAAATAGCCCTAACTTCTATACTGTACGTCCTACACCTATCAAAGTTTGCAACATACAAATGCTTGTAACTGTTTACTGGAGCGTCATAAAACCTTGAAATTTTGTAACAATAAAGTACTCGAGCCTCTTGCCAACTTAAGCTATCGCTCAAAGCTACGCTACCCTTGAGTCCCAAATCAAACACTGATAAAACTTCAAATGGCCTTAACTTCTATACGGTACGTCCTATACCTATCAAAGTTTGCAACATACAAATGCTTGTAACTTTTTACTGGAGCGTCATAAAACCTTGAAATTTTGTAACAATAAAGTACTCGAGCCTCTTGTCAATTTAAGCTATCGCTCAAAGCTATGCTACCCTTGTCCCAAATCAAACACTGATAAAACTTCAAATGGCCCTAATTTCTATACGGTACGTCCTACACCTATCAAAGTTTGCAACATACAAATGCTTGTAACTTTTTACTGGAGCGTCATAAAACCTTGAAATTTAGTAACAATAAAGTACTCGAGCCTCTTGTCAATTTAAGCTATCGCTGAAATCTATGCTACCCTTGAGTCCCAAATCAAACACTGATAAAACTTCAAATGGCCTTAACTTCTATACGGTACGTTCTATACCTATCAAAGTTTGCAACATACGAATGCTTGTAACTTTTTACTGGAGCGCCCATCCAACCTTGAATCTTTGTAACAATAAAGTACTCGAGCCTCTTATAAATTTAAGCTATTGCTCAAAGCTATGCTACCCTTGAGTCCCAAATCGAACACTGATAGAACTTCAAATGGCCCTAACTTCTATACGGTACGTCCTACACCTATCGAAGTATGCAACATACAAATTCTTGTAACTTTTTACTGGAGCGTCATAAAACCTTGAAATTTAGTAACAATAAAGTACTCGAGCCTCTTGTCAATTTAAGCTATCGCTCAAAGCTATGCTACCCTTGTCCCAAATCAAACACTGATAAAACTTCAAATGGCCCTAATTTCTATACGGTACGTCCTACACCTATCAAAGTTTGCAACATACGAATGCTTGTAACTTTTTACTGGAGCGTCATAAAACCTTGAAATTTAGTAACAATAAAGTACTCGAGCCTCTTGTCAATTTAAGCTATCGCTGAAAGCTATGCTACCCTTGAGTCCCAAATCAAACACTGATAAAACTACAAATGGCCCTAACTTCTATACGATAGTTCCTACACCTATCAAAGTTTGCAACATACAAATGCTTGTAAGTTTTTACTGGAGCGTCATGAAACCTTGAAATTTTGAAACAATAAAGTACTCGAGCCTCTCGTCAATTTAAGCTATCGCTCAAAGCTATGCTACCCTTGTCCCAAATCAAACACTGATAAAACTTCAAATGGCCCTAATTTCTATACGGTACGTCCTACACCTATCAAAGTTTGCAACATACAAATGCTTGTAACTTTTTACTGGAGCGTCATAAAACCTTGAAATTTAGTAACAATAAAGTACTCGAGCCTCTTGTCAATTTAAGCTATCGCTCAAAGCTATGCTACCCTTGTCCCAAATCAAACACTGATAAAACTTCAAATGGCCCTAATTTCTATACGGTACGTCCTACACCTATCAAAGTTTGCAACATACAAATGCTTGTAACTTTTTACTGGAGCGTCATAAAACCTTGAAATTTAGTAACAATAAAGTACTCGAGCCTCTTGTCAATTTAAGCTATCGCTGAAATCTATGCTACCCTTGAGTCCCAAATCAAACACTGATAAAACTTCAAATGGCCTTAACTTCTATACGGTACGTCCTATACCTATCAAAGTTTGCAACATACGAATGCTTGTAACTTTTTACTGGAGCGCCCATCCAACCTTGAAATTTTGTAACAATAAAGTACTCGAGCCTCTTGTAAATTTAAGCTATTGCTCAAAGCTATGCTACCCTTGAGTCCCAAATCTAACACTGATAAAACTTCAAATGGCCCTAACTTCTATACGGTACGTCCTACACCTATCGAAGTTTGCAACATACAAATTCTTGTAACTGTTTACTGGAGCGTCATAAAACCTTGAAATTTTGTAACAATAAAGTACTCGAGCCTCTTGTTAATTTAAGCTAGCGCTCAAAGCTATGCTACCCTTGAGTCCCAAATCAAACATTGATAAAACTTCAAATGGCCCTAACTTCTATACGGTACGTCCTACACCTAGCAAAGTTTGCAATATACGAATGCTTGTAACTTTTTACTGGAGCGCCCATCCAACCTTGAAATTTTGTAACAATAAAGTACTCGAGCCTCTTGTAAATTTAAGCTATTGCTCAAAGCTATGCTACCCTTGAGGTCCAAATCTAACACTGATAAAACTTCAAATGGCCCTAACTTCTATACGGTACGTACTACACCTATCGAAGTTTGCAACATACAAATTCTTGTAACTTTTTACTGGAGCGTCATAAAACCTTGAAATTTTGTAACAATAAAGTACTCGAGTCTCTTGTCAATTTAAGCTAGCGCTCAAAGCTATGCTACCCTTGAGACCCAAATCAAACATTGATAAAACTTCAAATGGCCCTAACTTCTATACGGTACGTCCCACACCTATCACAGTTTGCAACATACGAATGCTTCTAACTTTTTACTGGAGCGCCCATCCAACCTTGAAATTTTGTAACAATAAAGTACTCGAGCCTCTTGTAAATTTAAGCTATTGCTCAAAGCTATGCTACCCTTGAGTCCCAAAATAAACACTGATAAAACTTCAAATAGCCCTAACTTCTATACTGTACGTCCTACACCTATCAAAGTTTGCAACATACAAATGCTTGTAACTGTTTACTGGAGCGTCATAAAACCTTGAAATTTTGTAACAATAAAGTACTCGAGCCTCTTGCCAACTTAAGCTATCGCTCAAAGCTACGCTACCCTTGAGTCCCAAATCAAACACTGATAAAACTTCAAATGGCCTTAACTTCTATACGGTACGTCCTATACCTATCAAAGTTTGCAACATACAAATGCTTGTAACTTTTTACTGGAGCGTCATAAAACCTTGAAATTTTGTAACAATAAAGTACTCGAGCCTCTTGTCAATTTAAGCTATCGCTCAAAGCTATGCTACCCTTGTCCCAAATCAAACACTGATAAAACTTCAAATGGCCCTAATTTCTATACGGTACGTCCTACACCTATCAAAGTTTGCAACATACGAATGCTTGTAACTTTTTACTGGAGCGTCATAAAACCTTGAAATTTAGTAACAATAAAGTACTCGAGCCTCTTGTCAATTTAAGCTATCGCTGAAAGCTATGCTACCCTTGAGTCCCAAATCAAACACTGATAAAACTACAAATGGCCCTAACTTCTATACGATAGTTCCTACACCTATCAAAGTTTGCAACATACAAATGCTTGTAAGTTTTTACTGGAGCGTCATGAAACCTTGAAATTTTGAAACAATAAAGTACTCGAGCCTCTCGTCAATTTAAGCTATCGCTCAAAGCTATGCTACCCTTGTCCCAAATCAAACACTGATAAAACTTCAAATGGCCCTAATTTCTATACGGTACGTCCTACACCTATCAAAGTTTGTAACATACAAATGCTTGTAACTTTTTACTGGAGCGTCATAAAACCTTGAAATTTAGTAACAATAAAGTACTCGAGCCTCTTGTCACTTTAAGCTATCGCTCAAAGCTATGCTACCCTTGTCCCAAATCAAACACTGATAAAACTTCAAATGGCCCTAATTTCTATACGGTACGTCCTACACCTATCAAAGTTTGCAACATACAAATGCTTGTAACTTTTTACTGGAGCGTCATAAAAGCTTGAAATTTAGTAACAATAAAGTACTCGAGCCTCTTGTCAATTTAAGCTATCGCTGAAATCTATGCTACCCTTGAGTCCCAAATCAAACACTGATAAAACTTCAAATGGCCTTAACTTCTATACGGTACGTTCTATACCTATCAAAGTTTGCAACATACGAATGCTTGTAACTTTTTACTGGAGCGCCCATCCAACCTTGAATCTTTGTAACAATAAAGTACTCGAGCCTCTTATAAATTTAAGCTATTGCTCAAAGCTATGCTACCCTTGAGTCCCAAATCGAACACTGATAGAACTTCAAATGGCCCTAACTTCTATACGGTACGTCCTACACCTATCGAAGTATGCAACATACAAATTCTTGTAACTTTTTACTGGAGCGTCATAAAACCTTGAAATTTTGTAACAATAAAGTACTCGAGCCTCTTGTCAATTTAAGCTAGCGCTCAAAGCTACGCTACCCTTGAGTCCCCAATCAAACACTGATAAAACTTCAAATGGCCTTAACTTCTATACGGTACGTCCTATACCTATCAAAGTTTGCAACATACAAATGCTTGTAACTTTTTACTGGAGCGTCATAAAACCTTGAAATTTTGTAAGAATAAAGTACTCGAGCCTCTTGTCAATTTAAGCTATCGCTCAAAGCTATGCTACCCTCGTTCCAAATCAAACACTGATAAAACTTCAAATGGCCCTAATTTCTATACGGTACGTCCTACACCTATCAAAGTTTGCAACATACAAATGCTTGTAACTTTTTACTGGAGCGTCATAAAACCTTGAAATTTAGTAACAATAAAGTACTCGAGCCTCTTGTCAATTTAAGCTATCGCTGAAAGCTATGCTACCCTTGAGTCCCAAATCAAACACTGATAAAACTACAAATGGCCCTAACTTCTATACGATAGTTCCTACACCTATCAAAGTTTGCAACATACAAATGCTTGTAAGTTTTTACTGGAGCGTCATGAAACCTTGAAATTTTGAAACAATAAAGTACTCGAGCCTCTTGTCAATTTAAGCTATCGCTCAAAACTATGCTACCCTTGTCCCAAATCAAACACTGATAAAACTTCAAATGGCCCTAATTTCTATACGGTACGTCCTACACCTATCAAAGTTTGCAACATACAAATGCTTGTAACTTTTTACTGGAGCGTCATAAAACCTTGAAATTTAGTAACAATAAAGTACTCGAGCCTCTTGTCAATTTAAGCTATCGCTCAAAGCTATGCTACCCTTGAGTCCCACATCTAACACTGATAAAACTTCAAATGGCCCTAACTTCTACACGGTACGTCCTACATTTATCAAAGTTTGCAACATACAAATGCTTGTAACTTTTTACTGGAGCGTCATAAAACCTTGAAATTTTGTAGCAATACAGTACTCGAGTCTCTTGTCAATTTAAGATATCGCTCAAAGCTATGCTACCCTTGAGTTCCAAATCAAACACTGATAAAACTTCAAATGGCCCTAACTTCTACACAGTACGTCCTACACCAATCAAAATTTGCAGCATTCAAATGCTTGTAACTTTTTACTGGAGCGTCATAAAACCTTGAAATTTTGTAACAATAAAGTACTCGAGCCTCTTGCCAACTTAAGCTATCGCTCAAAGCTACGCTACCCTTGAGTCCCAAATCAAACACTGATAAAACTTCAAATGGCCTTAACTTCTATACGGTACGTCCTACACCTATCAAAGTTTGTAACATACAAATGCTTGTAACTTTTTACTGGAGCGTCATAAAACCTTGAAATTTAGTAACAATAAAGTACTCGAGCCTCTTGTCAATTTAAGCTATCGCTCAAAGCTATGCTACCCTTGTCCCAAATCAAACACTGATAAAACTTCAAATGGCCCTAATTTCTATACGGTACGTCCTACACCTATCAAAGTTTGCAACATACGAATACTTGTAACTTTTTACTGGAGCGCCCATCCAACCTTGAAATTTTGTAACAATAAAGTACTCGAGCCTCTTGTAAATTTAAGCTATTGCTCAAAGCTATGCTACCCTTGAGTTCCAAATCTAACACTGATAAAACTTCAAATGGCCCTAACTTCTATACGGTACGTACTACACCTATCGAAGTTTGCAACATACAAATTCTTGTAACTTTTTACTGGAGCGTCATAAAACCTTGAAATTTTGTAACAATAAAGTACTCGAGTCTCTTGTCAATTTAAGCTAGCGCTCAAAGCTATGCTACCCTTGAGTCCCAAATCAAACATTGATAAAACTTCAAATGGCCCTAACTTCTATACGGTACGTCCCACACCTATCACAGTTTGCAACATACGAATGCTTCTAACTTTTTACTGGTGCGCCCATCCAACCTTGAAATTTTGTAACAATAAAGTACTCGAGCCTCTTGTAAATTTAAGCTATTGCTCAAAGCTATGCTACCCTTGAGTCCCAAAATAAACACTGATAAAACTTCAAATAGCCCTAACTTCTATACTGTACGTCCTACACCTATCTAAGTTTGCAACATACAAATGCTTGTAACTGTTTACTGGAGCGTCATAAAACCTTGAAATTTTGTAACAATAAAGTACTCGAGCCTCTTGCCAACTTAAGCTATCGCTCAAAGCTACGCTACCCTTGAGTCCCAAATCAAACACTGATAAAACTTCAAATGGCCTTAACTTCTATACGGTACGTCCTATACCTATCAAAGTTTGCAACATACAAATGCTTGTAACTTTTTACTGGAGCGTCATAAAACCTTGAAATTTTGTAACAA
The DNA here is from genome assembly GCA_920105625.2 of Clusia tigrina. Lineage (NCBI taxonomy): Eukaryota > Metazoa > Arthropoda > Insecta > Diptera > Clusiidae > Clusia > Clusia tigrina. The sequence goes on from CAKKTE020000507.1 coordinate 157,253, forward strand.
TAAAGTACTCGAGCCTCTTGTCAATTTAAGCTATCGCTCAAAGCTATGCTACCCTTGTCCCAAATCAAACACTGATAAAACTTCAAATGGCCCTAATTTCTATACGGTACGTCCTACACCTATCAAAGTTTGCAACATACGAATGCTTGTAACTTTTTACTGGAGCGTCATAAAACCTTGAAATTTAGTAACAATAAAGTACTCGAGCCTCTTGTCAATTTAAGCTATCGCTGAAAGCTATGCTACCCTTGAGTCCCAAATCAAACACTGATAAAACTACAAATGGCCCTAACTTCTATACGATAGTTCCTACACCTATCAAAGTTTGCAACATACAAATGCTTGTAAGTTTTTACTGGAGCGTCATGAAACCTTGAAATTTTGAAACAATAAAGTACTCGAGCCTCTCGTCAATTTAAGCTATCGCTCAAAGCTATGCTACCCTTGTCCCAAATCAAACACTGATAAAACTTCAAATGGCCCTAATTTCTATACGGTACGTCCTACACCTATCAAAGTTTGTAACATACAAATGCTTGTAACTTTTTACTGGAGCGTCATAAAACCTTGAAATTTAGTAACAATAAAGTACTCGAGCCTCTTGTCAATTTAAGCTATCGCTCAAAGCTATGCTACCCTTGTCCCAAATCAAACACTGATAAAACTTCAAATGGCCCTAATTTCTATACGGTACGTCCTACACCTATCAAAGTTTGCAACATACAAATGCTTGTAACTTTTTACTGGAGCGTCATAAAAGCTTGAAATTTAGTAACAATAAAGTACTCGAGCCTCTTGTCAATTTAAGCTATCGCTGAAATCTATGCTACCCTTGAGTCCCAAATCAAACACTGATAAAACTTCAAATGGCCTTAACTTCTATACGGTACGTTCTATACCTATCAAAGTTTGCAACATACGAATGCTTGTAACTTTTTACTGGAGCGCCCATCCAACCTTGAATCTTTGTAACAATAAAGTACTCGAGCCTCTTATAAATTTAAGCTATTGCTCAAAGCTATGCTACCCTTGAGTCCCAACTCGAACACTGATAGAACTTCAAATGGCCCTAACTTCTATACGGTACGTCCTACACCTATCGAAGTATGCAACATACAAATTCTTGTAACTTTTTACTGGAGCGTCATAAAACCTTGAAATTTTGTAACAATAAAGTACTCGAGCCTCTTGTCAATTTAAGCTAGCGCTCAAAGCTACGCTACCCTTGAGTCCCCAATCAAACACTGATAAAACTTCAAATGGCCTTAACTTCTATACGGTACGTCCTATACCTATCAAAGTTTGCAACATACAAATGCTTGTAACTTTTTACTGGAGCGTCATAAAACCTTGAAATTTTGTAAGAATAAAGTACTCGAGCCTCCTGTCAATTTAAGCTATCGCTCAAAGCTATGCTACCCTCGTTCCAAATCAAACACTGATAAAACTTCAAATGGCCCTAATATCTATACGGTACGTCCTACACCTATCAAAGTTTGCAACATACAAATGCTTGTAACTTTTTACTGGAGCGTCATAAAACCTTGAAATTTAGTAACAATAAAGTACTCGAGCCTCTTGTCAATTTAAGCTATCGCTGAAAGCTATGCTACCCTTGAGTCCCAAATCAAACACTGATAAAACTACAAATGGCCCTAACTTCTATACGATAGTTCCTACACCTATCAAAGTTTGCAACATACAAATGCTTGTAAGTTTTTACTGGAGCGTCATGAAACCTTGAAATTTTGAAACAATAAAGTACTCGAGCCTCTTGTCAATTTAAGCTATCGCTCAAAACTATGCTACCCTTGTCCCAAATCAAACACTGATAAAACTTCAAATGGCCCTAATTTCTATACGGTACGTCCTACACCTATCAAAGTTTGCAACATACAAATGCTTGTAACTTTTTACTGGAGCGTCATAAAACCTTGAAATTTAGTAACAATAAAGTACTCGAGCCTCTTGTCAATTTAAGCTATCGCTCAAAGCTATGCTACCCTTGAGTCCCACATCTAACACTGATAAAACTTCAAATGGCCCTAACTTCTACACGGTACGTCCTACATTTATCAAAGTTTGCAACATACAAATGCTTGTAACTTTTTACTGGAGCGTCATAAAACCTTGAAATTTTGTAGCAATACAGTACTCGAGTCTCTTGTCAATTTAAGATATCGCTCAAAGCTATGCTACCCTTGAGTTCCAAATCAAACACTGATAAAACTTCAAATGGCCCTAACTTCTACACAGTACGTCCTACACCAATCAAAATTTGCAGCATTCAAATGCTTGTAACTTTTTACTGGAGCGTCATAAAACCTTTAAATTTTGTAACAATAAAGTACTCGAGCCTCTTGTCAATTTAAGCTATCGCTCAAAGTTATGCTACCCTTGAGTCCCAAATCAAACACTGATAAAACTTCAAATGGCCCTAACTTCATTACGGTACGTCCTACATCTATCAAAGTTTGCAACATACAAATGCTTGTAGCTTTTTACTGGAGCGTCATAAAACTTTGAAATTTTGTAACAATAAAGTACTCGAGCCTCTTGTCAATTTAAGCTATCGCTCAAAGCTATGCTACCCTTGTCCCAAATCAAACACTGATAAAACTTCAAACGGCCCTAATTTCTATACGGTACGTCCTACACTTATCAAAGTTTGCAACATACAAATGCTTGTAACTTTTTACTGGAGCGTCATAAAACCTTGAAATTTTGAAACAATCCTCTTGTAACTTCTACACGGTACGTCCTACACCTATCAAAATTTGCAGCATTCAAATGCTTGTAACTTTTTACTGGAGCGTCATAAAACCTTTAAATTTTGTAACAATAAAGTACTCGAGCCTCTTGTCAATTTAAGCTATCGCTCAAAGCTATGCTACCCTTGAGTCCCAAATCTAACACTGATAAAACTTCAAATGGCCCTAACTTCTACACGGTAAGTCCCACATCTATCAAAGTTTGCAACATACAAATGCTTGTAACTTTTTACTGGAGCGTCATAAAACCTTGAAACTTTGTAACAATATAGTACTCGAGTCTCTTGTCAATTTAAGATATCGCTCAAACTATGCTACCTTGAGTCCCAAATCAAACACTGATAACACTTCAAATGGCCCTAACTTCTATACGATACGTCCTACACCTATCAAAGTTTGCAACATGCAAATGCTTGTAACTTTTTACTGGATCGTCATAAAACCTTGAAATTTTGTAACAATAAAGTACTCGAGCCTCTTGTCAATTTAAGCTATCGCTCAAAGCTATGCTACCCTTGTCCCAAATCAAACACTGATAAAACTTCAAATGGCCCTAATTTCTATACGGTACGTCCTACACCTATCAAAGTTTGCAACATACAAATGCTTGTAACTTTTTACTGGAGGGTCATAAAACCTTGAAATTTTGTAACAATAAAGTACTCGAGCCTCTTGTCAATTTAAGCTATCGCTGAAAGCTATGCTACCCTTGAGTCCCAAATCAAGCACTGACAAAACTACAAATGGCTCTAACTTCTCTACGATACGTCCTACACCTATCAAAGTTTGCAACATACAAATGCTTGTAACTTTTTACTGGAGCGTCATAAAAATTTGAAATTTTGTAACAATAAAGTACTCGTGCCTCTTAAAACCTTGAAATTTTGTAACAATAAAGTACTCGAGCCTCTTGTCAATTTAAGCTATCGCTCAAAGCTATGCTACCCTTGAGTCCCAAATCAAACATTGATAAAACTTAAAATGGCCCTAACTTCTATACGGTACGTCCTACACCTATCAAAGTTTGCAACATACAAATACTTGTAACTTTTTACTGGCGCGTCATAAAACCTTGAAATTTTGTAACAATAAAGTACTCGAGCATCTTGTCAATTTAAGCTATCGCTCAAAGCTATGCTACCCTTGAGTCCCAAATCAAACACTGATAAAACTTCAAATGGCCCTAACTTCATTACGGTACGTCCTACATCTATCAAAGTTTGCAACATACAAATGCTTGTAGCTTTTTACTGGAGCGTCATAAAACCTTGAAATTTTGTAACAATAAAGTACTCGAGCCTCTTGTCAATTTAAGCTATCGCTCAAAGCTATGCTACCCTTGTCCCCAATCAAACACTGATAAAACTTCAAATGGCCTTAACTTCTATACGGTACGTCCTATACCTATCAAAGTTTGCAACATACAAATGCTTGTAACTTTTTACTGGAGCGTCATAAAACCTTGAAATTTTGTAAGAATAAAGTACTCGAGCCTCTTGTCAATTTAAGCTATCGCTCAAAGCTATGCTACCCTTGTCCCAAATCAAACACTGATAAAACTTCAAACGGCCCTAATTTCTATACGGTACGTCCTACACCTATCAAAGCACCATACAAATGCTTGTAATTTTTACTGGAGCGTCATAAAACCTTGAAATTTAGTAACAATAAAGTACTCGAGCCTCTTGTCAATTTAAGCTATCGCTGAAAGCTATGCTACCCTTGAGTCCCAAATCAAACACTGATAAAACTACAAATGGCCCTAACTTCTATACGATAGTTCCTACACCTATCAAAGTTTGCAACATACAAATGCTTGTAAGTTTTTACAGGAGCGTCATGAAACCTTGAAATTTTGAAACAATAAAGTACTCGAGCCTCTTGTCAATTTAAGCTATCGCTCAAAGCTATGCTACCCTTGTCCCAAATCAAACACTGATAAAACTTCAAATGGCCCTAATTTCTATACGGTACGTCCTACACCTATCAAAGTTTGCAACATACAAATGCTTGTAACTTTTTACTGGAGCGTCATAAAACCTTGAAATTTAGTAACAATAAAGTACTCGAGCCTCTTGTCAATTTAAGCTATCGCTCAAAGCTATGCTACCCTTGAGTCCCACATCTAACACTGATAAAACTTCAAATGGCCCTAACTTCTACACGGTACGTCATACATTTATCAAAGTTTGCAACATACAAATGCTTGTAACTTTTTACTGGAGCGTCATAAAACCTTGAAATTTTTTAACAATAGAGTACTCGAGTCTCTTGTCAATTTAAGATATCGCTCAAAGCTATGCTACCCTTGAGTTCCAAATCAAACACTGATAAAACTTCAAATGGCCCTAACTTCTATACAGTACGTCCTACACCTATCAAAATTTGCAGCATTCAAATGCTTGTAACTTTTTACTGGAGCGTCATAAAACCTTTAAATTTTGTAACAATAAAGTACTCGAGCCTCTTGTCAATTCAAGCTATCGCTCAAAGTTATGCTACCCTTGAGTCCCAAATCAAACACTGATAAAACTTCAAATGGCCCTAACTTCATTACGGTACGTCCTACATCTATCAAAGTTTGCAACATACAAATGCTTGTAGCTTTTTACTGGAGCGTCATAAAACTTTGAAATTTTGTGACAATAAAGTACTCGAGCCTCTTGTCAATTTAAACTATCGCTCAAAGCTATGCTACCCTTGTCCCAAATCAAACACTGATAAAACTTCAAACGGCCATAATTTCTCTACGGTACGTCCTACACTTATCAAAGTTTGCAACATACAAATGCTTGTAACTTTTTACTGGAGCGTCATAAAGCCTTGAAATTTTGAACCAATCCTCTTGTAACTTCTACACGGTACGTCCTACACCTATCAAAATTTGCAGCATTCAAATGCTTGAAAGTTTTTAATGGAGCATCATAAAACCTTGAAATTTTATAAGAATAAAGTTCTCGAGCCTCTTGTCAATTTAAGCTATCGTTCAAGCTATGCTCCCTTGAGTCCCAAATCAAACACTGATAAAACTTCAAATGGCCCTAACTTCTATACGGTACGTCCTACACCTATCAAAGTTTGCAACATACAAATACTTGTAACTTTTTACTGGAGCGTCATAAAACCTTGTAATTTTGTAACAATAAAGTACTCGAGCCTCTTGTCAATTAAAGCTATCGCTCAAAGCTATTCTACCCTTGAGTCCCAAATCAAACATTGATAAAACTTCAAATGGCCCTAACTTCTATACGGTACGTCCTACACCTATCAAAGTTTGCAACATACAAATACTTGTAACTTTTTACTGGCGCGTCATAAAACCTTGAAATTTTGTAACAATAAAGTACTCGAGCCTCTTGTCAATTTAAGCTATCGCTCAAAGCTATGCTACCCTTGAGTCCCAAATCAAACACTGATAAAACTTCAAATGGCCCTAACTTCATTACGGTACGTCCTACATCTATCAAAGTTTGCAACATACAAATGCTTGTAGCTTTTTACTGGAGCGTCATAAAACCTTGAAATTTTGTAACAATAAAGTACTCGAGCCTCTTGTCAATTTAAGTTATCGCTCAAAGCTATGCTACCCTTGTCCCCAATCAAACACTGATAAAACTTCAAATGGCCTTAACTTCTATACGGTACGTCCTATACCTATCAAAGTTTGCAACATACAAATGCTTGTAACTTTTTACTGGAGCGTCATGAAACCTTGAAATTTTGTAAGAATAAAGTACTCGAGCCTCTTGTCAATTTAAGCTATCGCTCAAAGCTATGCTACCCTTGTCCCAAATCAAACACTGATAAAACTTCAAACGGCCCTAATTTCTATACGGTACGTCCTACACCTATCAAAGTTTGCAACATACAAATACTTGTAACTTTTTACTGGCGCGTCATAAAACCTTGAAATTTTGTAACAATAAAGTACTCGAGCATCTTGTCAATTTAAGCTATCGCTCAAAGCTATGCTACCCTTGAGTCCCAAATCAAACACTGATAAAACTTCAAATGGCCCTAACTTCATTACGGTACGTCCTACATCTATCAATGTTTGCAACATACAAATGCTTGTAGCTTTTTACTGGAGCGTCATAAAACCTTGAAATTTTGTAACAATAAAGTACTCGAGCTTCTTGTAATTTTAAGCTATCGCTCAAAGCTATGCTACCCTTGTCCCCAATCAAACACTGATAAAACTTCAAATGGCCTTAACTTCTATACGGTACGTCCTATATCTATCAAAGTTTGCAACATACAAATGCTTGTAACTTTTTACTGGAGCGTCATAAAACCTTGAAATTTTGTAAGAATAAAGTACTCGAGCCTCTTGTCAATTTAAGCTATCGCTCAAAGCTATGCTACCCTTGTCCCAAATCAAACACTGATAAAACTTCAAACGGCCCTAATTTCTATACGGTACGTCCTACACCTATCAAAGCACCATACAAATGCTTGTAATTTTTACTGGAGCGTCATAAAACCTTGAAATTTAGTAACAATAAAGTACTCGAGCCTCTTGTCAATTTAAGCTATCGCTCAAAGCTATGCTACCCTTGAGTCCCAAATCAAACACTGATAAAACTTCAAATGGCCCTAACTTCATTACGGTACGTCCTACATCTATCAAAGTTTGCAACATACAAATGCTTGTAGCTTTTTACTGGAGCGTCATAAAACCTTGAAATTTTGTAACAATAAAGTACTCGAGCCTCTTGTCAATTTAAGTTATCGCTCAAAGCTATGCTACCCTTGTCCCCAATCAAACACTGATAAAACTTCAAATGGCCTTAACTTCTATACGGTACGTCCTATACCTATCAAAGTTTGCAACATACAAATGCTTGTAACTTTTTACTGGAGCGTCATGAAACCTTGAAATTTTGTAAGAATAAAGTACTCGAGCCTCTTGTCAATTTAAGCTATCGCTCAAAGCTATGCTACCCTTGTCCCAAATCAAACACTGATAAAACTTCAAACGGCCCTAATTTCTATACGGTACGTCCTACACCTATCAAAGTTTGCAACATACAAATACTTGTAACTTTTTACTGGCGCGTCATAAAACCTTGAAATTTTGTAACAATAAAGTACTCGAGCATCTTGTCAATTTAAGCTATCGCTCAAAGCTATGCTACCCTTGAGTCCCAAATCAAACACTGATAAAACTTCAAATGGCCCTAACTTCATTACGGTACGTCCTACATCTATCAATGTTTGCAACATACAAATGCTTGTAGCTTTTTACTGGAGCGTCATAAAACCTTGAAATTTTGTAACAATAAAGTACTCGAGCTTCTTGTCAATTTAAGCTATCGCTCAAAGCTATGCTACCCTTGTCCCCAATCAAACACTGATAAAACTTCAAATGGCCTTAACTTCTATACGGTACGTCCTATATCTATCAAAGTTTGCAACATACAAATGTTTGTAACTTTTTACTGGAGCGTCATAAAACCTTGAAATTTTGTAAGAATAAAGTACTCGAGCCTCTTGTCAATTTAAGCTATCGCTCAAAGCTATGCTACCCTTGTCCCAAATCAAACACTGATAAAACTTCAAACGGCCCTAATTTCTATACGGTACGTCCTACACCTATCAAAGCACCATACAAATGCTTGTAATTTTTACTGGAGCGTCATAAAACCTTGAAATTTAGTAACAATAAAGTACTCGAGCCTCTTGTCAATTTAAGCTATCGCTGAAAGCTATGCTACCCTTGAGTCCCAAATCAAACACTGATAAAACTACAAATGGCCCTAACTTCTATACGATAGTTCCTACACCTATCAAAGTTTGCAACATACAAATGCTTGTAAGTTTTTACAGGAGCGTCATGAAACCTTGAAATTTTGAAACAATAAAGTACTCGAGCCTCTTGTCAATTTAAGCTATCGCTCAAAGCTATGCTACCCTTGTCCCAAATCAAACACTGATAAAACTTCAAATGGCCCTAATTTCTATACGGTACGTCCTACACCTATCAAAGTTTGCAACATACAAATGCTTGTAACTTTTTACTGGAGCGTCATAAAACCTTGAAATTTAGTAACAATAAAGTACTCGAGCCTCTTGTCAATTTAAGCTATCGCTCAAAGCTATGCTACCCTTGAGTCCCACATCTAACACTGATAAAACTTCAAATGGCCCTAACTTCTACACGGTACGTCATACATTTATCAAAGTTTGCAACATACAAATGCTTGTAACTTTTTACTGCAGCGTCATAAAACCTTGAAATTTTTTAACAATAGAGTACTCGAGTCTCTTGTCAATTTAAGATATCGCTCAAAGCTATGCTACCCTTGAGTTCCAAATCAAACACTGATAAAACTTCAAATGGCCCTAACTTCTATACAGTACGTCCTACACCTATCAAAATTTGCAGCATTCAAATGCTTGTAACTTTTTACTGGAGCGTCATAAAACCTTTAAATTTTGTAACAATAAAGTACTCGAGCCTCTTGTCAATTTAAGCTATCGCTCAAAGTTATGCTACCCTTGAGTCCCAAATCAAACACTGATAAAACTTCAAATGGCCCTAACTTCATTACGGTACGTCCTACATCTATCAAAGTTTGCAACATACAAATGCTTGTAGCTTTTTACTGGAGCGTCATAAAACTTTGAAATTTTGTGACAATAAAGTACTCGAGCCTCTTGTCAATTTAAGCTATCGCTCAAAGCTATGCTACCCTTGTCCCAAATCAAACACTGATAAAACTTCAAACGGCCCTAATTTCTATACGGTACGTCCTACACCTATCAAAGTTTGCAACATACAAATGCTTGTAACTTTTTACTGGAGCGTCATAAAACCTTGAAAGTTTGTAACAATGAAGTACTCGAGCCTCTTGTCAATTTAAGCTATCGCTGAAAGCTATGCTACCCTTGAGTCCCAAATCAAGCACTGACAAAACTACAAATGGCTCTAACTTCTCTACGATACGTCCTACACCTATCAATGTTTGCAACATACAAATGCTTGTAACTTTTTACTGGAGCGTCATAAAAATTTGAAATTTTGTAACAATAAAGTACTCGTGCCTCTTGTCAATTTAAGCTATCGCTCAAAGCTATGCTACCCTTAAGTCCCAAATCAAACACTGATAAAACTTCAAACGGCCCTAACTTCTATACGGTACGTCCTACACCTATCAAAGTTTGCAACATACAAATGCTTGAAAGTTTTTAATGGAGCATCATAAAACCTTGAAATTTTATAAGAATAAAGTTTTCGAGCCTCTTGTCAATTTAAGCTATCGTTCAAGCTATGCTACCCTTGAGTCCCAAATCAAACACTGATAAAACTTCAAATGGCCCTAACTTCTATACGGTACGTCCTACACCTATCAAAGTTTGCAACATACAAATACTTGTAACTTTTTACTGGAGCGTCATAAAACCTTGAAATTTTGTAACAATAAAGTACTCGAGCCTCTTGTCAATTAAAGCTATCGCTCAAAGCTATTCTACCCTTGAGTCCCAAATCAAACATTGATAAAACTTCAAATGGCCCTAACTTCTATACGGTACGTCCTACACCTATCAAAGTTTGCAACATACAAATACTTGTAACTTTTTACTGGCGCGTCATAAAACCTTGAAATTTTGTAACAATAAAGTACTCGAGCCTCTTGTCAATTTAAGCTATCGCTCAAAGCTATGCTACCCTTGAGTCCCAAATCAAACACTGATAAAACTTCAAATGGCCCTAACTTCATTACGGTACGTCCTACATCTATCAAAGTTTGCAACATACAAATGCTTGTAGCTTTTTACTGGAGCGTCATAAAACCTTGAAATTTTGTAACAATAAAGTACTCGAGCCTCTTGTCAATTTAAGTTATCGCTCAAAGCTATGCTACCCTTGTCCCCAATCAAACACTGATAAAACTTCAAATGGCCTTAACTTCTATACGGTACGTCCTATACCTATCAAAGTTTGCAATATACAAATGCTTGTAACTTTTTACTGGAGCGTCATGAAACCTTGAAATTTTGTAAGAATAAAGTACTCGAGCCTCTTGTCAATTTAAGCTATCGCTCAAAGCTATGCTACCCTTGTCCCAAATCAAACACTGATAAAACTTCAAACGGCCCTAATTTCTATACGGTACGACCTACACCTATCAAAGTTTGCAACATACAAATGCTTGTAACTTTTTACTGGAGCGTCATAAAACCTTGAAATTTAGTAACAATAAAGTACTCGAGCCTCTTGTCAATTTAAGCTATCGCTGAAAGCTATGCTACCCTTGAGTCCCAAATGAAACACTGATAAAACTACAAATGGCCCTATCTTCTATACGATAGTTCCTACACCTATCAAAGTTTGCAACATACAAATGCTTGTAAGTTTTTACTGGAGCGTCATGAAACCTTGAAATTTTGAAACAATAAAGTACTCGAGCCTCTTGTCAATTTAAGCTATCGCTCAAAGCTATGCTACCCTTGTCCCAAATCAAACACTGATAAAACTTCAAATGGCCCTAATTTCTATACGGTACGTCCTACACCTATCAAAGTTTGCAACATACAAATGCTTGTAACTTTTTACTGGAGCGTCATAAAACCTTGAAATTTAGTAACAATAAAGTACTCGAGCCTCTTGTCAATTTAAGCTATCGCTCAAAGCTATGCTACCCTTGAGTCCCACATCTAACACTGATAAAACTTCAAATGGCCCTAACTTCTACACGGTACGTCATACATTTATCAAAGTTTGCAACATACAAATGCTTGTAACTTTTTACTGGAGCGTCATAAAACCTTGACATTTTTTAACAATAGAGTACTCGAGTCTCTTGTCAATTTAAGATATCGCTCAAAGCTATGCTACCCTTGAGTTCCAAATCAACCACTGATAAAACTTCAAATGGCCCTAACTTCTATACAGTACGTCCTACACCTATCAAAATTTGCAGCATTCAAATGCTTGTAACTTTTTACTGGAGCGTCATAAAACCTTTAAATTTTGTAACAATAAAGTACTCGAGCCTCTTGTCAATTTAAGCTATCGCTCAAAGCAATGCTACCCTTGAGTCCCAAATCAAACACTGATAAAACTTCAAATGGCCCTAACTTCATTACGGTACGTCCTACATCTATCAAAGTTTGCAACATACAAATGCTTGTAGCTTTTTACTGGAGCGTCATAAAACCTTGAAATTTTGTAACAATAAAGTACTCGAGCCTCTTGTCAATTTAAGCTATCGCTCAAAGCTATGCTACCCTTGTCCCAAATCAAACACTGATTAAACTTCAAATGGCCCTAACTTCTACACGGTACGTCCTACACCTATCAAAATTTGCAGCATACAGATGCTTGTAGCTTTTTACTGGAGTGTCATAAAACCTTGAAATTTTGTAACAATAAAGTACTCGAGCCTCTTGTCAATTTAAGATATCGCTCAAAGCTATGCTACCTTGAGTCCCAAATCAAACACTGATAACACTTCAAATGGCCCTAACTTCTATACGATACGTCCTACACCTATCAAAGTTTGCAACATGCAAATGCTTGTAACTTTTTACTGGATCGTCAGAAAACCTTGAAATTTTGTAACAATAAAGTACTCGAGCCTCTTGTCAATTTAAGCTATCGATCAAAGCTATGCTACCCTTGTCCCAAATCAAACACTGATAAAACTTCAAATGGCCCTAATTTCTATACGGTACGTCCTACACCTATCAAAGTTTGCAACATACAAATGCTTGTAACTTTTTACTGGAGCGTCATAAAACCTTGAAATTTTGTAACAATAAAGTACTCGAGCCTCTTGTCAATTTAAGCTATCGCTCAAAGCTATGCTACCCTTGTCCCAAATCAAACACTGATAAAACTTCAAATGGCCCTAATTTCTATACGGTACGTCCTACACCTATGAAAGTTTGCAACATACAAATGCTTGTAACTTTTTACTGGAGCGTTATAAAACCTTGAAATTTTGTAACAATAAAGTACTCGAGCCTCTTGTCAATTTAAACTATCGCTGAAAGCTATGCTACCCTTGAGTCCCAAATCTAACACTGATAAAACTTCAAATGGCCCTAACTTCTACACGGTACCTCCTACACCTATCAAAGTTTGCAGCATTCAAATGCTTGTAAGTTTTTACTGGAGCGTCATAAAACCTTTAAATTTTGTAACTATAAAGTACTCGAGCCTCTTGTCAATTTAAGCTATCGCTCAAAGCTATGCTACCCTTGAGTCCCAAATCAAACACTGATAGAACTTCAAATGGCCCTAACTTCATTACGGTACGTCCTACATCTATCAAAGTTTGCAATATACAAATGCTTGTAGCTTTTTACTGGAGCGTCATAAAACCTTGAAATTTTGTAAGAATAAAATACTCGAGCCTCTTGTCAATTTAAGCTATCGCTCAAAGCTATGCTACCCTTGTCCCAAATCAAACACTGATAAAAGTTCAAATGGCCCTAATTTCTATACGGTACGTCCTACACCTATCAAAGTTTGCAACATACAAATGCTTGTAACTTTTTACTGGAGCGTCATAAAACCTTGAAATTTTGTAACAATAAAGTACTCGAGCCTCTTGTCAATTTAAACTATCGCTGAAAGCTATGCTACCCTTGAGTCCCAAATCTAACACTGATAAAACTTCAAATGGCCCTAACTTCTAAACGGTACGTCCTACACCTATCAAAATTTGCAGCATTCAAATGCTTGTAACTTTTTACTGGAGCGTCATAAAACCTTTAAATTTTGTAACAATAAAGTACTCGAACCTCTTGTCAATTTAAGCTATCGCTCAAAGCTATGCTACCCTTGAGTCCCAAATCAAACACTGATAAAACTTCAAATGGCCCTAACTTCATTACGGTACGTCCTACATATATCAAAGTTTGCAACATACAAATGCTTGTAGCTTTTTACTGGAGCGTCATAAAACCTTGAAATTTTGTAACAATAAAGTACTCGAGCCTCTTGTCAATTTAAGCTATCGCTCAAAGCTATGCCACCCTTGTCCCAAATCAAACACTGATAAAACTTCAAATGGCCCTAATTTCTATACAGTACGTCCTACACCTATCAAAGTTTGCAACATACAAATGCTTGTAACTTTTTACTGGAGCGTCATAAAACCTTGAAATTTTGTAACAATAAAGTACTCGAGCCTCTTGTCAATTTAAACTATCGCTGAAAGCTATGCTACCCTTGAGTCCCAAATCAAGCACTGACAAAACTACAAATGGCTCTAACTTCTCTACGATACGTCCTACACCTATCAAAGTTTGCAACATACAAATGCTTGTAACTTTTTACTGGAGCGTCATAAAAATTTGAAATTTTGTAACAATAAAGTACTCGTGCCTATTGTCAATTTAAGCTATCGCTCAAAGCTATGCTACCCTTAAGTCCCAAATCAAACACTGATAAAACTTCAAACGGCCCTAACTTCTATACGGTACGTCCTACACCTATCAAAGTTTGCAACATACAAATGCTTGAAACTTTTTAATGGAGCGTCATAAAACCTTGAAATTTTATAACAATAAAGTTCTCGAGCCTCTTGTCAATTTAAGCTATCGTTCAAGCTATGCTACCCTTGAGTCCCAAATCAAACACTGATAAATCTTCAAATGGCCCTAACTTCTACACGGTACGTCCTACACCTATCAAAGTTTGCAACATACAAATGCTTGTAACTTTTTACTGGAGCGTCATAAAACCTTGAAATTTTGTAACAATAAAGTACTCGAGCCTCTTGTCAATTTAAGCTATCGCTCAAAGCTATGCTACCCTTGAGTCCCAAATCAAACATTGATAAAACTTCAAATGGCCCTAACTTCTATACGGTACGTCCAACACCTATCAAAGTTTGCAACATACAAATACTTGTAACTTTTTACTGGAGCGTCATAAAACCTTGAAATTTTGTAACAATAAAGTACTCGAGCCTCTTGTCAATTTAAGCTATCGCTCAAAGCTATGCTACCCTTGAGTCCCAAATCAAACACTGATAAAACTTCAAATTGCCCTAACTTCATTACGGTACGTCCTACATCTATCAAAGTTTGCAACATACAGATGCTTGTAGCTTTTTACTGGAGTGTCATAAAACCTTGAAATTTTGTAACAATAAAGTACTCGAGCCTCTTGTCAATTTAAGCTATCGCTCAAAGCTATGCTACCCTTGTCCCAAATCAAACACTGATAAAACTTCAAATGGCCCTAATTTCTATACGGTACGTCCTACACCTATGAAAGTTTGCAACATACAAATGCTTGTAACTTTTTACTGGAGCGTTATAAAACCTTGAAATTTTGTAACAATAAAGTACTCGAGCCTCTTGTCAATTTAAACTATCGCTGAAAGCTATGCTACCCTTGAGTCCCAAATCTAACACTGATAAAACTTCAAATGGCCCTAACTTCTACACGGTACCTCCTACACCTATCAAAGTTTGCAGCATTCAAATGCGTGTAAGTTTTTACTGGAGCGTCATAAAACCTTTAAATTTTGTAACTATAAAGTACTCGAGCCTCTTGTCCATTTAAGCTATCGCTCAAAGCTATGCTACCCTTGAGTTCCAAATCAAACACTGATAGAACTTCAAATGGCCCTAACTTCATTACGGTACGTCCTACATCTATCAAAGTTTGCAACATACAAATGCTTGTAGCTTTTTACTGGAGCGTCATAAAACCTTGAAATTTTGTAAGAATAAAGTACTCGAGCCTCTTGTCAATTTAAGCTATCGCTCAAAGCTATGCTACCCTTGTCCCAAATCAAACACTGATAAAAGTTCAAATGGCCCTAATTTCTATACGGTACGTCCTACACCTATCAAAGTTTGCAATATACAAATGCTTGTAACTTTTTACTGGAGCGTCATAAAACCTTGAAATTTTGTAACAATAAAGTACTCGAGCCTCTTGTCAATTTAAACTATCGCTGAAAGCTATGCTACCCTTGAGTCCCAAATCTAACACTGATAAAACTTCAAATGGCCCTAACTTCTAAACGGTACGTCCTACACCTATCAAAATTTGCAGCATTCAAATGCTTGTAACTTTTTACTGGAGCGTTATTAAACCTTTAAATTTTGTAACAATAAAGTACTCGAACCTCTTGTCAATTTAAGCTATCGCTCAAAGCTATGCTACCCTTGAGTCCCAATTCAAACACTGATAAAACTTCAAATGGCCCTAACTTCATTACGGTACGTCCTACATCTATCAAAGTTTGCAACATACAAATGCTTGTAGCTTTTTACTGGAGCGTCATAAAACCTTGAAATTTTGTAACAATAAAGTACTCGAGCCTCTTGTCAATTTAAGCTATCGCTCAAAGCTATGCCACCCTTGTCCCAAATCAAACACTGATAAAACTTCAAATTTCTATACAGTACGTCCTACACCTATCAAAGTTTGCAACATACAAATGCTTGTAACTTTTTACTGGAGCGTCATAAAACCTTGAAATTTTGTAACAATAAAGTACTCGAGCATCTTGTCAATTTAAACTATCGCTGAAAGCTATGCTACCCTTGAGTCCCAAATCAAGCACTGACAAAACTACAAATGGCTCTAACTTCTCTACGATACGTCCTACACCTATCAAAGTTTGCAACATACAAATGCTTGTAACTTTTTACTGGAGCGTCATAAAAATTTGAAATTTTGTAACAATAAAGTACTCGTGCCTATTGTCAATTTAAGCTATCGCTCAAAGCTATGCTACCCTTAAGTCCCAAATCAAACACTGATAAAACTTCAAACGGCCCTAACTTCTATACGGTACGTCCTACACCTATCAAAGTTTGCAACATACAAATGCTTGAAACTTTTTAATGGAGCGTCATAAAACCTTGAAATTTTATAATAATAAAGTTCTCGAGCCTCTTGTCAATTTAAGCTATCGTTCAAGCTATGCTACCCTTGAGTCCCAAATCAAACACTGATAAATCTTCAAATGGCCCTAACTTCTACACGGTACGTCCTACACCTATCAAAGTTTGCAACATACAAATGCTTGTAACTTTTTACTGGAGCGTCATAAAACCTTTAAATTTTGTAACAATAAAGTACTCGAGCCTCTTGTCAATTTAAGCTATCGCTCAAAGCTATGCTACCCTTGAGTCCCAAATCAAACACTGATAAAACTTCAAATGGCCCTAACTTCATTACGGTACGTCCTACATCTATCAAAGTTTGCAACATACAAATGCTTGTAGCTTTTTACTGGAGCGTCATAAAACCTTGAAATTTTGTAACAATAAAGTACTCGAGCCTCTTGTCAATTTAAGCTATCGCTCAAAGCTATGCTACCCTTGTCCCAAATCAAACACTGATAAAACTTCAAATGGCCCTAATTTCTATACGGTACGTCCTACACCTATCAAAGTTTGCAACATACAAATGCTTGTAACTTTTTACTGGAGCGTCATAAAAGCTTGAAATTTTGTAACAATAAAGTACTCGAGTCTCTTGTCCATTTAAGATATCGCTCAAAGCTATGCTACCTTGAGTCCCAAATCAAACACTGATAACACTTCAAATGGCCCTAACTTCTATACGATACGTCCTACACCTATCAAAGTTTGCAACATGCAAATGCTTGTAAGTTTTTACTGGAGCGTCATAAAACCTTGAAATTTTGTAACAATAAAGTACTCGAGCCTCTTGTCAATTTAAGCTATCGCTCAAAGCTATGCTACCCTTGTCCCAAATCAAACACTGATAAAACTTCAAATGGCCCTAATTTCTATACGGTACGTCCTACACCTATCAAAGTTTGCAACATACAAATGCTTGTAACTTTTTATTGGAGCGTCATAAAACCTTGAAATTTTGTAACAATAAAGTACTCGAGCCTCTTGTCAATTTAAGCTATCGCTGAAAGCTATGCTACCCTTGAGTCCCAAATCAAGCACTGACAAAACTACAAATGGCTCTAACTTCTCTACGATACGTCCTACTCCTATCACAGTTTGCAACATACAAATGCTTGTAACTTTTTACTGGAGCGTCATAAAAATTTGAAATTTTGTAACAATAAAGTACTCGTGCCTCTTGTCAATTTAAGCTATCGCTCAAAGCTATGCTACCCTTAAGTCCCAAATCAAACACTGATAAAACTTCAAACGGCCCTAACTTCTATACGGTACGTCCTACACCTATCAAAGTTTGCAACATACAAATGCTTGAAACTTTTTAATGGAGCGTCATAAAACCTTGAAATTTTATAATAATAAAGTTCTCGAGCCTCTTGTCAATTTAAGCTATCGTTCAAGCTATGCTACCCTTGAGTCCCAAATCAAACACTGATAAATCTTCAAATGGCCCTAACTTCTATACGGTACGTCCTACACCTATCAAAGTTTGCAACATACAAATGCTTGTAACTTTTTACTGGAGCGTCATAAAACCTTGAAATTTTGTAACAATAAAGTACTCGAGCCTCTTGTCAATTTAAGCTAGCGCTCAAAGCTATGCTACCTTGAGTCCCAAATCAAACACTGATAAAACTACAAATGGCCCTAATTTCTATACGGTACGTCCTATACCTATCAAAGTTTGCAACATAGAAATGCTTGTAACTTTTTACTGGAGCGTCATAAAACCTTGAAATTTTGTAACAATAAAGTACTCGAGCCTCTTGTCAATTTAAGCTAGCGCTCAAAGCTATGCTACCCTTGAGTCCCAAATCTAACACTGATAAAACTTCAAATGGCACTAACTTCTACACGGTACCTCCTACACCTATCAAAATTTGCAGCATTCAAATGCTTGTAACTTTTTACTGGAGCGTCATCAAACCTTTAAATTTTGTAACAATAAAGTACTCGAGCCTCTTGTCAATTTAAGCTATCGCTCAAAGCTATGCTACCCTTGAGTCCCAAATCATACACTGATAAAACTTCAAATGGCCCTAACTTCATTACGGTACGTCCTACATCTATCAACGTTTGCAACATACAAATGCTTGTAGCTTTTTACTGGAGCGTCATAAAACCTTCAAATTTTGTAACAATAAAGTACTCGAGCCTCTTGTCAATTTAAGCTATCGCTCAAAGCTATGCTGCCCTTGTCCCAAATCTAACACTGATAAAACTTCAAATGGCCCTAACTTCTACACGGTACGTCCTACACCTATCAAATTTTGCAGCATTCAAATGCTTGTAACTTTTTACTGGAGCGTCATAAAACCTTCAAATTTTGTAACAATAAAGTACTCGAGCCTCTTGTCAATTTAAGCTATCGCTCAAAGCTATGCTACCCTTGTCCCAAATCTAACACTGATAAAACTTCAAATGGCCCTAACTTCTACACAGTACGTCCTACACCTATCAAATTTTGCAGCATTCAAATGCTTGTAACTTTTTAATGGAGCGTCATAAAACCTTTAAATTTTGTAACAATAAAGTACTCGAGCCACTTGTCAAATTAACCTATCGCTCAAAGCTATGCTACCCTTGAGTCCCAAATCTAACACTGATAAAACTTCAAATGGCCCTAACTTCTACACGGTAAGTCCCACATCTATCAAAGTTTGCAACATACAAATGCTTGTAGCTTTTTACTGGAGCGTCATAAAACCTTGAAATTTTGTAACAATAAAGTATTCGAGCCTCTTGTCAATTTAAGCTAGCGCTCAAAGCTATGCTACCTTGAGTCCCAAATCAAACACTGATAAAACTACAAATGGCCCTAATTTCTATACGGTACGTCCTACACCTATCAAAGTTTGCAACATACAAATGCTTATAACTTTTTACTGGAGCATCATAAAACCTTGAAATTTTGTAACAATAAAGTACTCGAGCCTCTTGTCAATTTAAACTATCGCTGAAAGCTATGCTACCCTTGAGTCCCAAATCTAACACTGATAAAACTTCAAATGGCCCTAACTTCTACACGGTACGTCCTACACCTATCAAAATTTGCAGCATTCAAATGATTGCAAGTTTTTACTGGAGCGTCATAAAACCTTTAAATTTTGTAACAATAAAGTACTCGAGCCTCTTGTCAATTTAAGTTATCGCTCAAAGCTATGCTACCCTTGAGTCCCAAATCAAACACTGATAAAACTTCAAATGGCACTAACTTTTTTACGGTACGTCCTACATCTATCAAAGTTTGCAACATACAAATGCTTGTAGCTTTTTACTGGAGCGTCATAAAACCTTGAAATTTTGTAACAATAAAGTACTCGAGCCTCTTGTCATTTTAAGCTATCGCTCAAAGCTATGCTACCCTTGTCCCAAATCAAACACTGATAAAACTTCAAATGGCCCTAATTTCTATACGGTACGTCCTACACCTATCAAAGTTTGCAACATACAAATGCTTGTAACTTTTTACTGCAGCGTCATAAAACCTTGAAATTTTGTAACAATAAAGTACTCGAGCCTCTTGTCAATTTAAACTATCGCTGAAAGCTATGCTACCCTTGAGTCCCAAATCTAACACTGATAAAACTTCAAATGGCCCTAACTTCTACACGGTACGTCCTACACCTATCAAAATTTGCAGCATTCAAATGTTTGTAACTTTTTACTGGAGCGTCATAAAACCTGTAAATTTTGTAACAATAAAGTACTCGAGCCTCTTGTCAATTTAAGCTATCGCTCAAAGCTATGCTACCCTTGAGTCCCAAATCAAACACTGATAAAACTTCAAATGGCCCTAACTTCATTACGGTACGTGCTACATCTATCAAAGTTTGCAACATACAAATGCTTCTAGCTTTTTACTGGAGCGTCATAAAACCTTGAAATTTTGTAACAATAAAGTACTCGAGCCTCTTGTCAATTTAAGCTATCGCTCAAAGCTATCCTACCCTTGTCCCAAATCAAACACTGATAAAACTTCAAATAGCCCTAATTTCTATACAGTACGTCCTACACCTATCAAAGTTTGCAACATACAAATGCTTGTAACTTTTTACTGAAGCGTCATAAAACCTTGAAATTTTGTAACAATAAAGTACTCGAGCCTCTTGTCAATTTAAACTATCGCTGAAAGCTATGCTACCCTTGAGTCCCAAAGCTAACACTGATAAAACTTCAAATGGCCCTAACTTCTACACGGTACGTCCTACACCTATCAAATTTTGCAGCATTCAAATGCTTGTAACTTTTTACTGGAGCGTCATAAAACCTTTAAATTTTGTAACAATAAAGTACTCGAGCCTCTTGTCAATTTAACCTATCGCTCAAAGCTATGCTACCCTTGAGTCCCAAAGCTAACACTGATAAAACTTCAAATGGCCCTAACTTCTACACGGTACGTCCTACACCTATCAAATTTTGCAGCATTCAAATGCTTGTAACTTTTTACTGGAGCGTCATAAAACCTTGAAATTTTGTAACAACAAAGTACTCGAGTCTCTTGTCAATTTAAGATATCGCTCAAAGCTATGCTACCTTGAGTCCCAAATCAAACACTGATAACACTTCAAATGGCCCTAACTTCTATACGATACGTCCTACACCTATCAAAGTTTGCAACATGCAAATGCTTGTAACTTTTTACTGGATCGTCATAAAACCTTGAAATTTTGTAACAATAAAGTACTCGAGCCTCTTGTCAATTTAAGCTATCGCTCAAAGCTATGCTACCCTTGTCCCAAATCAAACACTGATAAAACTTCAAATGGCCCTAATTTCTATACGGTACGTCCTACACCTATCAAAGTTTGCAACATACAAATGCTTGTAACTTTTTACTGGAGCGTCATAAAACCTTGAAATTTCGTAACAATAAAGTACTCGAGCCTCTTGTCAATTTAAGCTATCGCTGAAAGCTATGCTACCCTTGAGTCCCAAATCAAGCACTGACAAAACTACAAATGGCTCTAACTTCTCTACGATACGTCCTACACCTATCAAAGTTTGCAACATACAAATGCTTGTAACTTTTTACTGGAGCGTCATAAAAATTTGAAATTTTGTAACAATAAAGTACTCGTGCCTCTTGTCAATTTAAGCTATCGCACAAAGCTATTCTACCCTTAAGTCCCAAATCAAACACTGATAAAACTTCAAACGGCCCTAACTTCTATACGGTACGTCCTACACCTATCAAAGTTTGCAACATACAAATGCTTGAAACTTTTTAATGGAGCGTCATAAAACCTTGAAATTTTATAATAATAAAGTTCTCGAGCCTCTTGTCAATTTAAGCTATCGTTCAAGCTATGCTACCCTTGAGTCCCAAATCAAACACTGATAAATCTTCAAATGGCCCTAACTTCTATACGGTACGTCCTACACCTATCAAAGTTTGCAACATACAAATGCTTGTAACTTTTTACTGGAGCGTCATAAAACCTTGAAATTTTGTAACAATAAAGTACTCGAGCCTCTTGTCAATTTAAGCTAGAGCCCAAAGCTATGCTACCTTGAGTCCCAAATCAAACACTGATAAAACTACAAATGGCCCTAACTTCATTACGGTACGTCCTACATCTATCAAAGTTTGCAACATACAAATGCTTGTAGCTTTTTACTGAAGCGTCATAAAACCTTGAAATTTTATAACAATAAAGTACTCGAGCCTCTTGTCAATTTAAGCTATCGCTCAAAGCTATGCTACCCTTGTCCCAAATCAAACACTGATAAAACTTCAAATGGCCCTAATTTCTATACGTACGTCCTACACCTATCAAAGTTTGCAACATACAAATGCTTGTAACTTTTTACTGGAGCGTCATAAAACCTTGAAATTTTGTAACAATAAAGTACTCGAGCCTCTTGTCAATTTAAACTATCGCTGAAAGCTATGCTACCCTTGAGTCCCAAATCTAACACTGATAAAACTTCAAATGGCCCTAACTTCTACACGGTACGTCCTACACCTATCAAATTTTGCAGCATTCAAATGCTTGTAACTTTTTACCGGAGCGTCATAAAACCTTTAAATTTTGTAACAATAAAGTACTCGAGCCACTTGTCAATTTAACCTATCGCTCAAAGCTATGATACCCTTGAGTCCCAAATCTAACACTGATAAAACTTCAAATGGCCGTAACTTCTACACGGTTAGTCCCACATCTATCAAAGTTTGCAACATACAAATGCTTGTAACTTTTTACTGGAGCGTCATAAAACCTTGAAATTTTGTAACAATAAAGTACTCGAGCCTCTTGTCAATTTAAGCTAGCGCTCAAAGCTATGCTACCTTTAGTCCCAAATCAAACACT
Source organism: Clusia tigrina (assembly GCA_920105625.2). Taxonomy (NCBI): domain Eukaryota; kingdom Metazoa; phylum Arthropoda; class Insecta; order Diptera; family Clusiidae; genus Clusia; species Clusia tigrina. Next base: position 180,204 of record CAKKTE020000507.1, read on the forward strand.
GATAACACTTCAAAAGGCCCTAACTTCTATACGATACGTCCTACACCTATCAAAGTTTGCAACATGCAAATGCTTGTAACTTTTTCCTGGATCGTCATAAAACCTTGAAATTTTGTAACAATAAAGTACTCGAGCCTCTTGTCAATTTAAGCTATCGCTCAAAGCTATGCTACCCTTGTCCCAAATCAAACACTGATAAAACTTCAAATGGCCCTAATTTCTATACGGTACGTCCTACACCTATCAAAGTTTGCAACATACAAATGCTTGTAACTTTTTACTGGAGCGTCATAAAACCTTGAAATTTTGTAACAATAAAGTACTCGAGAATCTTGTCAATTTAAGCTAGCGCTCAAAGCTATGCTACCCTTAAGTCCCAAATCAAACACTGATAAAACTTCAAACGGCCCTAACTTCTATACGATACGTCCTACACTATCAAAGTTTGCAACATACAAATGCTTGTAACTTTTTACTGGAGCGTCATAAAACCTTGAAATTTTGTAACAATAAAGTACTCGAGCCTCTTGTCAATTTAAGCTATCGCTGAAAGCTATGCTACCCTTGACTCCCAAATCAAGCACTGACAAAACTACAAATGGCTCTAACTTCTCTACGGTACGTCCTACACCTATCAAAGTTTGCAACATACAAATGCTTGTAACTTTTTACTGGAGCGTCATAAAACCTTGAAATTTTGTAACAATAAAGTACTCGAGCCTCTTGTCAATTTAAGCTATCGCTCAAAGCTATGCTACCCTTGAGTCCCAAATCAAACACTGATAAAACTTCAAATGGCCCTAACTTCATTACGGTACGTCCTACATCTATCAAAGTTTGCAACATACAAATGCTTGTAGCTTTTTACTGGAGCGTCATAAAACCTTGAAATTTTGTAACAATAAAGTACTCGAGCCTCTTGTCAATTTAAGCTATCGCTCAAAGTTATGCTACCCTTGTCCCAAATCAAACACTGATAAAACTTCAAATGGCCCTAATTTCTATACGGTACGTCCTACACCTATCAAAGTTTGCAACATACAAATGCTTGTAACTTTTTACTGGAGCGTCATAAAACCTTGAAATTTTGTAACAATAAAGTACTCGAGCCTCTTGTCAATTTAAACTATCGCTGAAAGCTATGCTACCCTTGAGTCCCAAATCTAACACTGATAAAACTTCAAATGGCCCTAACTTCTACACGGTACGTCCTACACCTATCAAAATTTGCAGCATTCAAATGCTTGTAACTTTTTACTGGAGCGTCATAAAACCTTTAAATTTTGTAACAATAAAGTACTCGAGCCTCTTGTCAATTTAAGCTATCGCTCAAAGCTATGCTACCCTTGAGTCCCAAATCAAACACTGATAAAACTTCAAATGGCCCTAACTTCATTACGGTACGTCCTACATCTATCAAAGTTTGCAACATACAAATGCTTGTAGCTTTTACTGGAGCGTCATAAAACCTTGAAATTTTGTAACAATAAAGTACTCGAGCCTCTTGTCAATTTAAGCTATCGCTCAAAGCTATGCTACCCTTGAGTCCCAAATCAAACACTGATAAAACTTCAAATGGCCCTAACTTCATTACGGTACGTCCTACATCTATCAAAGTTTGCAACATACAAATGCTTGTAGCTTTTTACTGGAGCGTCATAAAACCTTGAAATTTTGTAACAATAAAGTACTCGAGCCTCTTGTCATTTTAAGCTATCGCTCAAAGCTATGCTACCCTTATCCCAAATCAAACACTGATAAAACTTCAAATGGCCCTAATTTCTATACGGTACGTCCTACACCTATCAAAGTTTGCAACATACAAATGCTTGTAACTTTTTACTGGAGCGTCATAAAACCTTGAAATTTTGTAACAATAAAGTACTCGAGCCTCTTGTCAATTTAAGCTATCGCTGAAAGCTATGCTACCCTTGAGTCCCAAATCATGCACTGACAAAACTACAAATGGCTCTAACTTCTCTACGATACGTCCTACACCTATCAAGTTTTGCAGCATTCAAATGCGTGTAACTTTTTACTGGAGCGTCATAAAACCTTTAAATTTTGTAACAATAAAGTACTCGAGCCTCTTGTCATTTTAACCTATCGCTGAAAGCTATGCTACCCTTGAGTCCCAAATCTAACACTGATAAAACTTCAAATGGCCCTAACTTCTACACGGTACGTCCTACACCTATCAAGTTTTGCAGCATTCAAATGCGTGTAACTTTTTACTGGAGCGTCATAAAACCTTTAAATTTTGTAACAATAAAGTACTCGAGCCTCTTGTCATTTTAACCTATCGCTCAAAGCTATGCTACCCTTGAGTCCCAAATCTAACACTGATAAAACTTCAAATGGCCCTAACTTCTACACGGTAAGTCCCACATCTATCAAAGTTTGCAACATACAAATGCTTGTAACTTTTTACTGGAGCGTCATAAAACCTTGAAATTTTGTAACAATAAAGTACTCGAGTCTCTTGTCAATTTAAGATATCGCTCAAAGCTATGCTACCTTGAGTCCCAAATCAAACACTGATAACACTTCAAATGGCCCTAACTTCTATACGATACGTCCTACACCTATCAAAGTTTGCAACATGCAAATGCTTGTAACTTTTTACTGGATCGTCATAAAACCTTGAAATTTTGTAACAATAAAGTACTCGAGCCTCTTGTCAATTTAAGCTATCGCTCAAAGCTATGCTACCCTTGTCCCAAATCAAACACTGATAAAACTTCAAATGGCCCTAATTTCTATATGGTACGTGCTACACCTATCAAAGTTTGCAACATACAAATGCTTGTAACTTTTTACTGGAGCGTCATAAAACCTTGAAATTTTGTAACAATAAAGTACTCGAGCCTCTTGTCAATTTAAGCTATCGCTGAAAGCTATGCTACCCTTGAGTCCCAAATCATGCACTGACAAAACTACAAATGGCTCTAACTTCTCTACGATACGTCCTACACCTATCAAAGTTTGCAACATACAAATGCTTGTAACTTTTTACTGGAGCGTCATAAAAATTTGAAATTTTGTAACAATAAAGTACTCGTGCCTCTTGTCAATTTAAGCTTTCGCTCAAAGCTATGCTACCCTTAAGTCCCAAATCAAACACTGATAAAACTTCAAACGGCCCTAACTTCTATACGGTACGTCCTACACCTATCAAAGTTTGCAACATACAAATGCTTGAAACTTTTTAATAGAGCGTCATAAAACCATGAAATTTTATAACAATAAAGTTCTCGAGCCTCTTGTCAATTTAAGCTATCTTTCAAGCTATGCTACCCTTGAGTCCCAAATCAAACACTGATAAAACTTCAAATGGCCCTAACTTCTATACGGTACGTCCTACACCTATCAAAGTTTGCAACATACAAATGCTTGTAACTTTTTACTGGAGCGTCATAAAACCTTGAAATTTTGTAACAATAAAGTACTCGAGCCTCTTGTCAATTTAAGCTAGCGCTCAAGGCTATGCTACCTTGAGTCCCAAATCAAACACTGATAAAACTACAAATGGCCCTAATTTCTATACGGTACGTCCTACACCTATCAAAGTTTGCAACATAGAAATGCTTGTAACTTTTTACTGGAGCGTCATAAAACCTTGAAATTTTGTAACAATAAAAAGTACTCGAGCCTCTGGTCAATTTAAGCTAGCGCTCAAAGCTATGCTACCCTTGAGTCCCAAATCTAACACTGATAAAACTTCAAATGGCCCTAACTTCTACACGGTACCTCCTACACCTATCAAAATTTGCAGCATTCAAATGCTTGTAAATTTTTACTGGAGCGTCATAAAACCTTTAAATTTTGTAACAATAAAGTACTCGAGCCTCTTGTCAATTTAAGCTATCGCTCAAAGCTATGCTACCCTTGAGTCCCAAATCAAACACTAATAAAACTTCAAATGGCCCTAACTTCATTACGGTACGTGCTACATCTATCAAAGTTTGCAACATACAAATGCTTGTAGCTTTTTACTGGAGCGTCATAAAACCTTGAAATTTTGTAACAATAAAGTACTCGAGCCTCTTGTCAATTTAAGCTATCGCTCAAAGCTATGCTACCCTTGTCCCAAATCAAACACTGATAAAACTTCAAATGGCCCTAATTTCTATACGGTACGTCCTACACCTATCAAAGTTTGCAACATACAAATGCTTGTAACTTTTTACTGGAGCGTCATAAAACCTTGAAATTTTGTAACAATAAAGTACTCGAGCCTCTTGTCAATTTAAACTATCGCTGAAAGCTATGCTACCCTTGAGTCCCAAATCTACCACTGATAAAACTTCAAATGGCCCTAACTTCTACACGGTACGTCCTACACCTATCAAAATTTGCAGCATTCAAATGCTTGTAACTTTTTACTGGAGCGTCATAAAACCTTTAAATTTTGTAACAATAAAGTACTCGAGCCTCTTGTCAATTTAAGCTATCGCTCAAAGCTATGCTACCCTTGAGTCCCAAATCAAACACTGATAAAGCTTCAAATGGCCCTAACTTCATTACGGTACGTCCTACATCTATCATAGTTTGCAACATACAAATGATTGTAGCTTTTTACTGGAGCGTCATAAAACCTTGAAATTTTGTAACAATAAAGTTCTCGAGCCTCTTGTCAATTTAAGCTATCGCTCAAAGCTATGCTACCTTTGTCCCAAATCAAACCCTGATAAAACTTCAAATGGCCCTAATATCTATACGGTACGTCCTACACCTATCAAAGTTTGCAACATACAAATGCCTGTAACTTTTTACTGGAGCGTCATAAAACCTTGAAATTTTGTAACAATAAAGTACTCGAGCCTCTTGTCAATTTAAACTATCGCTGAAAGCTATGCTACCCTTGAGTCCCAAATCTAACACTGATAAAACTTCAAATGGCCCTAACTTCTACACGGTACGTCCTACAACTATCAAATTTTGCAGCATTCAAATGCTTGTAACTTTTTACTGGAGCGTAATAAAACCTTTAAATTTTGTAACAATAAAGTACTCGAGCCTCTTGTCAATTTAACCTATCGCTCAAAGCTATGCTACCCTTGAGTCCCAAATCTAACACTGATAAAACTTCAAATGGCCCTAACTTCTACACGGTAAGTCCCACATCTATCAAAGTTTGCAACATACAAATGCTTGTAGCTTTTTACTGTAGCGTCATAAAACCTTGAAATTTTGTAACAATAAAGTACTCGAGCCTCTTGTCAATTTAAGCTAGCGCTCAAAGCTATGCTACCTTGAGTCGCAAATCAAACACTGATAAAACTACAAATGGCCCTAATTTCTATACGGTACGTCCTACACCTATCAAAGTTTGCAACATAGATATGCTTGTAACTTTTTACTGGAGCGTCATAAAACCTTGAAATTTTGAAACAATAAAGTACTCGAGCGTCTTGTCAATTTAAGCTAGCGCTCAAAGCTATGCTACCCTTGAGTCCCAAATCTAACACTGATAAAACTTCAAATGGCCCTAACTTCTACACGGTACCTCCTACACCTATCAAAATTTGCAGCATTCAAATGCTTGTAACTTTTTACTAGAGCGTCATAAAACCTTTAAATTTTGTAACAATAAAGTACTCGAGCCTCTTGTCAATTTAAGCTATCGCTCAAAGCTATGCTACCCTTGAGTCCCAAATCAAACACTGATAAAACTTCAAATGGCCCTAACTTCATTACGGTACGTCCTACATCTATCATAGTTTGCAACATACAAATGATTGTAGCTTTTTACTGGAGCGTCATAAAACCTTGAAATTTTGTAACAATAAAGTTCTCGAGCCTCTTGTCAATTTAAGCTATCGCTCAAAGCTATGCTACCTTTGTCCCAAATCAAACCCTGAAAAAACTTCAAATGGCCCTAATATCTATACGGTACGTCCTACACCTATCAAAGTTTGCAACATACAAATGCCTGTAACTTTTTACTGGAGCGTCATAAAACCTTGAAATTTTGTAACAATAAAGTACTCGAACCTCTTGTCAATTTAAACTATCGCTGAAAGCTATGCTACCCTTGAGTCCCAAATCTAACACTGATAAAACTTCAAATGGCCCTAACTTCTACACGGTACGTCCTACAACTATCAAATTTTGCAGCATTCAAATGCTTGTAACTTTTTACTGGAGCGTAATAAAACCTTTAAATTTTGTAACAATAAAGTACTCGAGCCTCTTGTCAATTTAGCCTATCGCTCAAAGCTATGCTACCCTTGAGTCCCAAATCTAACACTGATAAAACTTCAAATGGCCCTAACTTCTACACGGTAAGTCCCACATCTATCAAAGTTTGCAACATACAAATGCTTGTAGCTTTTTACTGGAGCGTCATAAAACCTTGAAATTTTGTAACAATAAAGTACTCGAGCCTCTTGTCAATTTAAGCTAGCGCTCAAAGCTATGCTACCTTGAGTCGCAAATCAAACACTGATAAAACTACAAATGGCCCTAATTTCTATACGGTACGTCCTACACCTATCAAAGTTTGCAACATAGATATGCTTGTAACTTTTTACTGGAGCGTCATAAAACCTTGAAATTTTGTAACAATAAAGTACTCGAGCGTCTTGTCAATTTAAGCTAGCGCTCAAAGCTATGCTACCCTTGAGTCCCAAATCTAACACTGATAAAACTTCAAATGGCCCTAACTTCTACACGGTACCTCCTACACCTATCAAAATTTGCAGCATTCAAATGCTTGTAACTTTTTACTGGAGCGTCATAAAACCTTTAAATTTTGTAACAATAAAGTACTCGAGCCTCTTGTCAATTTAAGCTATCGCTCAAAGCTATGCTACCCTTGAGTCCCAAATCAAACACTGATAAAACTTCAAATGGCCCTAACTTCATTACGGTACGTCCTACATCTATAAAAGTTTGCAACATACAAATGCTTGTAGCTTTTTACTGGAGCTTCATAAAACCTTGAAATTTTGTAACAATAAAGTACTCGAGCCTCTTGTCAATTTAAGCTATCGCTCAAAGCTATGCTACCCTTGTCCCAAATCAAAAACTGATAAAACTTCAAATGGCCCTCATTTCTATACGGTACGTCCTACACCTATCAAATTTTGCAACATACAAATGCTTGTAACTTTTTACTGGAGCGTCATAAAACCTTGAAATTTTGTAACAATAAAGTACTCGAGCCTCTTGTCAATTTAAACTATCGCTGAAAGCTATGCTACCCTTGAGTCCAAAATCTAACACTGATAAAACTTCAAATGGCCCTAACTTCTACACGGTAAGTCCCACATCTATCAAAGTTTGCAACATACAAACTTGTAACTTTTTACTGGAGCGTCATAAAACCTTGAAATTTTGTAACAATAAAGTACTCGAGTCTCTTGTCAATTTAAGATATCGCTCAAAGCTATGCTACCTTGAGTCCCAAATCAAACACTGATAACACTTCAAATGGCCCTAACTTCTATACGATACGTCCTACACCTATCAAAGTTTGCAACATTCAAATGCTTGTAACTTTTTACTGGATCGTCATAAAACCTTGAAATTTTGTAACAATAAAGTACTCGAGCCTCTTGTCAATTTAAGCTATAGCTCAAAGCTATGCTACCCTTGTACCAAATCAAACACTGATAAAACTTCAAATGGCCCTAATTTCTATACGGTACGTCCTACACCTATCAAAGTTTGCGACATACAAATGCTTGTAACTTTTTACTGGAGCGTCATAAAACCTTGAAATTTTGTAACAATAAAGTACTCGAGCCTCTTGTCAATTTAAGGTATCGCTGAAAGCTATGCTACCCTTGAGTCCCAAATCAAGCACTGACAAAACTACAAATGGCTCTAACTTCTCTATGATACGTCCTACACCTATCAAAGTTTGCAACATACAAATGCTTGTAACTTTTTACTGGAGCGTCATAAAAATTAGAAATTTTGTATCAATAAAGTACTCGTGCCTCTTGTCAATTTAAACTATCGCTCAAAGCTATGCTACCCTTAAGTCCCAAATCAAACACTGATAAAACTTCAAACGGCCCTAACTTCTATACGGTACGTCCTACACCTATCAAAGTTTGCAACATACAAATGCTTGAAACTTTTTAATAGAGCGTCATAAAACCTTGAAACTTTATAACAATAAAGTTCTCGAGCCTCTTGTCAATTTAAGCTATCGTTCAAGCTATGCTACCCTTGAGTCCCAAATCAAACACTGATAAAACTTCAAATGGCCCTAACTTCTACACGGTACCTCCTACACCTATCAAAATTTGCAGCATTCAAATGCTTGTAACTTTTTACTGGAGCGTCATAAAACCTTTAAATTTTGTAACAATAAAGTACTCGAGCCTCTTGTCAATTTAAGCTATCGCTCAAAGCTATGCTACCCTTGAGTCCCAAATCAAACACTAATAAAACTTCAAATGGCCCTAACTTCATTACGGTACGTCCTACATCTATCAAAGTTTGCAACATACAAATGCTTGTAGCTTTTTACTGGAGCGTCATAAAACCTTGAAATTTTGTAACAATAAAGTACTCGAGCCTCTTGTCAATTTAAGCTATCGCTCAAAGCTATGCTACCCTTGTCCCAAATCAAACACTGATAAAACTTCAAATGGCACTAATTTCTATACGGTACGTCCTACACCTATCAAAGTTTGCAACATACAAATGCTTGTAACTTTTTACTGGAGCGTCACAAAACCTTGAAATTTTGTAACAATAAAGTACTCGAGCCTCTTGTCAATTTAAACTATCGCTGAAAGCTATGCTACCCTTGAGTCCCAAATCTACCACTGATAAAACTTCAAATGGCCCTAACTTCTACACGGTACGTCCTACACCTATCAAAATTTGCAGCATTCAAATGCTTGTAACTTTTTACTGGAGCGTCATAAAACCTTTAAATTTTGTAACAATAAAGTACTCGAGCCTCTTGTCAATTTAAGCTATCGCTCAAAGCTATGCTACCCTTGAGTCCCAAATCAAACACTGATAAAACTTCAAATGGCCCTAACTTCATTACGGTACGTCCTACATCTATCATAGTTTGCAACATACAAATGATTGTAGCTTTTTACTGGAGCGTCATAAAACCTTTAAATTTTGTAACAATAAAGTACTCGAGCCTCTTGTCAATTTAAGCTATCGCTCAAAGCTATGCTACCCTTGAGTCCCAAATCAAACACTGATAAAACTTCAAATGGCCCTAACTTCATTACGGTACGTCCTACATCTATAAAAGTTTGCAACATACAAATGCTTGTAGCTTTTTACTGGAGCGTCATAAAACCTTGAAATTTTGTAACAATAAAGTACTCGAGCCTCTTGTCAATTTAAGCTATCGCTCAAAGCTATGCTACCCTTGTCCCAAATCAAACACTGATCAAACTTCAAATGGCCCTAATTTCTATACGGTACGTCCTACACCTATCAAAGTTTGCAACATACAAATGCTTGTAACTTTTTACTGGAGCGTCATAAAACCTTGAAATTTTGTAACAATAAAGTACTCGAGCCTCTTGTCAATTTAAACTATCGCTGAAATCTATGCTGCCCTTGAGTCCCAAATCTAACACTGATAAAACTTCAAATGGCCCTAACTTCTACACGGTACGTCCTACACCTATCAAAATTTGCAGCATTCAAATGCTTGTAACTTTTTACTGGAGCGTCATAAAACCTTTAAATTTTGTAACAATAATGTACTCGAGCCTCTTGTCAATTTAAGCTATCGCTCAAAGGTATGCTACCCTTGAGTCCCAAATCAAACACTGATAAAACTTCAAATGGCCCTAACTTCTACACGGTAAGTCCCACATCTATCAAAGTTTGCAACATACAAACTTGTAACTTTTTACTGGAGCGTCATAAAACCTTGAAATTTTGTAACAATAAAGTACTCGAGTCTCTTGTCAATTTAAGATATCGCTCAAAGCTATGCTACCTTGAGTCCCAAATCAAACACTAATAACACTTCAAATGGCCCTAACTTCTATACGATACGTCCTACACCTATCAAAGTTTGCAACATTCAAATGCTTGTAACTTTTTACTGGATCGTCATAAAACCTTGAAATTTTGTAACAATAAAGTATCGAGCCTCTTGTCAATTTAAGCTATAGCTCAAAGCTATGCTACCCTTGTACCAAATCAAACACTGATAAAACTTCAAACGGCCCTAACTTCTATACGGTACATCCTACACCTATCAAAGTTTGCAACATACAAATGCTTGAAACTTTTTAATAGAGCGTCATAAAACCTTGAAACTTTATAACAATAAAGTTCTCGAGCCTCTTGTCAATTTAAGCTATCGTTCAAGCTATGCTACCCTTGAGTCCCAAATCAAACACTGATAAAACTTCAAATGGCCCTAACTTCTATACGGTACGTCCTACACCTATCAAAGTTTGCAACATACAAATGCTTGTAACTTTTTACTGGAGCGTCATAAAACCTTGAAATTTTGTAACAATAAAGTACTCGAGCCTCTTGTCAATTTAAGCTAGCGCTCAAAGCTATGCTACCTTGAGTCCCAAATCAAACACTGATAAAACTACAAATGGCCCTAATTTCTATACGGTACGTCCTACACCTATCAAAGTTTGCAACATAGAAATGCTTGTAACTTTTTACTGGAGCGTCATAAACCCTTGAAATTTTGTAACAATAAAGTACTCGAGCCTCTTGTCAATTTAAGCTAGCGCTCAAAGCTATGCTACCCTTGAGTCCCAAATCTAACACTGATTAAACTTCAAATGGCCCTAACTTCTACACGGTACCTCCTACACCTATCAAAATTTGCAGCATTCAAATGCTTCTAACTTTTTACTGGAGCGTCATAAAACCTTTAAATTTTGTAACAATAAAGTACTCGAGCCTCTTGTCAATTTAAGCTATGCTACCCTTGAGTCCCAAATCAACCACTGATAAAACTTCAAATGGCCCTAACTTCATTACGGTAGGTCCTACACCTATCAAAGTTTGCAACATACAAACGCTTGTAACTTTTTACTGGAGCGTCATAAAACCTTGAAATTTTGTAACAATAAAGTACTCGAGCCTCTTGTCAATTTAAGCTAGCGCTCAAAGCTATGCTACCTTGAGTCCCAAATCAAACACTGATAAAACTTCAAATGGCCCTAATTTCTATACGGTACGTCCTACACCTATCAAAGTTTGCAACATACAAATGCTTGTGACTTTTTACTGGAGCGTCATAAAACCTTGAAATTTTGTAACAATAAAGTACTCGAGCCTCTTGTCAATTTAAGGTATCGCTGAAAGCTATGCTACCCTTGAGTCCCAAATCAAGCACTGACAAAACTACAAATGGCTCTAACTTCTCTATGATACGTCATACACCTATCAAAGTTTGCAACATACAAATGCTTGTAACTTTTTACTGGAGCGTCATAAAAATTTGAAATTTTGTATCAATAAAGTACTCGTGCCTCTTGTCAATTTAAACTATCGCTCAAAGCTATGCTACCCTTAAGTCCCAAATCAAACACTGATAAAACTTCAAACGGCCCTAACTTCTATACGGTACGTCCTACACCTATCAAAGTTTGCAACATACAAATGCTTGAAACTTTTTAATAGAGCGTCATAAAACCTTGAAATTTTATAACAATAAAGTTCTCGAGCCTCTTGTCAATTTAAGCTATCGTTCAAGCTATGATACCCTTGAGTCCCAAATCAAACACCGATAAAACTTCAAATGGCCCTAACTTCTATACGGTACGTCCTACACCTATCAAAGTTTGCAACATACAAATGCTTGTAACTTTTTACTGGAGCGTCATAAAACCTTGAAATTTTGTAACAATAAAGTACTCGAGCCTCTTGTCAATTTAAGCTAGCGCTCAAAGCTATGCTACCTTGAGTCCCAAATCAAACACTGATAAAACTACAAATGGCCCTAATTTCTATACGGTACGTCCTACACCTATCAAAGTTTGCAACATAGAAATGCTTGTAACTTTTTACTGGAGCGTCATAAAACCTTGAAATTTTGTAACAATAAAGTACTCGAGCCTCTTGTCAATTTAAGCTAGCGCTCAAAGCTATGCTACCCTTGAGTCCCAAATCTAACACTGATAAAACTTCAAATGGCCCTAACTTCTACACGGTACCTCCTACACTATCAAAATTTGCAGCATTCAAATGCTTGTAACTTTTTACTGGAGCGTCATAAAACCTTTAAATTTTGTAACAATAAAGTACTCGAGCCTCTTGTCAATTTAAGCTATCGCTCAAAGCTATGCTACCCTTGAGTCCCAAATCAAACACTGATAAAACTTCAAATGGCCCTAACTTCATTACGGTACGTCCTACATCTATCAAAGTTTGCAACATACAAATGCTTGTAGCTTTTTACTGGAGCGTCATAAAACCTTGAAATTTTGTAACAATAAAGTACTCGAGCCTCTTGTCAATTTAAGCTATCACTCAAAGCTATGCTACCCTTGTCCCAAATCAAACACTGATAAAACTTCAAATGGCCCTAATTTCTATACGGTACGTCCTACACCTATCAAAGTTTGCAACATACAAATAATTGTAACTTTTTACTGGAGCGTCATAAAACCTTGAAATTTTGTAACAATAAAGTACTCGAGCCTCTTGTCAATTTAAGGTATCGCTGAAAGCTATGCTACCCTTGAGTCCCAAATCAAGCACTGACAAAACTACAAATGGCTCTAACTTCTCTATGATACGTCATACACCTATCAAAGTTTGCAACATACAAATGCTTGTAACTTTTTACTGGAGCGTCATAAAAATTTGAAATTTTGTATCAATAAAGTACTCGTGCCTCTTGTCAATTTAAACTATCGCTCAAAGCTATGCTACCCTTAAGTCCCAAATCAAACACTGATAAAACTTCAAACGGCCCTAACTTCTATACGGTACGTCCTACACCTATCAAAGTTTGCAACATACAAATGCTTGAAACTTTTTAATAGAGCGTCATAAAACCTTGAAATTTTATAACAATAAAGTTCTCGAGCCTCTTGTCAATTTAAGCTATCGTTCAAGCTATGCTACCCTTGAGTCCCAAATCAAACACTGATAAAACTTCAAATGGCCCTAACTTCTATACGGTACGTCCTACACCTATCAAAGTTTGCAACATACAAATGCTTGTAACTTTTTACTGGAGCGTCATAAAACCTTGAAATTTTGTAACAATAAAGTACTCGAGCCTCTTGTCAATTTAAGCTAGCGCTCAAAGCTATGCTACCTTGAGTCCCAAATCAAACACTGATAAAACTACAAATGGCCCTAATTTCTATACGGTACGTCCTACACCTATCAAAGTTTGCAACATAGAAATGCTTGTAACTTTTTACTGGAGCGTCATAAAACCTTGAAATTTTGTAACAATAAAGTACTCGAGCCTCTTGTCAATTTAAGCTAGCGCTCAAAGCTATGCTACCCTTGAGTCCCAAATCTAACACTGATAAAACTTCAAATGGCCCTAACTTCTACACGGTACCTCCTACACCTATCAAAATTTGCAGCATTCAAATGCTTGTAACTTTTTACTGGAGCGTCATAAAACCTTTAAATTTTGTAACAATAAAGTACTCGAGCCTCTTGTCAATTTAAGCTATGCTACCCTTGAGTCCCAAATCAAACACTGATAAAACTTCAAATGGCCCTAACTTCATTACGGTACGTCCTACATCTATCAAAGTTTGCAACTTACAAATGCTTGTAGCTTTTTACTGGAGCGTCATAAAACCTTGAAATTTTGTAACAATAAAGTACTCGAGCCTCTTGTCAATTTAAGCTATCGCTCAAAGCTATGCTACCCTTGTCCCAAATCAAACACTGATAAAACTTCAAATGGCCCTAATTTCTATACGGTACGTCCTACATCTATCAAAGTTTGCAACATACAAATGCTTGTAACTTTTTACTTGAGCGTCATAAAACCTTGAAATTTTGTAACAATAAAGTACTCGAGCCTCTTGTCAATTTAAACTATCGCTGAAAGCTATGCTACCCTTGAGTCCCAAATCTAACACTGATAAAACTTGAAATGGCCCTAACGTCTACACGGTACGTCCTACACCTATCAAATTTTGCAGCATTCAAATGCTTGTAACTTTTTACTGGAGCGTCATAAAACCTGTAAATTTTGTAACAATAAAGTACTCGAGCCTCTTGTCAATTTAACCTATCGCTTAAAGCTATGCTACCCTTGAGTCCCAAATCTAACACTGATAAAACTTCAGATGGCCCTAACTTCTACACGGTAAGGCCCATATCTATCAAAGTTTGCAACATACAAATGCTTGTAGCTTTTTACTGGAGCGTCATAAAACCTTGAAATTTTGTAACAATAAAGTACTCGAGCCTCTTGTCAATTTAAGCTAGCGCTCAAAGCTATGCTACATTGAGTCCCAAATCAAACACTGATAAAACTACAAATGGCCCTAATTTCTATACGGTACGTCCTACATCTATCAAAGTTTGCAACATAGAAATGTAAATTTTGTAACAATAAAGTACTCGAGCCTCTTGTCAATTTAACCTATCGCTTAAAGCTATGCTACCCTTGAGTCCCAAAGCTAACACTGATAAAACTTCAGATGGCCCTAACTTATACACGGTAAGGCCCACATCTATCAAAGTTTGCAGCATACAAATGCTTGTAGCTTTTTACTGGAGCGTCATAAAACCTTGAAATTTTGTAACAATAAAGTACTCGAGCCTCTTGTCAATTTAAGCTAGCGCTCAAAGCTATGCTACCTTGAGTCCCAAATCAAACACTGATAAAACTTCAAATGGCCCTAATTTCTATACGGTACGTCCTACACCTATCAAAGTTTGCAACATACAAATGCTTGTGACTTTTTACTGGAGCGTCATAAAACCTTGAAATTTTGTAACAATAAAGTACTCGAGCCTCTTGTCAATTTAAGCTAGCGCTCAAAGCTATGCTACCCTTGAGTCCCAAATCTAACACTGATAAAACTTCAAATGGCCCTAACTTCTACACGGTACCTCCTACACCTATCAAAATTTGCAGCATTCAAATGCTTGTAGCTTTTTACTGGAGCGTCATAAAACCTTGAAATTTTGTAACAATAAAGTACTCGAGCCTCTTGTCAATTTAAACTATCGCTGAAAGCTATGCTACCCTTGAGTCCCAAATCTAACACTGATAAAACTTCAAATAGCCCTAACTTCTACACGGTACGTCCTACACCTATCAAAATTTGCAGCATTCAAATGCTTGTAACTTTTACTGGAGCGTCATAAAACCTTTAAATTTTGTAACAATAAAGTACTCGAGCCTCTTGTCAATTTAAGCTATGCTACCCTTGAGTCCCAAATCAAACACTGATAAAACTTCAAATGGCCCTAACTTCATTACGGTACGTCCTACATCTATCAAAGTTTGCAACTTACAAATGCTTGTAGCTTTTTACTGGAGCGTCATAAAACCTTGAAATTTTGTAACAATAAAGTACTCGAGCCTCTTGTCAATTTAAGCTATCGCTCAAAGCTATGCTACCCTTGTCCCAAATCAAACACTGATAAAACTTCAAATGGCCCTAATTTCTATACGGTACGTCCTACATCTATCAAAGTTTGCAACATACAAATGCTTGTAACTTTTTACTTGAGCGTCATAAAACCTTGAAATTTTGTAACAATAAAGTACTCGAGCCTCTTGTCAATTTAAACTATCGCTGAAAGCTATGCTACCCTTGAGTCCCAAATCAAACACTGATAAAACTTCAAATGGCCCTAACTTCTATACGGTACGTCCTACACCTATCAAAGTTTGCAACATACAAATGCTTGTAACTTTTTACTGGAGCGTCATAAAACCTTGAAATTTTGTAACAATAAAGTACTCGAGCCTCTTGTCAATTTAAGCTAGCGCTCAAAGCTATGCTACCTTGAGTCCCAAATCAAACACTGATAAAACTACAAATGGCCCTAATTTCTATACGGTACGTCCTACATCTATCAAAGTTTGCAACATAGAAATGCTTGTAACTTTTTACTGGAGCGTCATAAAACCTTGAAATTTTGTAACAATAAAGTACTCGAGCCTCTTGTCAATTTAAGCTAGCGCTCAAAGCTATGCTACCCTTGAGTCCCAAATCTAACACTGATAAAACTTCAAATGGCCCTAACTTCTACACGGTACCTCCTACACCTATCAAAATTTGCAGCATTCAAATGCTTGTAACTTTTTACTGGAGCGTCATAAAACCTTTAAATTTTGTAACAATAAAGTACTCGAGCCTCTTGTCAATTTAAGCTATGCTACCCTTGAGTCCCAAATCAAACACTGATAAAACTTCAAATGGCCCTAACTTCATTACGGTACGTCCTACATCTATCAAAGTTTGCAACTTACAAATGCTTGTAGCTTTTTACTGGAGCGTCATAAAACCTTGAAATTTTGTAACAATAAAGTACTCGAGCCTCTTGTCAATTTAAGCTATCGCTCAAAGCTATGCTACCCTTGTCCCAAATCAAACACTGATAAAACTTCAAATGGCCCTAATTTCTATACGGTACGTCCTACATCTATCAAAGTTTGCAACATACAAATGCTTGTAACTTTTTACTTGAGCGTCATAAAACCTTGAAATTTTGTAACAATAAAGTACTCGAGCCTCTTGTCAATTTAAACTATCGCTGAAAGCTATGCTACCCTTGAGTCCCAAATCTAACACTGATAAAACTTCAAATGGCCCTAACGTCTACACGGTACGTCCTACACCTATCAAATTTTGCAGCATTCAAATGCTTGTAACTTTTTACTGGAGCGTCATAAAACCTGTAAATTTTGTAACAATAAAGTACTCGAGCCTCTTGTCAATTTAACCTATCGCTTAAAGCTATGCTACCCTTGAGTCCCAAATCTAACACTGATAAAACTTCAGATGGCCCTAACTTCTACACGGTAAGGCCCATATCTATCAAAGTTTGCAACATACAAATGCTTGTAGCTTTTTACTGGAGCGTCATAAAACCTTGAAATTTTGTAACAATAAAGTACTCGAGCCTCTTGTCAATTTAAGCTAGCGCTCAAAGCTATGCTACATTGAGTCCCAAATCAAACACTGATAAAACTACAAATGGCCCTAATTTCTATACGGTACGTCCTACATCTATCAAAGTTTGCAACATAGAAATGTAAATTTTGTAACAATAAAGTACTCGAGCCTCTTGTCAATTTAACCTATCGCTTAAAGCTATGCTACCCTTGAGTCCCAAAGCTAACACTGATAAAACTTCAGATGGCCCTAACTTATACACGGTAAGGCCCACATCTATCAAAGTTTGCAGCATACAAATGCTTGTAGCTTTTTACTGGAGCGTCATAAAACCTTGAAATTTTGTAACAATAAAGTACTCGAGCCTCTTGTCAATTTAAGCTAGCGCTCAAAGCTATGCTACCTTGAGTCCCAAATCAAACACTGATAAAACTTCAAATGGCCCTAATTTCTATACGGTACGTCCTACACCTATCAAAGTTTGCAACATACAAATGCTTGTGACTTTTTACTGGAGCGTCATAAAACCTTGCAATTTTGTAACAATAAAGTACTCGAGCCTCTTGTCAATTTAAGCTAGCGCTCAAAGCTATGCTACCCTTGAGTCCCAAATCTAACACTGATAAAACTTCAAATGGCCCTAACTTCTACACGGTACCTCCTACACCTATCAAAATTTGCAGCATTCAAATGCTTGTAGCTTTTTACTGGAGCGTCATAAAACCTTGAAATTTTGTAACAATAAAGTACTCGAGCCTCTTGTCAATTTAAACTATCGCTGAAAGCTATGCTACCCTTGAGTCCCAAATCTAACACTGATAAAACTTCAAATAGCCCTAACTTCTACACGGTACGTCCTACACCTATCAAAATTTGCAGCATTCAAATGCTTGTAACTTTTACTGGAGCGTCATAAAACCTTTAAATTTTGTAACAATAAAGTACTCGAGCCTCTTGTCAATTTAAGCTATGCTACCCTTGAGTCCCAAATCAAACACTGATAAAACTTCAAATGGCCCAAACTTCATTACGGTACGTCCTACATCTATCAAAGTTTGCAACTTACAAATGCTTGTAGCTTTTTACTGGAGCGTCATAAAACCTTGAAATTTTGTAACAATAAAGTACTCGAGCCTCTTGTCAATTTAAGCTATCGCTCAAAGCTATGCTACCCTTGTCCCAAATCAAACACTGATAAAACTTCAAATGGCCCTAATTTCTATACGGTACGTCCTACATCTATCAAAGTTTGCAACATACAAATGCTTGTAACTTTTTACTTGAGCGTCATAAAACCTTGAAATTTTGTAACAATAAAGTACTCGAGCCTCTTGTCAATTTAAACTATCGCTGAAAGCTATGCTACCCTTGAGTCCCAAATCTAACACTGATAAAACTTCAAATGGCCCTAACTTCTACACGGTACGTCCTACACCTATCAAATTTTGCAGCATTCAAATGCTTGTAACTTTTTACTGGAGCGTCATAAAACCTGTAAATTTTGTAACAATAAAGTACTCGAGCCTCTTGTCAATTTAACCTATCGCTTAAAGCTATGCTACCCTTGAGTCCCAAATCTAACACTGATAAAACTTCAGATGGCCCTAACTTCTACACGGTAAGGCCCATATCTATCAAAGTTTGCAACATACAAATGCTTGTAGCTTTTTACTGGAGCGTCATAAAACCTTGAAATTTTGTAACAATAAAGTACTCGAGCCTCTTGTCAATTTAAGCTAGCGCTCAAAGCTATGCTACCTTGAGTCCCAAATCAAACACTGATAAAACTACAAATGGCCCTAATTTCTATACGGTACGTCCTACATCTATCAAAGTTTGCAACATAGAAATGTAAATTTTGTAACAATAAAGTACTCGAGCCTCTTGTCAATTTAACCTATCGCTTAAAGCTATGCTACCCTTGAGTCCCAAAGCTAACACTGATAAAACTTCAGATGGCCCTAACTTATACACGGTAAGGCCCACATCTATCAAAGTTTGCAACATACAAATGCTTGTAGCTTTTTACTGGAGCGTCATAAAACCTTGAAATTTTGTAACAATAAAGTACTCGAGCCTCTTGTCAATTTAAGCTAGCGCTCAAAGCTATGCTACCTTGAGTCCCAAATCAAACACTGATAAAATTTCAAATGGCCCTAATTTCTATACGGTACGTCCTACACCTATCAAAGTTTGCAACATACAAATGCTTGTGACTTTTTACTGGAGCGTCATAAAACCTTGAAATTTTGTAACAATAAAGTACTCGAGCCTCTTGTCAATTTAAGGTATCGCTGAAAGCTATGCTACCCTTGAGTCCCAAATCAAGCACTGACAAAACTACAAATGGCTCTAACTTCTCTATGATACGTCATACACCTATCAAAGTTTGCAACATACAAATGCTTGTAACTTTTTACGGGAGCGTCATAAAAATTTGAAATTTTGTATCAATAAAGTACTCGTGCCTCTTGTCAATTTAAACTATCGCTCAAAGCTATGCTACCCTTAAGTCCCAAATCAAACACTGATAAAACTTCAAACGGCCCTAACTTCTATACGGTACGTCCTACACCTATCAAAGTTTGCAACATACAAATGCTTGAAACTTTTTAATACAGCGTCATAAAACCTTGAAATTTTATAACAATAAAGTTCTCGAGCCTCTTGTCAATTTAAGCTATCGTTCAAGCTATGCTTCCCTTGAGTCCCAAATCAAACACTGATAAAACTTCAAATGGCCCTAACTTCTATACGGTACGTCCTACACCTATCAAAGTTTGCAACATACAAATGCTTGTAACTTTTTACTGGAGCGTCATAAAACCTTGAAATTTTGTAACAATAAAGTACTCGAGCCTCTTGTCAATTTAAGCTAGCGCTCAAAGCTATGCTACCTTGAGTCCCAAATCAAACACTGATAAAACTACAAATGGCCCTAATTTCTATACGGTACGTCCTACACCTATCAAAGTTTGCAACATAGAAATGCTTGTAACTTTTTACTGGAGCGTCATAAAACCTTGAAATTTTGTAACAATAAAGTACTCGAGCCTCTTGTCAATTTAAGCTAGCGCTCAAAGCTATGCTACCCTTGAGTCCCAAATCTAACACTGATAAAACTTCAAATGGCCCTAATTTCTATACGGTACGTCCTACATCTATCAAAGTTTGCAACATAGAAATGCTTGTAACTTTTTACTGGAGCGTCATAAAACCTTGAAATTTTGTAACAATAAAGTACTCGAGCCTCTTGTCAATTTAAGCTATCGCTCAAAGCTATGCTACCTTGAGTCCCAAATCAAACACTGATAAAAACTTCAAATGGCCCTAACTTCATTACGGTACGTCCTACATCTATCAAAGTTTGCAACATACAAATGCTTGTAGCTTTTTACTGGAGCGTCATAAAACCTTGAAATTTTGTAACAATAAAGTACTCGAGCCTCTTGTCAATTTAAGCTATCACTCAAAGCTATGCTACCCTTGTCCCAAATCAAACACTGATAAAACTTCAAATGGCCCTAATTTCTATACGGTACGTCCTACACCTATCAAAGTTTGCAACATACAAATACTTGTAACTTTTTACTGGAGCGTCATAAAACCTTGAAATTTTGTAACAATAAAGTACTCGAGCCTCTTGTCAATTTAAGGTATCGCTGAAAGCTATGCTACCCTTGAGTCCCAAATCAAGCACTGACAAAACTACAAATGGCTCTAACTTCTCTATGATACGTCCATACACCTATCAAAGTTTGCAACATACAAATGCTTGTAACTTTTTACTGGAGCGTCATAAAAATTTGAAATTTGTATCAATAAAGTACTCGTGCCTCTGTCAATTTAAACTATCGCTCAAAGCTATCGTACCCTTAAGTCCCAAATCAAACACTGATAAAACTTCAAACGGCCACGAACTTCTATACGGTACGTCCTACACCTATCAAAGTTTGCAACATACAAATGCTTGAAACTTTTTAATAGAGCGTCATAAAACCTTGAAATTTTATAACAATAAAGTTCTCGAGCCTCTTGTCAATTTAAGCTATCGTTCAAGCTATGCTACCCTTGAGTCCCAAATCAAACACTGATAAAACTTCAAATGGCCATAACTTCTATACGGTACGTCCTACACCTATCAAAGTTTGCAACATACAAATGCTTGTAACTTTTTACTGGAGCGTCATAAAACCTTGAAATTTTGTAACAATAAAGTACTCGAGCCTCTTGTCAATTTAAGCTAGCGCTCAAAGCTATGCTACCTTGAGTCCCAAATCAAACACTGATAAAACTACAAATGGCCCTAATTTCTATACGGTACGTCCTACACCTGTCAAAGTTTGCAACATAGAAATGCTTGTAACTTTTTACTGGAGCGTCATAAAACCTTGAAATTTTGTAACAATAAAGTACTCGAGCCTCTTGTCAATTTAGCTAGCGCTCAAAGCTATGCTA